>CM030938.1:79415-97415 GCA_018136815.1 Isochrysis galbana
TACTGCTGGATCGTGCGCCGTCCGTAAAGACAACGGTGTTGCGCTCGCGCACTTGCGAGAGCAAGTTGTCGGGCATCTGCATAGACGCGAGAGTGTCGTGCTGTATCACATTCTCTTGGATCACACCCTTCGAGTGGAGTGAGAGGCAGAGAGAGCCACCGTGTGAGTCGCGGATCGTGTTGCCGGTAACGCGCGAGGCGCCGCCCCGACCAATCGCAATGCCCGCCATCTGATTCGCGAAAATCTCATTGTCGCGCACGACACCCTGACCGTTCTCGCAGACGAGCACGCCCGAGTCGAGCCCGTGGTGGATCCGGTTGTTGTGCACGATCGGGTCACCCTCCTTGAGGATGGCTACGCCGGCGCGCCGGTTGTCTGAGATATCATTGCCCTCAATCTTGCCACGTCCTTTTTCGGAAACGAGGACGCCCGAGTCGTAGCCCGAGTGGATCATGTTGCCGCGCACGTGCGGGTTGGCACCGGAGAGAACAGCAATGCCCGCCCGCCCGTTGCGGCAGATCTCATTGTCGGCGATGACCGCGTAAGCGCAGTCGCAAACCAGGACTCCCACCCCCTTGGCATCGGAGATGAGGTTGTGTGTAATGAAGCCGCGCGAGTCGAGGCCCTGCACGACGACGGCGTGGCCGGTGGAGGAGGAAACGGCGCACTCGTCGAGCACAAGCTTTGCTCCGCTCTTGACCAGCACGGCCCCAGTCATCGCCGGGTTCGTCACGTTGGACTGCTGCTTGAGGGTGAGGTTGGCCACCCGGCACACCATCATTTGCGAGACCTGCGATTGAGCCAGAGAGGGTACCGAGGTGAGTGGGCCAGTATTCTTCCCCCGGCGGATGTTGCCAACGGATTGGCGGCGCACCTCGATCGCGGGGCTGTTCATGCCGACGAGCACCGCGGCGCAAACGCCGCCCACTCCCAAGATCTCGACCGGTTTGTCGATGACCACGTGCTCAAAATAGATGCCCGGCTGGACCTGGATCTTATCGTAGGGCTTGCAGCAGAGGAGCGCCGCGTTGATCGAGCGGAAGACGCCAGGCACGCAGCTGTCCACATCGACCACGTGCGTCGCCCACCGCGTGGGCGGCGGCGCTGGGAGCGAGCTCACAATGTTCAGGGCAAACTTGCGGAGCTTCTGCTGCGCATAGCTGCGCGAGCGCGTGCGCGTCGTCGTCGAGGTGCTCGAAAACATCGAGGGCTTGGGCATGGGGGCGGCGCAGGCGGCGAGCGTGCGCCAGCCGTGGCTCCAGGCAGTGCGTAGCCGGAACTCCTCTTTCCACGAGAAGGGCACGCCAAGAGCGCGCGGGCGGTGGGTGCGGAGGAAGACGTGATGCCAGAGGTCGTCATCAACCATCCGGCGCAGCGCGGTGCTGGTGGCCTCGAGCCGGCAGAGCTCGGTCGCACCAATGGCCGACTGCTGCAGTACGTGCGTGAGCACGTCTGATGGCAGCGAGAGCAGCCACGGCGCCGAGGAGCACGAGGAGGCCACCGTCGATGGGGCGCCCATCACGCCACCCGCAGCGCTCCTCTCCCTCTCTCGAGGGGTCGTCCCCCCCCCCCTCTCCCCCTCCGCCCTCGAGGCGCTTCCACCGCCCGGGGGTCGTGATTAGATGATGGGGAGGGCTCGAGCTTGCAGATTGATGATGGGAGCGAGATCCGCCCTCTCATCAGCAGGCGCAACCTCTCTCATCACTTCGCCAACGTCGCCGAAGGAGAGAGCCGCGCCGGCAAAGCCGCGGATGCCGCTTCCCGCCAAACGCCGCCCGTATGGCCAGGATTGGGGGGGGGGGGAGGCGCCCCCTTCCCCCCCGCCCCCCCGCCCCTCGGCGGCCGCGCGCCACCCCAGCAGGGGGGGGGGGGCGTTTGCACTGATGAAAAACTCGCCGCGAGAGAGAGATCCGCCGCGACGAACACCTTCCTCTCTCTCTCTCGCGCGCGCGCGGGAGAGAGAGAGAGAGGGAGCAGATGCGCGCCCCCGCCACGCCTCGTGATTCGTGATGGAATGAATCCGCGATGGAAGAGCAAGGTCTCCGGCCCCTTCCCCCCCCCCCCCCCAACCAATCTTTCTACGGACCTCAAGGCATTTGGCCCACCCACCAGACAGAGATGCCCCCGCCTCCCCCCCCCCCCCCCCCCCTCCCTCCCCCCGACGGCGATCCCCGCCCCTCTTCCCTCACACGCCCCCCTCATCGGCTGCTTCGCTAACACTGGCGAGGTCTCGGGTGGCGGACCAGCTGCGTTCTCGCTTGATCTCATCCACGAATCTCCGCGGACAATCAAGGCAAAGAGCAGACTTCAGAGGGCTGATCCACGCCTCCTGATGACAGCGCATCCGCATCTCGATGAGCATCTCGCACCAACCTTCCGAACAGTTCAGAGTCTGAGATCCCCTGAATCTGAGTCGCCTGACGGCACCTCGAGAAAAAAAATCTGACGATTCTACTACAGCTATGGAGGTCCCATCACACTCCGGGTGAGGCGAGAAGCGTTCAATCGTTCAATCGCCATCACCCACAGATGGAAAAGCGTTCAATCGCCACCAGCCTAAAAAAAACTTCTTAATATTCTCGCCGCGCGCGCGACTACGCACCCTTATTGTGCTGCCACGCCCGCTACTCTCATCTCCCCTCCACCTGCCTTGCGGCTCGTCCCTCGTGCACTACCTAGGGGCTGGGTGTTTGGGGTTTCCTGTAGCAGGCGGTGTGTTCCGATCCCCGATAGGTTGTCCACTCCTTCCTCTTGCGCCATCGGGCTATCGGTTTCCATGTTTCCTTGTTGAGTCCGTGAGGTGGGCGGTCAAATCGCGGGGAGTTTTGAGGGCGGGGGGCAGGTAGGCGGGTGAGACGTGGGACGCGGCTTTGTGTTGTGCGCGGTTAGGCGAGTCTATCCATTATGCGGAGCGCTTGCGCTACCGACCGCGGTCAGGTTCATGCCCAGCGTTATCGTGCCTTCGTCGTTGATCGTAAAGACGGGGGCGCATAGCTCTCGCGGGGTCTTGATCTTGGGTTTTCTTCCCTGGGAGGCTTTTCTGGTGGGTGCGGCCGAGGGTCTCTCGGGGGGTACGAGGCCTCTGGCGAGTACTGTGAATCTGCTCAGGGTCTTTTCGATGACCGGCACGTGGTGGAAGGTATAGTTGTCAAATTCTGCTTTGTAGAAGTCACCTATTATGTACCTCCATGCTATGAGGTAGAGAAGAGGGTGCAACTCGAGGTTCCTTTTTTTTGTCACGCCCCTCCCGGCTTTTTAGGTATATAATTTCTACTGACCCCTAACTTCGCCCCTAACTCGGGGGTTGACCGCGCGCAGACAAACATAAACACGGGGACCCATCAAGCGGAAGACGTCTTGTGTTTCGTTTGTGCCTCCCGTTTCAATATCGCCTCCGCAGCGAAGGTCAGTTTCATTTTCTCCGTCTTGTAAAAGCGAAAATACTTTGTCTTCCACAGTACCAAGAGGAGAAGAATTAACAGCGCGAAGACCACCCCGACCGCGATCCCGACCCTTGTGAGGCCATCCTTCGACGCGATGACTGCTGCGAATGAAGCACTAACGAGAAACCAAAAGGTGATGCCACCCAACCAAGAGACTGATCAAGGGGACGACGTCGTAGGGACCATCGTCGAAAAAGCTATCACGGGCGTAGACCCACATCTTACAGTATGCAAAGTACAATTTTTTTTTGAGATTGTGTCATTGACGGGGGCGCCCTCGCCTCCCTCCTAGTTTGCGCCTCAACTTGGCCCCTAACTCGGACACGCTTCCTCGAGCGTGAATACCTTTTTTTCTTGCATAACAATAAGGGAACGTCATGTTGGTATACATACACTATAAGCGTGGTGAATATGAGGTGGAGGAACTAAAGAAATTAATAGCTCCCATTATTGGCTGGTCCTTATTGATTATCGTGCCATCAATCGTAATTGCATTCGGGGCGATGGAAGTTAAAGGAATCGGAGTTGGAGCTGGAGTGGGAGTCGCACTGACCCTGCTGCTTTACTTTCTATTGTGGAAATTTAAGGTGTGGCGCCTTTCCAAAACAGACAAGATGCTGCTCACCGACGAAGCGCGTGGAGGAAAGTCTCAGGGAGGTGTTCTACGTACCGCGCGCACTCTTCTTGAGTGTAGGGTTCGGTAAATTTGGCGTCTTTATAGACGTTGTGCACGACATGTGTGTGCAAAGATTCCCATAGGCTGACCCACGCGGTTCGGGTGATCGGCGGGGGGTCGTGGCAGTTGTGCCATAGCGGCTGCGAGAGCGCTCCTTCCCTAGAGAGGAGCGAGCGGTTTATCTTCAGTGCCCTGAAGTTTGTTAGGGCATCTTTCCAGAATGTCGGCAGCGCCAAGTCGCGTTCCGTCAAAAGAGGGCCAGGCTATTTGTTTTCTTTTTGGTTATTATTATTACAATTACAAAGTACAAAGCTAATCACGCTCCCCCACTCCCAACACCCCCAGCTACGCGGGCTGAGTTTTCATCTTCTTTGTCTTTTTCTCACATCCCTCTTCCTCGTCGTTCTGCTGGCAGGCGACGATATCGCTTGGCTGATCTTGGGTACTTTACGTAAATGTGGGCCTTAGGGGTACGTATAGGGAAAAAGTTGGCATGCGCACGCACGGCGCCCCCGCGGGGGGCCGATGCACATCGCGCCGTGCCCACGCACGGCGTGCACAATGTGATTGCAAGTCATCACACGTGCTGTGCAAAGAAACATCTCTTATATGGCTACTTTACGTAAACCACATTAACGTAAAGTAGCCATATACGAGATGTTTCGTTTGCGCAGCACGTGTGATTACTTGCAATCATTGTGCACGCCGTGCGTATGCACATCGGCTCCCCCCCCCCCGCGGGGCGCCGTGCGTGCGCATAGCAACTTCCAGGAAGGTGCACGCCGTGCGTTCACTCTTTCCGCGGGGGGACTCTGGACGCAGAGGCGGTCGGGAACCGTGGGGGCACCCCCCTGGGACCGGGGAATATATTACCGTATACTGCGAAAACACTAACGTAAACAACCGATAGGTCTTGGGGTCTCTCCCCTCCCCCCGGGTCCCCTCCCCCGGGTCCCCTCCTCCCCCTCTCATCGACCTACCAGAGAGAGACGGCTACTACTGCCTGCCTCCCTCCTCCCTCCTCGCTCACCCTCCAGCTCTCTCCTCGCCCTCGTCTTCCTCACGATGGTGGCGACTCGGCGCGCATCGGTACGGTCCTCCGTCCTCTCCTCTCGTGCTCCTGCTCGCTGGTTTCGTTCGACTCGCTCGACACAGCCACCTGTCGACTGGACGCCGAGCGCAAGCGCTGCTCGCACGACTCGTTCCTCTTCCTGCTCCAAGGGCGCGGCGGAGGAGGCGGATCCTGTTCGCGTTCCTGATGCCGAGGAGGAGGCCCTTTCCCCGACCGATGAGGCCACCACCACCACCACCGACGAGGACTCCGGGCCTGTGGGAGGAGAAGAGGAGAACGAGGACTGTGCGTCGGACGCTCCAGGTCTTCTTGTTCCCATCGCGCGGGTTGCGGATGTCGAGGAGCCAGCCGAGTCGATGGAGGAGGTCGAGACCGCCCACGCGCTCGCTCTCGCCGATGAGAAGGAAGCCGAGGAAGAGGACGAGAAGGCGGAGAAGGCGGAGAATGAGAAGACGGCTGCGTCCGACGCACCAGTCGGAGAAGTCTTCACTCGGTTCGAAGAGGCCACGCAGCTGGAAGAGGAGGCGACGGCGGATCCGTCACGGAAGGGAAGAATGCACACATTGAGCATGCGCAAAACGCACAAGCGGAAGCAAACGCAGGGGGGAAGACGGAAGATGGAGAGGGCACCAGCAGCTTACGCATCGGCCCACAACACGACGATGAGTTTGGTCATGGGCTGTGCTTCAGCTTGCAGGACACTGTCACACAAGATTCTGACGACCTAACCGATGCACACGAATATCTTGTCTGGCGCGAAACCCTCACACGATTGGCAGAAGCTCATGGCCTTGTCCCGATTGCCATTGAATCAATGTACAGAGCGGTAGGCAAAATGCGCGGCAAGGACGGGCGTGGAGGCCAATCACTGCCAGTTCTGAGTGAGAAAGAGGCGCAAGTTGCGCAACTCTACTTCTCGTTCGCCTTTCGCAAGCAAGCTGGACGCACCTTCTGGAGTTGAGGTTGTCGAAAACTGGAGCTGACTGGTTGTAATTGTAATAATAGATCAAAAAGAAAACAAATAAGACAATAATATGAGAACACTTTGTAATTGTAACAATAGACCAAAAAGAAAACCAAATAACCTTGCAATAATAATATTGGGCCTTGTAAGTGTTCAGACTGAAAAGAAAACAACAAAAAGAAAACCAAATAACCTTGCAATAATAATAGTGGGCCTTGTAATTGTACAGACTGAAAAGAAAACAAATAACCTGGCCCTCTTTTGACGGAACGCGACTTTGCTGAGTGACCTGTTTATCATATATTTTCGTTTCAGGGTTCAGGTTTTCCTGCGTGCTGCGATGTTAGTCGTAGGTGACTTATACTGATCAATCGCACTTCCAGGTGGTCTATTAATACAGGGCGACACATCGTGTTATGCGAGCTTCTCGGCAAGACCACAAGTGCTTTCGCTACTAGGCTAGTGTTTTCGCTCAGTTGTAGTCTACCTTTTTCGTCTTCGATAAATACGGGGGCGCTGAGTTCTAGTAGTGGTTTCTTGAGTTTGGGCTTCCTCCCCTGCGCGGCTTTATTTGTGCGCATGGAGTGGTGTGTTTTTGGCGGGGCGAGGCCCCTAACTAACCAAGGTGACAAACCTCGTTAGCGTAGATTCTAAGATCGGTATGTAGTGGTACTCGTGTGACTCGAATTCGACTCTATAGAAATCTCTTAGTATGTATTTCCACGCTATCACGTACAGCGCTTTTAGGCTTTCTGGCGTGTTTGCACCGGGGTATGCGAACAATCTATCCTTCGTCTTCTGCATCCATGACCTTCCGGGGGAGGGGGTGTGGGTGTAGTTATTAAGGGCGGGGCCCGAAGGAGAGGTGGGGAGCGGCGGCGCGCTCCATGGCGACCAACTATAAAGTTAGTTGTGGTGGCGGGATAGAGGTTGTGTATACCGTGTCTGTTCTACGCTGTAACCCTGACTCTTCAGAAATTTTTGCTTTAGCTTTAGCTCGCCTATGCATAGCTCATGCAAGCTAGCGCAGGGCTAGAGCTAGGCTTCTAATAGCGCGCTAGGCGGCGCTTCTTGCTTCTGCAGTAGCGTGAAGCTTCTTTGTTCGAAAATTTCTTTCATCATCAACGCGAGAGCAAAAAGAAACCGACATCGCCGGTCATCGCATATTGCACTCTCCGCCTGACTACAGTGCGCGCTCTTGCATGCACCAAACAAAGCGAGCAGCCCAACAACTTGGCATTCGGTGACACGTAGACACAGCATAAACGTAGAGAGTGGAGAGTGGACAAAGGCGACATAAACATGGTAACGGCGCCCGAAGGATATATTAATACAATTCACATTTCAAGCACAGAGAGTAGCAGTAGTAGTCTCGTCGTCTCGATCGAGAGGGGCGTGACGCAACTTCTGACCAAGGCCCGAGAGAAACCCATCTGCCGCGCATCGAGACGGGGCTGCTAGTAGTGATGGGGAGACCGCGCATTGGCCCCGCGCGACCACATGAATACAGAGCACAAACAAGAGGCGCCAACAAGGTACAACGAGCAAGGGAGGGGACGGATCAGAATACAGTTTGGTGCTCGTCTCCCATGATGCTGCCTCACTCGAGCCAGTCGAGCGAGCCCGGTACCATCGCGTGTGGCACACCATCTGTACGCACGTACGCACAGGCGTCGTCAACAGAGCAACATAATGTGTCCACCTTGTCTACGCAATGCGTGAGGTTTCCCCCCCTCATCATATCACAAACGCAAACAGGCAGCTGCGGGATCCAGGGTTCAGAGCATCACAGGCAGCTGCGGCTTCCCGCTGAAGAGCTAGAGTAATGGTCGGCATGAGGCGGCCGCTAAGTCAAGTATCGGCGCGAGGCGCAGCTCCCCTCCTTCGACCAGGTCATCGCAGTCTAGGGCTGGATTGCGCACGAATTTGCCGGGCGCGCCGGCGGTGTACGCCGACAGCCCACGGTGTGGACGCATCCGCCCCTCGCCTGTGCCCTCGCGTGTAAGGGTTTGCGCGAGCGCAAGGGCGGTGGTCGCAGCGGTTTGCTCACGCGAGGGGCTTATCGATCTCGTCATTGTAAAGCTTACTCTGGACCTCGGCCTTGACGGCCTCAACGGCCGATTCGTCCTCGGCCGAGCCGATGCCATGCTGCGACATGGCGCGTCGGAAGACCGCCTGCAGCATGGCGTATGGCACATGGCGCTTGGTGCGCGTCTGTGTCTCAAAGCAATTGTGCAGCAGGCCAAAGCGCGGGCGGAAGCCCTCGGCCCACTCGAAGTTGTCGAGCAACGTCCAGATCACGTATCCGCGGACGTCGACACCCTTGGAGATGAGCGAATAGCACGCCTCCAGGCAGGCCGACAGGTAGCGCGTGCGCCGGAAGCATGTCTCCTTGCCCGACTTGGCACACTCTTCGGCATCGGCAATGCCCGACTCGGTGATGATGATCGGCGTCTTGTAGCGGTCCCACAGCGCCTGCACGAGACGCTCGAGCGAAGAGGGCGTGACGTCCCAGCCCATGTCTGATTTCTCGAAGCCAGGCATCATGGCGGCGCGTAGGATGACGCCGAAGGGGAGCGAAAGGTACAGGTCTGAGACTGAGGCGGGGCCGGTGGCGCCGGACGAGAGGTCGAAGCTGACCATCGAACGGTAGTAGTGGTTGACGCCGAGCGCGTCGACGCTGCCCTTGAGGGCGCGCAGGTCGTCGCCCCAACCACAAGCGCGCGCGAGCAGGCCGAATGGGAGTGGAAAGTTGGGAAAGCGACCGCCGAGGAGCGCGTCCGGGATGACGAAGTTGTACACCATGTTGAGGACGAGTACGGTCAGGTTGGTGATGGGCGACCACGAGTCGGTATAGAACCAGATGTGGTTGAGAGCCATCATCACGACAGGCTGACGGTCAAGGGTGGCGGAGGCGGCGCGGATCGCCGCGCTCGCGAGCCGGTGCCCGAGCAGCATGTTGCGCACCACCGCGCACAGCGTGAGCACCTGATCGCGCTTGCCTGGTGGGTGGACACCAGCAATCCAGCCGCACACGGCATAGCCATTCATCTCGTTGGTAGTGCACCAGTATGTGACATGCGGGGCGAGGCGCGCGGTGACGAGCTCGGCGAAGCGGGCGAACTGCGCCACGTTCTCGCGCTTCTCCCAGCCACCCTTCTCATCCCACCACTTCGGCTCCGTGAAGTGGTGCAGTGTGACCATTGGCTCAATGCCCGAGTCGCGCAGCAGCACGCACCACGAGGCGTACCGCTCGAGCGCCGAGAGGTCAAACTCGCCCTCGCGCGGCTCGATGCGACTCCATTCAACCGAGAATCGGTAACTTTTGAGGCCAAGGTCGCGCATGTGTTCCACATCCTCCTCGAAACGGTCCCACATATCGCACGCGAGTCCGGCACCCTTGCCTCCGATGACGGTCGGCTCTCCATCAGCGCGCAGCCCGCGCTGCTCCCACGCGTGCCAGTTGCAGTTGTCAAGTCCACCCTCGACCTGATAGGCTGCGGTGGCCGATCCGAATAGGAACCCCTTCGGAAAGTGCAGGCGCTTTGCCCTGCAGACTGCCTCGTCTGCCGTGTCCGCCATCCGCTCGTCCACGATCAGCCCACTCGAGGGATCCACCTTGGTGGGGAGCGGCTCGTAGAGGAGGAAGAGGCGCCGGAGGAAGAGGATGAACGCGCGGAGCAGCTGGAGCAGACTTCTTGGCGCCGCCGGCGCAGGAGGAGGCGGGGGCGACTCGAGCGCCAGGTTGGCGGCGAGGCACATGGCGGCGCTCTCTCTCTCTCTCTCTCTCTCCCTCCCTCTCTCCCCTCCCTCCCTCTCTCTCTCTCTCTTCTCCCTCTCTCCCCCTCTCTCTCCCTCCCTCCCTCCCTCCCTCTGTGGGGAGTGCGGGGGGGGGGGTGCAGGGGGGTGCGGGGAAGGGAAGCTCGCGGTTTCGTAACGTACACTCGGGAGTAGAAGAATGTTTTGGGGGGTGCGCAGCTGCCCCCGAGGTTCGCTTCCTCTCCCTCCCTCTTCTCTTCTCTCGCTCCCTTCTCTTGCTCTCTCCTCTCTCCCTTTCTCCTGTACTGGGAACAGGGAGCCAGAGAGAGCGAGAGAGAGAGAGAGCCAGGAGGAAGAGAGCGAGGGAGAGAGGGGGGCGCTGATTGGGTGGGAGACGAGACAGCGCCGCGCGCCGACGGAGAGAAGAAGGGGGAGGGGGGAAGGGAAGGGGAAGGGGAAGGGGGAGGGGGAGGGAGAGAGGGGGAGGGGGAGAGGGGGAGGGGGAGGGGGGGCGCTCGCTCTCCGTGCGTGCGCGGGGGGGGGGGGGAGGGGGAGCCTCGATCGCCGTGCCAACCGGAGGAGAGGAGAGAGAGAGAGTGGAGAGGGGGGGGGGGGGGGCTCCCACCCAGCCCTCCTCTCTTACACCCCCTCTCACGATCTCCTCCTCTCGATTCTTTTCGACGTCCCTTCTCTTCCGTCGGCCGCTCCACGTCGACACCTGGCCGAATGCTTCCGATGACAGCCGCGTCGGTGGCGCGTCCGTCGATGCTCTTGGCTTTCGTTGCTCGTCTTCGACGGCGAACACAAGACGCGAGAGGAGGGCTTGATGGAGCTTACTAGGAGTACTGCTACGGTCTAGCTGTTGTACCGCTCGCACTCAAGCGCTCCTCCACTTTTCCCGGGGAACGAAGGTGTGGTAGCATAGCACGTTGCAAGGCCACGAGCGAGGCGAGAACATTAAAAGTTTTTTTTGTTCTCTTCCTCCCTACGAGGCCCGCTCATCCGGCCCGCTGCCACAACCGCAGCGCGCGTCGTTTTCGTTTTTGCTCGGACAGTGGTGGTACGCGTTCGCACCGTCGTACGGTGCCCCTTGGTCCCTTGGTTAGACTCCCACGCGTTCAGGCGTTCAAAGTTCAGGCACGCCGCACTTGCCTCGCCGGCCTTTGTTCGCTATCGCTCTGAGGCCCTCGCTCGCCTGTCGTTATCGGATCGCACTCTCGTCTCTCTGCTCGATGCGCCCTCTTCCTCTTCGTTCTTATGACTTCACGCTGACTCTGATCTCTTGTAAGACTGTAAGACCCTCGTTTACGTTTAAATGTAAATGTAGGCGCGAAGAGGCCGATCGCCGTCGCAACGAGCAACGATATCGCCACGCTCCCGGGAATTCCCCCTCCCGCGCAGAGTCGTTTCCCCCGCGCGGAGCTCTCCTCTTTGCGCCCTCGCCTTTGCGCGTTTCCCCTTGCCGCGCTCACAATCTCCGATTACCACAACAGGAACAGCCGTGTTGTAGTTGGGCGACGCTAGACCGCCTAAACCCTCAACCCACCGGTAAAAAAAAATCTCTCAATATTCTCGCCGCGCACGCAACCCTGCAACCCTGCACCTGCGGCATAACTAGTTAGTTAGCAGCCGCGCCCGCATCCCTTATCACACCATCACACACACACATCACACTTACAATTGCAATTGCCTTGCGGCTTGCGGCTCCTCCCCTCGTGCTCTTGTGCTCTACCTGCCTCCTCGCACGCCACCAGCTTCGCCGCAACCGTCACCTCCCCCTCCATCCTCTCCACTCTCCACCGCCGTCATCTCCTCCATCGCCCCTCCCACCTCCGCCCTCTTGTCGAACACGCGATGACTATAGGCTCATAGGCAGAGGGCCGTTCGATCGAGCCGGCAGCTGACGCGGTCGTAGAGGGGTCGTTGATTGTTGTCGGCGGGAAAATGTCTGATAGGTCATAGTAAGAATCGATCGGGTCTGACAGTGTCCGCCATCGAGCGCCGCGAGCGACGAAGTGGACTTACGGTCGGAGGATTGCGACGCGTGGCGTCGGGGAGTAGGGACGAGGCTAGCTAGCGAGCTAGTGGGAGAGAGAGGGGATGAGAATGAGAGCTTCTTGGATCCAAAGTAGACACGGGAGACTACAACACACGACCACAAAAAGCTAAGGACACAGAACCACACAAACTAAACCAAACAGGGCGAAAACTAACCACACCAGGACGGACGGCCATGCGTCGGCACCAGGGCAATTCAGCAACGCGCAGACATACGACAAAGCGGTCGGAACAACGAGAGCAGACCTCGCTGGGGAGCTACAACCGATACACTGAGAGAAGACAGAAGACAGTCATAGAACATTTGATGACATCGAGAGAAAGTAAGAGAAGAGGTAGTATACCAATCGACGAGACCTTGAGGCTTAAAATAACCCACCGGTTAGAAGTAAAAGTCTGTCATCGTATGGAATACGACACTCCCCGACTAAATTCGAGTCGTCCCGACGAGCGGCATGGAAGGAGAACGAAGTAACCGAAATAGAAGAAATCTAGATTTAGAGCGGCGAGGCAAGAGAAACCAAAGATAACTGAGAAACCAAACGTTGAAAGCGACGTTTAAATATAGAAGATGAGAGCACCCGTGGGCCAGCTACAACCGATACACTGAGAGAAGACAGAAGACAGTCATAGAACATTTGATGACATCGAGAGAAAGTAAGAGAAGAGGCAGTATACCAATCGACGAGACCTTGAGGCTTAAAATAACCCACCGGTTAGAAGTAAAAGTCTGTCATCGTATGGAATACGACACCTCTGCGCCGCCGTCACCCCCTCCATTGCCTTCTCCGTGTCGGATCCAGAGTATTTCCACAATACTCTAGACGGATCCGATGGCTTGTGTGTCTTTTAACTTTAGGATGGGCATTGTTTCTTGAGGGGTGATCGCCGTTTACTTCGAGACTCTTCGTTGTGGCTTCGTTTCGGTTGGCTGCATTCTTCTCCGGACTCGTTTCTTTGATTGTGGCGACTGTTTACGTGAGTTTTCGGAGTGTCCCTTTGTTGACTGGGCGGTTTTGTGAGTGATGTGTGATCGTGGCTTGTGTCGCCATGTAGCGCGCGCGCTCTCTCTCTCTTTCTCAAGACTGTGCTCTATGCCCCTTGAGACTTGCCCCACGAACAAGCATTCGCTTGTTTCGACACTCCGCCTCCGCCCTCTCCGCCGCCGTCATCCCCTCCATTGCCTTCTCCGCCTCCGCCCTCTCCGCGGGAATCTTTTGGACCTTTCGCCTGCGCCCTCTGCGAGCCCGTCTCCCAAGGGGGGTGCAGCAGAGGTGGCAGCTATGCAGTTTGACGAATTGACGAAACAGTGGGGAGGCGCGGGCAATCGTTCCCCAGGGGGAAGAGATTTTCCCCATTGCAGCAATGGGGGCTTCCTTGCTCGAGCTGCCCGACTTTGCAACGCTGTTGCGCCTGGTAGCAACCTCGCAGCCCGGTGCCTTCCGGGGAGATTCGACGCGCCTCGTAGTGGATGATGTGACGAATCGACACGGGTGACGACCTCGAGCGTCCCGACGCCTCGAGGGCTCTAAGAATAGATGCTGAGGGATGGATTTTGGGGTCATTCGATGTGGATTTGTTGTTTTGCCACCCTTGAACTGTCGAGTGCGGGCGGTTCTGGCTGTGGGCGTCACTGAAGTTGTTGAGTGATTTGGCCATATGGTCCAGGTCCCACCACTTGGAGGAGCGTGTGGCGCGGTCGGCGGCCGCTGAGTCGAAGAAAAGATTTTCAACGAATTTGTCGAGTCTATTTGTTGTGGTGTTGTACCCTTGAGCCTTGAGCGGCGTCGTCGAGCGCGCTATGGTTGTAGAAGTTGGGGTGGTCTCTCGGCGGGGGTACCACGTTAGAAATTGTAGTCTTGTAAGAGGTCTTGTTGGCTAGCATCCCTAGCCACATACACCGGACGAGCCATGCACCAACCGCGCACACCCCCATCGCGGGGTAGGGGCTCCGTTGCCGATGAGGCACGGTCCCTCAGCACTAGGATTAAACTAGGACAACAAGAAAACTCTGACACTCCCTTTCTTTTTTATTGTCCTTGTCCTGGTCCTGGTCGATGGTGGTCGCCTTCTTGCTGACTCACATCGAGGAGAGGTAGGAGTAGAGTTGTTGGAATCGGCATAAGGTACTCCTACTCCATCTATGAATAGGACGGAATATACGATGAGCCGTGGAACAGATGAACACCGTCGCCACCCCCCCGCGCGGCGAAACGAACACTACTCTCTCAGGCCACCAGCGAACCTCCCCCTCACTCTCATCCCATCGGCTTCATTCGTTACTTTAACTTCTTCCTCGAGCACTTATCTCCTACTCTCTGACTCTCCCTCCGGGGCCTTTCCCGGCACTCCCCTTCGGCGCCTACCCTTCAAGCGGTCTTTTCTCACTTCTTAGAGAGACTTCTTTCCTCTTACTCACTGGGCGTCCTCGCACGCGTGCCCGCTTCCCTCGCCCCGCCCCCGCCCCCACCCCTCCCCCACCCCCGCGGGTGCAAGGTGGCGAGCGGAGTCAACCTCCCGCCGGAGCGTCTCCCCCTGCCCCCTTCCCCCCCAACCCCCCACCCAAGAGGGAGCCGGCGCGAGCCAAAGGCCGCAGGTGCCCGTACACACACACTCTCTCCCCCCCCCCCCCCCCCCCCACCTCCCCCCCCCACACACACAGCGATGGGATGGGTGTGGACTCGCAAGTGGGTGGACGAGCCCGAGGAGTGCCGGGTTCTCTCCTGCCTCGTCGCGCAGCGCGGGGGCGAGGTGTGTGAATGTTGCAGGCCGCCGCACGACGAAAACAGCGGGACGATTCCCACCGTCGTCGCCGAGCAGACCGACGAGCGGCGAGCGCCCGAGCTGGCGGCCGACGGAGTGGCCGAGCTGGAGGTTGACGTTGCGGAGCAGCAAGAGGAGGTGCACAGAAGGGAGGCAGCCCCCGCCATCGCGAAGCCTGGCGAAACGCCGTCCGCCGTGAAGGCGGAGGTCCCGCAACCCCTCGATCCGCTCAAGGAGATGGCCTGTGCGGACGGCGGCAATGAGCTGCTCGCCGCCGAGCGCAGACTCGTGCTGACCCTTGTGCGGGAGGGGGAGCCGCCCTTGCCGGTGGCATGCGAGCGCGACGACACGCCCGTGCAACTGCTCTCTCGCTTGGGCTTGGGCGACAGCGTTAATCTGGCGCGGCCGTTCGGCGAGATTCTGCCGCACTCGCAAAGCCTGTGGTCCGCGGGGCTCAACGATGGTGACGAGGTGCACGTGGTCCACAGAAATCAGCCCGTCGCAGAGCCTGCACCTTCCAAGTCGGCAACTGCCTCGGACGCGGCCAGCGATGGACAAGAGACTATCGAGCAGGACGACGCGAACCCCCCAGCTAGTGCTGCTGCCGCTTTCTGTGTCCCTCCTTCTGATGAGCCCCACGCACCGTCTGAGCAGAATGCGAACGCTATGGACGGGGCAGCAAAGGACGTTGTGCACCAAGTGGGAGCGCAAGATGATCCACAGGTGGCAGTGAGCGCTGCGCCTTGCAAGTCGGCAACTGCATCGGACGTGGCCAGTGATGGACAAGAGACCACCGATGATCCGCAGGTGGCAGTGAGCACTGCGCCTTCCAAGTCGGCAGCTGCCTCGGACGTGGCCTGTGATGGACAAGAGACCACCGAACAGGACGTCGCGAAACCCTCAGCTAGCGCTGCTGCCGCTCTCTGTGTCTCTCCTTCTGACGAGCCCCATGCATCGTCTGACCAAAATGCGAACGCTGTGGACGGGGCAGCAGAGGACGTCATGCACCAATTGGGAGCGCAAGGCGACTCGCAGGTGGCAGTGGGCGCAGATGTGAAACAGGAAGCGAGTGATGCTGCAAGGCGAGTACATGCCGTCGACCCCAGAATTTCGGGTACTGAAGGCACGATCAACCGTGAGGAGGTCGAAATGGCACCAACACCGGCGCCGGCGGCAATGCAAGGAGGGGAGGCTGCACTTCCTAGCAACTTGGATGGCGCCAAGACTTCGGCAGGCACAGAGGAGGCCGCTCCCATGGATGCTTCCCTCATGGAAGGCGCGGCGGTAGCCCATGCGTCATCTAATGCCCCCGCCACCTCGGTCGATGAAGCGATGGCCTCGCCCGATGGTGAAACGGCCTCAGGCGATCTGGCCACGGCCTCGGACGATAAAGCCACGGCCCTGCACGAGGAAGTGACGACTTCAAAGGAGGGAGCAACGGCCTTGGACGACGGGGAGATTGCATCACACGCTCCCGAGATTGCCCCCCTTACTGAGGCTATCCGACCCGCTGAGGTGGTTGCGGAGCCAGAGGGAGCGGAACACATCAAACCAGTGGCTCCTCGTGAGGCCGCATGTCCTCGCGAGGACACGGCAACGAACACCGCCCTCGAAGCTCAAGGTCAGGTCGAGCATGAGCATCGCGCCGCGTCTAGTACTGGCTCCGTTATCGCGCATGACCTCATCGCAAGCCATCTTACCCCGACCGTCATCACCGAAGGCACAGTGCATCCTCGCACTCCGGCCGCCGTTGTCGGAGAAGACCTACGCGCCGCTGTGGCCGGCGCCGGACCCGACAATGCCACGTCTCCGGACAGCAAGATCACGACCCCCGGGATGGATACTAGCGGCGTGAAGCAAGCCGATAATGCGTTGCACGAGCCGAAGCCGCCAAGCCACGGAACCCGTGCGGCTGCGGCGGCCTGGAAGGAGTCCAACGCCTCCTATGTGGGAGAGAGCACTGCGGTCTCCGTTGCGCACGGAGCTCTGCAAGCTCTCCCGCTTCAAGTGGTTGGCCTGACGTCGGGCGTCGGTAGCACATCGCAACCGGACACGGCTGTCGCACCCGTGCTACCAGTTGGCGAGGAGCCGGTCGTCCGGATGACGACGAGTGCCGCCGGGATTGGTGATGACGAAGCCATTCCCAATGACACAGGTGGTGCCATCTCAAGTTCGGCTGACGATGCGCGCGCCCAGCGCTTCGTGATTGGTGCCACTCCTACACGGAAGGATGTTCCATCTGCCAAAGTGTTCGTGAGAGGTAATATGTCGGCGCTCGGCACTCTCGATCACGGCATCGGCACGGGCGTCGGGCTACCCCCAAACTCGCTGGACTGCAGCGCGGACACGGAGCTCGCAGATGTGGAGAAGGCACTCTCACAAGCTACAACGACGGCCTCGACACCCTCCTCAGTCGCCAGCTTGGGCGAACGCGCTGCATCTCCCTCCCACCTTCCACCTGTATTGGCAAGGTCGCGCACGCCAAAGACGAAGATGCGTCGAGACGTTGACTACTCCGCCGGCTTGAAGGGTGCCTTCAAGGCGGGCGGCGAGGGCTGGGTGTGGGAGGAATCCGACGGAGCCGAGGAGCTGCTGCGGCTGACTCTCGTGTGCGAGTCGAGGCCTGTTGTGAATATCTTGTGCTCTCCGAACGAGCCCGTGGGCTCGTTCAAGCATCGCTACGGCATTCCGACCGCTATGCGGCTCCATCAGGGTAGCAAGTCCGGGCCGCCACTCAGGGAGGACGAGACTCTCGCCCAAAATGGCGTCGCCAACGGCGACGTAATCCACGGCTTCCTCCATAGGTCACCGGGTGCGAGCGAGCTTCACCGCATAGCAGCAGAACAATCTCTCTCCGAGATGGAGGACGAGACGGCCGTGGGGACGGAAGAGGATGCCGAGGTCGCGGCACACAATCCAGAGCATGTGCTCGCGTCGGCTGACGAGGGCCCCAAGCACAGCCTGACGAACAAGAACGAGCAGGTGAGAACTGCGTGTTCCGAATCGCCACATTGGCTCAGGGGTGGCGTCCAGCTGCCCGTTGTGCGACGCCATCTTACTACTACTTTGGGTCAGCTGAACCCCCCCCCCTCCCCGCTAAGCAGTGGATGGGACCGCGCTTTGCTTTCAAGCAGCCAGAGGGCGCTGAGTTCACCGTCAAGCACCTCGCGTGGATGACGAACCAGCCGTACCCGTGGCAGCTAGCCTCCATTGGCGATGCAGTCCGCAACGCTACGCCCAAGCGCACTTCCCCCTCCCCGGAAAG
>CM030938.1:97515-121472 GCA_018136815.1 Isochrysis galbana
CCATCCTGGCGCACGCGGAAGCAGTTGGCCCGGCTGGCGCAACTCCTTCTTTCCGGCTCAGCGCGTCAGCCCCACTAAAGATTCACCTGGCTTGGCGATGCACGCCGCCAATGAAGCATCGGGCGTTGCTCGAGCCGACGATGGGCGCACCTCGTCATCATCCGGCCTTCAGCGTAGCGGTGCCGCACGGTCCTCCAGCCCGTTGCTCGTCCCGAGCAAGTTGCCGGCCCGGCTCACTCCGATTTCTCTCGCCCCACTCCCCCGTGGAGCCAGTCCATTGCCTAACGCGTTCCATGAAAGGGCGAGCGATTCGCCGGGGGTCCGGCGCTCGCCGAGCACCATCAAATTGTTCGTTCCTAAGGCGGCCAAGGCCAGCCCTCCGATTGCTCCCGGACGCGAATAAGCTTTGTGGCCCACGTAACAACGACCATTTACTAGCTCGCGTGATGCCCTCTCAAATTGAGCCAGGCTCTCCGGCCGTTGCCACCACCCACTTCCACGCTTGTAGCGCGGTAGGACGTGCGGGCTCGCAATCTCAACCACAAAGATTGTATCATCCGACGGACGGACCCAATTCCATTTGAAAGCATCTCACTGTATGCATCTTTTGGAAGCCGACCGAGGGTGGCGCATAGTGCGTAGCTCATAGCTTGTTGTCGGTGTTCCCCTTGGGGTCCCCGCGCTATACTTGTTACTTTGGGTATTGAATTGAATCATGCAATGTCACGTTGCACTCATGCCGGTGCTTATCGTTGCAACTCATAATAATAAAATAACTGAGCATTAGCATTAGTACTAGTACCACTACTCTCACTAGCCTAGTAGGTACTAACACGACAGCCCTCAGTGCACCTGCCCGTACACCTTGGCGTGTGCTGTTGCCACAGATACATACACCTATGCACCCCTCCAAATCTCCCCCCTCGCAGGCCCCTCACAAGTTAAAATGAGGGAAAGCACCCATTGAGGCGGACCGACCTACGTCGGGCGACTCTTCGGGAAAAAGCATCGGGGGGGAGGGGAGGGGGAGGAACCTCTCGTCGTGAAGAAGAACGGCCCTTGACAGCTCGCGCCGCGAGCGGTCCTCGAGAAATAGGCGACTGCGCCCCGAGATACCTGCCACCGGGGTATCTCAAGATGTCTTGAGCCACTCCCTTCCCATCTCCCGCCTGTCGCCAACCGCCCCTCTCCGCCCGTTTGCTAACGCAAGCGGGTCTCGTTCCTCACCACACTCCATCGGGGGGGGGGGGGTGCAAATCCCCCCCTCTCCCTCGCTCCACTCTCTTTCACCTCTGTCCCTGCGGCGCGTCGCCATGCGGCGCGCCACGGCCTGCTCTCAGAGGTCCTTCAGGGGCGCCCAGAGGTCCAGCAAGGGCAGCTCAAGGGGCAGTGGAGGCTGGGGCTCAGTCCCTGGCCCCCCTGCCTCTCCCTCGCTCGCCTCGTTGGCCTTTGATGCCGCCCAGAGTCCACTGTCTGTCTGGCGACCAGGGATTAGGGGTGGGGAGGGAGTGCTTGAACTTGAGGCAAGCAGTCAGCAGCACTTGCTCTTGCATCTTGCGCATGGCGCTCATGGCAATGAGGGTGTGTGTAGCTAAAAAAAACTCCTTGGCCACTGCAAAAAAAATCGCCGCATTGCGGACGTTCGTACTCGTGACCACGAAAGAATCAACTCGCGAAACTTTGTAGCTGCTTTGGTGTCATCATGAGGAATCCCTCCTTGATTTCTCTTGGAGTTTTGGGTGCAATTTTGAAAAGTCGATTTTTCCCGTCCCCACCCCTACAGGGATGGGGGGGGGGCAGTACGAGAGCAGGCCCATGCGGGCCTGGGAGTGCGGCTCGCGGCCCGCGCCCACTGGGGGTCCCTGTGCATGCACCGACCCCGCGCACCCCAGCGCGTCCTCTCCTCGAGTCCACGCTGGGGGAAAACCCCTTTCGGGTAAAAGCAACGCCTAGGGGGGGGGGGGGGGGCACTCGTGAGATAGGAGCCCAGAAGCGCTAATCTCCCTCGCTAGAGCGAGTGGCCGCGGCGAGCCGCGGCCCTTCCCTCCTGGCTCTGGCGCCCCCGTCTTCTCTTACCAAACGGGACGAGTTGACACGTAAACGCCGGAGGGGAGAGCTGCCACTCCCCCCTCCCCTCCCTCTTCCCTCTTCCTCCTCTCTTCCCTGCGGCTCTGGCCCATGGCGCGCGCCTGCGGCCCCTCTTCAGGTCCCCAGGTGCCAGGTGGCCTGCAGGGGCCTGGGAGCACAGCTCAGGGGGCAGGTGAGGCTAGGGCATGGCCCTGGCCCCTCCTGCCTCTCCCTCGCTGGCGCTCCGAGCCCCTGCGGGTCGACTGGAGCTGGCTGGGGGGTCCTGAACAGGGGGGCCCAGGGGGAGGAGGGGCTGTTCAGAGGGATGGGCTGGCCACGACAGGCCAGGGCGGGCGAATCAGGCGTGCCTGTGGGGAGAGGGATGGGTCAGCATGGCAGTGTGCTCCTGGCAGGCCATCAGGCGTGCCAGGAGAGTGGGTGGTTCCTCCCCCATGGCAGGGGAGGAGTGGAGAGAGAGGGGGTCTCGTGCCCCCCCATGGGCGAACTAAGGCTATAAACTTTGTTGCGTTCCGAGATCATAGAATGTGGTATCCGATCTCCGGCTGAGGGCGCTCGGTCGTGTTAGAGTTGCTCGCTTGCGCGCGGCGCAGCCTGTCGGCTGTCGGCCCAACCTTCTCTAACTCTACGAGAACTTTGACTTACGAGCTGTGGCTGGCTCTTGATCGTTATGAGGAGGGGGACTTAGTGAAGTCTCTCGATACTAATACTGGGGGTCTGCGGTCAAGGTTGTGAATCCTCAAAAGGCAGAGTCTAAGGGTGACCGACGGGCCCCCGGAGGGAAGTTGGAGCCCGAGGGGGAGGGCACGAGGCGCCTGCCCCATGTGAACTAAGTATAAAGTTAGTGGAGGAGATATCAGCCGCAGGGCGACGGCGCGTGAAGTCACGCAAGCGGCCCACTCGTCGTCACGCCGTCGGCGCGGCGTTTTTTGCGATGAGGCGCTCTGCCTTGCGTCCAGTCACACATAGCACAAAACGAGTGCAACGAGGGCTCCCAAGCAATTTCAAATACTGAGTACAATCAAGCATGAGTCAAATAAGATCTAAAGGTGCAAATGCGTGAAATGCGTCAACGTTGATTGGCTAGCCACGCCGATGAGATCTAGATGAAGATTTGTGCCATGCTCCTAGTCCGGACATCGACGACACTGATGGCACGAGGATTCCATTTCCCTTTTGAGTTCAGCCTCGTTATAAGCCTGGATCTATGATTTAATGCTTTCAGCAATAAGTGGCGCTAGCTGTTATCGCCTGACTGTCTTAAAGCCACATCTTTCCATTTGGCGAGATTGGCTGTGAGTGTCGCATGCATCACCACATGGCCATCCGGAGTGCTAGCTCGAGCCACCGCAAAACATTTTCTGAGCACCCCCATCACCTCATCTCCGTCCCCATCGAGTACTTCGCAGAACGGTGACATGACACCTGGGCAACTGGCTGGCGAACCGGCCACGAGCTGTGCCACTTGCTCTCGTGTTGTTTGGTAGTCCGGGCTACCAAGCACATAGATGGAGAATTGGCAGGCCACACGCGCCGGTAGCTTTGAGGCCTCAGCCACCCATTCCACCTCATCTGCTCGTCGTCCGCGACTCGTTTGCTCTGAAGCGCACGAGTCAGAAGCCGCTGCGGCCTCTCCAGCCTTGGTGACAATTTTAGCTGCGATCCTTGCGGGATCCGATGCCTGAGCGAGCCCTTTGGCAATCTGTTGAGCACGAGCTGGCCCTGAGGCTTGCGCGAGAGCACTCGCCGCCTTGAGCGGGAACAGCCGCAGCTTTCGTGCAAACTGAAGCAGCAGATCGCGCTTGCTCGGCGGCGTAGTACTTGCGCCCACCGGCGAAAGCGCAATTTCGCCAATGCCGTCGTATCCGCCTCCGCCACTTGGTGGGTCGAGCTCTGCACCAGCTGTGCGAGGTGGCAGCTCAAAAGCCGAGCCGACGAGCGGATCACAAGAGGAGAAGAGGCAGACCATCGAAACATGTGGCTCGCTGGGTAGCCGCGCTGCGCGGCCAAGCACGACACGGGACGCTTCGAATAGCGTAGGCTCTGGACCGAGGAGGCATGAGGAAACTGAGTCTGCTGTGGTGGCCAGCCCAAGTGTGCGCAGTCCTCTGGTGGACAACTTGATGGCCTCCTTGAGGGATGCACCCTCCGGCACCTTTGGGTAGAGAGAGA
Source organism: Isochrysis galbana (assembly GCA_018136815.1). Classification (NCBI taxonomy): domain Eukaryota; phylum Haptophyta; order Isochrysidales; family Isochrysidaceae; genus Isochrysis; species Isochrysis galbana. The sequence continues at coordinate 101,773 of CM030938.1, forward strand.
TGCGCAATCCCGTCACACCGCTCGCGCAGGGGCGAGTGGCGATGCAGAGGAGCAGCAGGCGCACTGCCGCCGAGGGGATCAAAGCGGATCCAAGTGTTGGCATGGGGGAGGCAGAAGCTAGGGGATGCGACAGTAGGAGAGGGGGAGCGCAAGCGAGGAGAAGTTTGAGATGGTGTCACAAGTAGAAGCAAGTGGCACGAACGGACGCGGAGGCGGTCACGGCCGAGCGTAGAAGCTGAGAGCGAAGGAGGCCCCGCCCCCGCCGCCACCGTCGGCCCGACGGCTCGGCTCTCTCTCTCTCTGGATCTCTCGATGCGCGATGTAAGAGTATTTTACTCTTAGTTCGAAGATACTCGCAATTCCGCTTGGGAATTGGGAATTGGGAAAAGTTATTTATAGTAGTACCACTATTGGCCTCGTGCTCGGGTGGGTGCTCGTTCACATCAAACCTGTACGACGGGCAGGACACTGCTGAGTGCTGAGTTTATCTTCGGGTTAGTGATAATCTTACTCGCTGTTAAAAACTCGAAGATGTTTGGCGCCTCTTGCTCTTGCTCTTGCTTTGGCTTTGGGGCCGTTCCGCCGTTCCTCCGGGCGGGTGAATTGTGAATTGTGATTGTGACTGAACAGATTGTCGACTATGTTCTCCTCCCTGGTCTTGCCTTCTTTGCGAGTGAAGCGAGCTAGCTTATTCAGTGTCTCGATATTATGGATACATCCATTATCCATTCGCTTCTACTGTTATGATCTCCTTGCGTGGGGAGTCCTGCAGCTTCTCCTACAGCTTCCCCCGCAGGTCTTACGGGTTCCTCCGCCGATTTCCCCCCGCGGGTCTTACGGGTTCCCCCGCCGGGTCTTACGGGTTCCCCCGCCGATTCCCCCCGCGGGTCTTACGGGTTCCCCCGCCGATCTTACGGGCTCTTCTCCCGTCGTTCTCTCGTTTCTCTGCACGTGGTTGTCGCGCGCGTTCTACTGTGTTACTATAAGTGTCGCGCGCGTTACCGTGAATGTGCGTGCGTGCAAATATAGGAAATCTTATTGGTTTGAGATTACTCTGGCGATGCGTTCGGCGATGGCGCTCTGCCTCGCACAAGCCGCGATGGTTGCCGCATGGGCACCACCGCGATATGGAGCTGCTGCACGGGACTGGGTGGGTCCCTATGGACCCTGCCCACCTGCCCGCAGTCATACGGCGCGCTCTCGCCTCCATGCGGAGCGCTCGGACCTCATCTCCCCCCTCGCCTCGTCCACCCTTCATGGTGAGCCGATGGCTTGTGGTTACCCCGGTACAAACACACCCGAAAGTCTGAAAGCGTTGTACGTGATAGCGTGGAAATACATACTAAGAGACTTCTATAGAATAGCATTTGAGTCGTATGAATACCACTATATCCCAGTCTTGGAGTCCACACTAGTGAGGTTCGCCACATTGGTTAGGGGCCTCACCCCGCCACAGCAGCATTGTTTAATGCGCACAAGTAAAGCCGCCCATGCATGAGGCGACGGCGTTTGCGTTTGTCGTTTGTGGTTCGTTGCTCGGAGGGCTTTCGTTATTGTTCCACCCCTGCTTCGTCTAATTAATGGCGTTTTACCGGCAAGTTGCGGCAAGCAAGTGTATATTCGTTGTCACGCACCAACTCGAGCGGGATGCAGCATACCCTCTTGCCAAACGAGTGGGTTGGATAGCTACCCTCATGATCCCCACGATCTTCCGCGATTGAACGCTTTTCCATGTGTAGGCTGATGGTGATTGAACGCTTTTCCATGCGGTGGGGGTGATGGCGATTGAACGCGTTCCACGTGTAGGCTGATGGTGATTGAACGCTTTTCTATGCTGTGGGTGATGGTGATTGAGCGCTTCTCGCCTGATGGAAGACCATCTCCATCTGTAACAACGGCTCGGGGGCACCTAGACGGGCGCGCCCCCTGCTTGGGAGCGCGTGAGCGTCGCTGCGTCTGCAATGTTCTGATCGGCCGGAGCGGCGGGGCGACGGAGAGAGAGGAAGGGCCTTCGGAAGGGGGCGGGGCGCGCTCCATGACCCTATCGTTATAACGACAGTTGAGCTGGGGGGGGGTCGAAGGGATACATGTTTGTGCGTGCGTCAGAGGCATCAGCACCCACCAAGGTGTACGGGCAAGTACGCTGCGATTTGTTGTGATAGCACCGGGCTAGTGGCAGTAGTAGTACTAGTACTAACACTCAGCTGTTTTATTGTTAGTGCTGTAGCATCTATTGCCCCAATAACATCGGCAGCAAAAGGGAAAGGGAGACATGGAGATGGGGAATGTCCTGTCAAATAAGGTGAAAGGTTATGTAAGACAATAGCAAGAGCAAACATAAAGAAGCTAGAGCGACAATGAAGAAGCACAAGCGGAAAGAAGATACATGGACAAGAGGGGCCAACACGGCGTCCAGCGTGCATAGCCATCCGCCGTCACAACAAGCACAATCACAAAGAGCATCAAGCATCAAGAGAGGCCAACGCGGCGTCGAGCGTGCACGGCCATCTACCGTTAGTCATTACTGCGCTTCCGCCTCTTGCTCAGCAGACGCAGACGTCTTGCGCGAGCCCGAAACCATAGGCAACATGCAGACATGGCCAACACAGTGGAGACACTGATGACAATTGGCCTTTGTTGCCATTGCCATTGTAAAAGCTCACCCACCGATTGACCTCGGCAGCCTATGAGCAATCCGTCGGTTTGGCGCAGGCAGTTGAAACCCTTGGGACACTCCTCGAAGCAGCAATCACAATCCCGCTCCCAAGGAGGAGGCCGGTTGAGAAGCCACTCTTTCCACTCCGCTATGGCCAGTGAGATGCGGTACTCCTCACGGCCAAAGGCGGTAGCAACGTCGGAAGCAGGGATGGCGGGCGAGCTGCGAGGGTCTGACGGGGCGTGCGCCATTAATCTCTCTCTCTCGCTCGCGCCCTCGATGCTTCCCTCGCCACGCACCCCACGGCGGGGTTCGACCGACGCGCCGGCCTGGAGCAAACGCTGCTCCGCATCCGCACTCAAGATGCGTCTGGTGGGTGCCTCAGAAGCGCCAGCCCGGTGGGGCGCAACACAGCTGCGTCGCCCATCGTGTTGATCTTCAGCCCCCTCCTCCAGAGGCAGCAAGTGCCCCTTCCCCTCGGCGCGCAGGGCGGAGCGCAATGCAGCAAGGCCGCAGTGGCGGTCAGCGAGCACACTCCGCAGCATCGCATCCCACTCGCGAGGCGCCGCGTGAGGCGCGGCGGCCGAGAGGTCGCGCAGCTTGGCGTGGAGCAGACGTATCTCGTCGCGCGCCAGCGAGCCCGCATCCAGGCTGCCAAATGCAGCCGCGCTCGCCGAGAGCAGCTCGGACAGCTCCGCCTGCTGTGCGCCCGTCAACACCATGGCGCGCCGCCCCCCCCCCCCCCCCCCGCCGCAACTAAATTTATGTTACCCCCGAGGAGCCAACGCCCCCCAGGAGCTCTTGGGGGCCCCCGAGAGCTATCGGGGGGAAATTTTAAATTTTCTCCCGACCTAGAGCTACCGGGGGACCGAGAGAATCCCCCGAGAGCTATTGGGAGATTTTACCTCCCCCGGGGAGCTATCGCGTTTTAAAGGTCGGGCCCCAGTAGCTATCAGGGGCGAAAGGCGAAAGGCGGCCCCCGTGTTGTATCGTCCAGGCCTCATGGCAGGAATATTTCGGCATGGGTACGTGCCTTCGTCGTTATATATCGTCTTCTATGTTCGTCTTGGTCACTCAAGGCGTGCAGATTCGGATTCTCCCTGGGCTCAAATCCTGGTCCGCCGATTTTCGTCTCGAAATTCGAAGATTTGAGTTTTATTTTTCACTGTGGCAAAAAAGGGGGGTCCGCCAGCCACCGCCCCTGCCCCCCCCTCCCTCTCCCACGGAATCGGAGCTGCCAGTTCCGACGAGCTCTCTCTCTCCTCTCCTCTCGGTCGCGGTGTCCTCTCTCTGCAAAGGGGGTTGGGAACCGTCTCTTCGATAATATATGCACAGGCGCTCGACATCTCTCTTACATAGCAGTTTCATTCAGCTGCGAATCATCTAAATACTTTCCTGAAAAATTATAAGTTATAGGAGGCTGATTTATACAGTTTTCTGAATTGGCAGGTAGCCAATATTCTTTAGGGGCATCATGATCCACCTGTTCGAGAATTCTCGTACAGCGCCCGATGTTCACGTCCTTTCCATTCTTACGAATTGCGAATTTTTCAACGACTCTCTTTTACAACTTTTCTCATAAATGGCTCTGTTTTTTTGCACAAATGTAGTCTCTCTCTTGCCTACCTGCCCTCCATCCACGAGGCTCCCTCGCTCCCTCGCTCCCTCGCTCCCTCTCCTCCCTAGGAGTACTGGTCGGGATGAGGGGCGATGCACAGAGTGAGGCTTGGGCCGAGGTTGCGCGGCTGAAGGGCCGGCTTGAGGAGGCTGAGGGCTACGTGCGACGGCTCACGGCGGACCGCAAGCATCTGAGCTCGCAGTACGAGTTTCAGCGCCGCCGCTGCGCAGTTCTGTCAGCGGCGGCGGAGATGCAGTCGAGCAGAGTCTCAGCCATCGCGTCGTCGTCGATGTGGGACAAGGAGGCGAGCGTCCTGGCAAAGATGATTGATGGCTCGGTGGACGAACCAGGACGACCTGCCCGAGTTATGCTTCCGCGCCCTGTACAAGTTGCGCGGCTCCAACGGCGAACGGCTGAGCGAGGGCCTGGCCACGTTGCCCAACTTCGGCATGTTCGAGTCGGTCAAGAAGAAGATAAGGGAGGAGGCCTACGCGGACGTCAACGAGCACCTCCGCAGTGTATTCTCGGCCGAGAAGTGGAACCTGATCCGCCGAAATGGCAGCTGCGGCTGCCCTGTAAGCGAGAGTGGGCACAGCTGGCAGATTTTTCAGGCGCACTCTGGCGCATGGCATGGCTGTGTTAACGCACACACAGTCATGACCTGGGACCGAAATGTCCTTAAACTATAGGGATCAGGACGTTGGCACAGCTCACGTTGCGCCATCGGAGGAATGATCCCACAGTCCCTTGTCACGTAGGAGTAGAGTTGCCTGAGGGATGTATGGCGTTCGGTGCTGGTGAGGGTGTGGGCCGCGCGAGCACGTCGAGGAGCGCGCCAAGCCACCAACTAAGGGTGTTGGAGGGGCCCGAAGGAGAGGTGGGGAGCGGCGGCGCGCTCCATGGCGACCAACTATAAAGTTAGTTGAACTGGCTTATTTTAAGTTCGGCTCCATTGACAATGATTCCTTCTATTTCGTCGTCTTCGTTGATCGCCCGGGTGAGTGCTTCCGCCGTGAGTAGAAAAGCCAGCGGCGATAGCGGGCATCCTTGAGGAACCCCGCTCGCTACGTTGAACGGGAAGCTTCTGCCCCCGTTGGCCTTGATGTATCGAATGGGCTTCGCTTCGGTGTTGGTTAGAGCTTTCGCGTATCTACGGAAGTCTTCCCCGAATTTTAGCTTTTCGAGTGCGATGTGATAAAATTCCCAATTAACTCTGTCGAAGGCTTTTTCCCAGTCCAGCGCTAGGAGGAGTCCGGGCTCCCCCGTTTCTTCTAGGTACGCGTGTGTAAGTTGCAACAAGTGAGTAGCTTCGCCTATTAGTCGATGTGGGACGAAACCCAGTTGGTCCTTCGAGATAATGTTTCCGATCACCGTTTTCAGTCTGTCCGTGAGTATTTTGGCTAAGATTTTGTAGTCGCTTTGTAGCAACGTGATAGGTCTATAGTTTCTAGGGTCCCGCGTGTCCCCTTTTTTATACAAGAGTATTATGTCCCCTTCTCTCATAGACACGTTCAGGTGCCCCTGTTCTAGCGCATGGTTCAAAACTCTTAGGAAGTCGTGCTTAACTATCTCTACGAAGCTTTTATAGAATTCCGCCGGTAGCGCGTCCGGTCCCGCGCTTTTGCCTCTGCCCATCTGTGCTATGGCGTTCAGTAGTTCCTCCATGGTAATTCTCCCCTCTATTGCTTCTCTATCCCATGTGTTCATGGGTTGTGCTTCCATCACCGCCTCCAAGTCGCGGTCCCTCACGTTTTGTCTCTCTTGGTATAACCACACGTAGTATCTACGGAGCTCTTTGCGTATCTCTGCATCGTCGGTGGTTGTGCCCCTTGTGTCGTCGCCCGGGGCGTTCCAGTCGCCCGTAACGTATAGTTCCGGTATAGCGCTATTGGATGCCCGGGATTGGAACTTCTGGAAGAACTCTTTCGTCATTCTCTCCTCATTCTTGAGGGAGTCGAAGCTCTCTTCGTTCGTGGGCCTGGACGTTTTCCGAATTGTATCTATCGTGGCGTTAAGTTCGCGGATTCTGTCTAGTTTCCGGGCGTCAGGCTCTCCGTCGTCGAGCTCGATTCCCAGAAGCGCTAGCTCGTCAATCGCTTTAGCAATCGCTTGGTGCTCTTTGCCCTGTCGCGTCGCCCATAAGAGGTATGTGGCCACCGCTCTTTTGGCATTGCCCCAAGCCCCACTGGTGTGGTGTGACTGGTGTGGCTGTGTGTTGTGTTGGAGGTGTGCTGTATGCTGGCTGCTGCCAGCATGGCAGCCTTGTTCGTGGCGTTCGCGGTGGTCCGCGGGCGTGGCAGGCTGGCTCCTGTGCCCACCTGGCTGGGAGGGTCGTCCTGACGCGGTCGCTTCGGCGACAGCGGGGTGTCACTCAAACCTTCGTCCATCTCGGCGAGGGCAGCGGCAGCGAGGGAGGGCGGCGGCGCGCGCTCCATGTCCCTATCAGTTTACTGATAGTTGCCTAGGTGCCGTCGAGGGTGGGAGACCAGAGGAACGCCTGGAGAGAGCGACCCTACTATGAATGCGAGGCGTGCACCCCTCCCAAGCCGAATGGAGGAGGGCTACCAAATGCGGAAGCAAACGACCCGAAAACGTCCAGCTTATCGCCTAGGAACAATCGAGCATTTCCGGGTACTCATACGTGGCAGCATCAGGCCTTTGATAATAGTAGTATGATTTTCTGCTGTGGTTGTGGTTGCGCGCGTCGCTTTTTTTAGTAGTAGCATTACTGCATAATTATTCACCGCCCATCTAACTATTGCTACCATAAACCCGCTTGCTACTGCGGCACGCGACATCTCACTAATCCACGACAACGGCGGTCTCTTCAATCAATATGCATTGCGCAAATTAAAACCGTCACTTGCTGACTACGACTGATCGTCTCGAGCCACTGCCGAACGTCTCGCGTCGCTCGCATTTTGCCGCGCGGGCGTCTGCGATCCCAATCGGAGCCTAGTACTCAACGCCAAGTCGCTACTCTTGAAGCACCTACTCGAAGCGCAATGCAAGTGATACAGCTCGGCGGCTGGCACATACCGGTGAGGAGTAGAACCACGGAGCCAATCGCAATTGTCTCAGAAGCTGCCGTATCGAAAATCAATAGGACAACGCCGGGGCCGAGGTGAGCGGAAGAAGGGCGCGTGCAGATGGATATTTGGTGTGGAGAGAGTGTAGCTCGCAATAGTGCGACACCAAGCATGACCCCGTGCACGGAGCGAGAATTTCGCGCCAACTTACAGAGCTGACGGTGGAGGATGACGCCGCTGCAAGTTGAATAGTGAAACGCTAGGCACGCACGCCGCGACCGTGAGGAATACTACGATATTGCATGTGCAGAGGCTCTCATCTGCGCCGCTGCCACGAGCCGACGGGCAACGTCCCTGCGCTCAACGTGCGCACGCACGCGCGTGTTGGTTGTGGGCATCGAGCGTGCTCTATGCCCCATGAGGCAGCGACGGAGGCTGGTCCTTGATGTGCCGATAGATGCCATACATGCAGGCAAGCGCATAGATGGTTGCAGCAAGGGCGCGCAGCAGGGTGGTTCGCCGTTGAGAGCTGCCTCCAAGCAGCCTTCCCGCCACCTTGGAGACGCTGGCCACGCGGGACCCGTTGAGCAAGGGTACGCTCTCGACGTCGCACTCTCCGCAACCGCTGAGCTCACCAGAACTGCCGCGCCAGCCTGACTTGCCAAACGCGGACATCCCGCCCTCGGTGTCGTCGTCGCATCCCTCTAGAAAGCCACCCTCGATGACCCATGGCGATTCGGCGAGCTCCCGAACCGTCATTCGGTCGTCGGGCGAGTCACAAAGCATGCCGTGGATCAGCTCCGCCGCAGCGCGCGGTACGCTCTCGGGAACCTCAAACCTGGACGTGGGAGATTTGTGTCGTGAGCCTGGTGAGCTGCGCAGTCGCGCACCAGGGACTCCGTAGGGCTTTGGCCCCGATATCATGCGCGAGCCTAGCGGAGAAGGGCTTTGGCCCCCGATATCATGCGCGAGCCTAGCGGATGTCACGAGGTGGGTTGACTCGTGCGCACGACCCGCGCGAACTGGTGGAATCGCGTAGTGTCCTTTCGAGGACCACACGCAATTCAGCACACGAGGCTCGGTATGGTAGGGTCGCGTACTATCCTTATGAGGACCGCGTGCACCCTCAAAACGCAGGCTGGCGTACCTGCACATGGTAACTTCCCGCACCAATTCGCAAAATGATTCGCCTCGGAAAGGCAATTTCCCCGTCAACATCTCGTAGAGCAGGACACCGAGAGACCATACGTCCGAGGCCGGGCATAGCATTCGACGGCCACTCACCGAGTCGCGGCAGTAGCCCGTCAGCCGCTCAGGCGGAGCGTATGCGGGCGTGCCGTGCATGCACATTTCGGGCTTCGAACCCACGCGCCTGCCAAGACAGAACAAAGGATGGTTCGCTGGACGTCAAACAGCAGGGCGCAACCAGGGGGCAGAGGGTGGATTGGATGCCTGAAAGCGAGTCTGCGCTCCACCTCGCAATGCAGCTCACCTCGCGAGTCCCCAGTCTGTGAGGACGGCGCGATCGCATGCCGCGGAAAGCCGAACATTCTGTGGCTTGATATCGCAGTGAACGAAACCTTGCGAGTGCGCATAACGGAGCGCGGAGAGAATTTGCGTGAAGATGCAGCACGCCGTCATTGAGGGCAAGATCCGGTTTGGATAACCTGCGGCGTACTCGGTCAGCTCGGGGCCATCGACACACCTGAGGTGCATGGCGGGGGAATCAGATAAATGCACCGGCGGCATGGCTAGTCGCCCGCGCACCGCAGTCGGACGCAGCGACACCCACGAGACGGCCTGCAGAGAAATACGGAGCGGGGAGAGGAGGGCTCCTGGCGCGCGGCTCACTCCATGACGATGTAGGTTGCGTCGACGACGTCGATGACATCCATTACTCGTACAATGTGGCGATGGTGGAGCTGACGGAGGATGTGCACCTGGACGAGCGCGCAAGAAGCCGGATGGATCGTAGCATGGCGGTCTCGCAGTGTGTGCGATGCTGTCGCGTGTGGCTCTGAGGTGGGCTCTCACCTCCATCATCACCTCATCATCCGTCGGCACCCAGCAGTTTGAGGCGTGGTTGTTGGCCGGAGCGCCGCCGCCACCGCGCTTGATGACCTGATGTCGCACAGGCGCCAATGTCGTGAATAGATTAGACCTTCAGAGACCCTCAGCGACGCACGACTCCTTGAGAGACCGTGGAAGCCAAGTGCAGACCAAAGAGAGCGCCCGGCCGACGAGCAAGTGCGCATGCCTGACGAAGGCCAAGGCGGTTAACTCACCTTCACGGCAAGTCGCTGCTGCATCGCTCCGTGACTGGGTGTTCTATGCACGAGGGTCTTGGACTCGTCCTCCCTGCCGATGCTGCAAGCCTCGCCACAGCCCAGGCTATCCCCACCCGCCCTCCCAGAGTACGTATCGCCACCTCCAGCACCGACCGTCTCCTCGTCAGACTTCCACAAGTCGTTGTCCGCGCGGCGCTCGTGCCCGACTATGCAGGCGGCGGTATCCAAGGCTTCGTCCCGTGAGGGGCAAGCCGCAGCCGCCGACCGGCGAACAGCGTCACCACAAGTTAACGCTAATGCGGCGGTCGCCTGAGACCTTCCACAGTTGGGCTCGGTGTGCCCCTGAGAGGCGGAGTTGGAGAACGACAAGGAGGGGGCGACAGGAGAGGAGGCGGGCACAGTTGGTGGCGAGGACATGAGCTGCATGCTGGGCAACGGAGGAGGAGAGTGTAGGAGCGCCTGGTCCGCCTCCGGAGACATAGGCCGATGGCGTCTATGCAGTGCACCCAGCCCTTCAGTTGACGTGCTGCTCCGGCAGCAAGGCCGCTTCTCTCCCAGTACACTCGGCCCCTGCGGCGCACTGCTACCGGGATTGCGAAACCTGGGCTCCTCGGCGCCCATCGGCCGGTTGGAGCGTGGTTGTGAACGCACGGCCCCGCTGCCCCCGCTGCCAGCGCTGGCTGGGTTCGCCGTCTTGGCTTGCGAGGGGGAGACGGGCAGCGCCCCCACTTCCGCTCGCACGACGACTGAAGAGCCCCCCTCGCCAATGGTATCGCCGAGGTCGTAGCAGGGTACATTCTGATCTGGTGCGGTTGTTGATCGGAGCGACGGCGACGGCACGCTCAAGCCCTGGGAGCTAAGCAGGGAGATGGCGCCTTCGCGCCAACTCTGCGGGCGGCAAGGGGCGCGGGGGGTCAGAAGCGCGCGGTGGGTGGAAAGGGGGGGCATTCCTCTTTGCATGGCGCTGGAGGGGAAGCGAATCCTCGACAGAGCCCCAGGATCGCAGGCGCACAATTGGCACCGCCGGGGAGGCAAATGGCGAGGCGAGGGAGGCAACGGTCTGGTCGGAGAACCACTCGAGGCCCTGCGTCGGGGTATACTGCAGCCGTCCCTCCGAAGCAAGGAGCTGCATCGCGTCTGCCAGCGTGCAGTACATCGCTCTCTCCAGGAGTGAGCGGAGAGCGTCGAAGATCACCGGACGGACCTGCAGGGGGATGGGGGGCGGGCGCTGAACACAATGGCGGCGTCCTGCGCAATGCGCGGCGAAGTGGGGACCCAGAGCTATTTGAACGAAGATGCTGCCTGCAGTGCGGTGTGAGCCGGCGCTGAATCGCGGGCGGTAGCACGGCTACGGTGGATGGGTGCGCCTAGCGAGCCGAGGGTACGGGCGCACACCACGTAGGCGCCAGCCTCCAGGGCGTCGAAGGAGGAGAGCTTCTTGCCAAGGCGTGAGATGCGGCCATCCGAGCCCTTGAGCACCTGCACAAGCTCGTGGGGCGGGCGTGACGTCAGTTTTGCACAACGGCCGCGAGCGCACGGACGGATCGTGCGGGCGGTCGCTTGGCGATGGGGGGCAGCAGGACAACCCCCAACAGGCTCGCCTTCACAAGTGAGTGGCAGTGGCCGTTCTTGCAGTAGATGGTGCAATGATCGCGCTGCGACCAGTCGACTAGCTCCGGATTGTCGTCGACAAGGGCAGCCGCGTCGGCATTCGGCGGGAGCGAGTACATCTGCATCCACATGAAGATCGAGGAGTGAACCTCAGCATGCCCACCGCGCAGCAGCTCGGGGGACACCCACCCGAGGCTTGCGACTAAGTGCAAGGGCTCGGCACACGCGATCGCACTCGGGCCCGCCTCACGACGCCGAGCGCAAGGCGCACAGACTGCGACGCGTGAGCACCGCCACGCGCCCTGCGTGGAGCGGATCTGACCGTTAGGTTAGAGATTAACCTCCTGTCGAACAGGTGGTCACTCATCACGATGAGGAAGGGCTCTGCTGTTGGGAACATCGACCTTGCAGCAAGGATGTTTGACGCGTGACCCCTCTTCCACGAGCACTCCTGCAGCACGACAAACTCAACCAACATCGATCCGTATGCCTCCTTGGCCACTTCGGCGCGCAGCTGGCGCGCCGCGTATCCGAGGGTGATGACTACTCTCTCGATGCCGGCCGCATGGAGAGAGCGCAGCAGGTGGATGATGATGGGCGTGCCGTCGAGGCGGATGAGCTGCTTGGGGTTTGTGTACGAATCAGGCGTGGAGAGGCGCGCGGCGGCGGGGACGAGTGCGTGACGAACGGGAGGGGCGGGGGAGCGGCGAGCGAGCATATGGGCACGCGCGGGGAAAAAGTGGGGGAGGGGAAGAGGGGAGGAGGGGAGGGGGTGGCGGGGGGGGGGGGGGGGGAGGAGAGGAGGGAGGGGCTCGGCGCGCGGGCGCCAGCTGGCGCTCACTCCCCCTCTCTCTCTCTCTCTCTCTCATTGTATCTTCTCTCTGTCATTCTCTCTTCTCTGTCCAGTCCACTCTCCGTCTCTCTCGCTCTCTCTGCTCTTCTCTTCCCCTCGCTGTCACATTCTGTCCTCTCTCTCCCCTCGGTCTCTCCTCCGCCTCTTTCATATATTTCGTGAGCGATCTCAATGTCTTCGCGCTGGCTATTGCCCCGTGTCCTTCATCCCTCGCTCTCTCCCTCTTTCCCCTGTTCGTCGCTCTCTTTAAACTACTCTCCCCGCGCTGGCCCAAGGGTCTCTCGGTGTCCTCGCGGTGTGCTCGCTCCTGGGCACAGAGAGAGCTCTGCTGCTGCTGCTGCTCTGCTTCTCGTAGATCTCGAGGTGAGACCATATCAGTTGGAAGTAAACTTGGAAGTAAGTAAAGTACCCATCCCTCGTCCACCTCGCTACTCTCTTCTCTGTGGCACCCCCACGCCACCGCAGCACCGCACTATTTTATTGTAGACCGGCGACAAGATCGACCGCCCCTCGTACCTCTCTGTATACTGGCTACCCCTCGTTGCCAAAAGTTTGACGTTCTATTTTTGGCAAGTGCCGGCAGGACTCCCGCTTTCATCGGGCTGGTCCGACACATCTGGCCTAGCCACTATGCGGGCTGCCACAGGGCTCCCACAGGTGAGACAGAACCGCAGGCACACTGCCCTGCCAGCGCTGCTCCGTCGCGCACGCGTCGTTCTCACACGACCGTCGCAGCAGGTCGAGTGGGCCCAAAACGGCTGTACAAAGTACAAAAGTCTGACAATAGCGCGAGGCGAGAGGAGTAGGGGCTCTGGTGGACCGGGAGGGAGAGGGAGTCGCGAGGCCATGGTGGCACATTATCTTGGACCACTGCCGGACCACTGCCGTGGCCGGTGAGCAGCTCTCGACGCCCTCGCCCACCGCCCACCATGCCTCTGCTGAGCTGCCTCTGTTCCTTCGTCTCCCACTCACTCACTGTAGGGAGCGCTCATACACTTCACGAGATGGCGCGACATGTGTGTAGCGCGGGGCGCTCGCCGCCGGTGTACATCTGCTCTCAGTATCAGGTGCGTGCCCGCTGTGCCGATTAATGTGGGACAAACTTTATGGCCTCTTGAGCTGCCTCCAAGGGCGGAGCTTCCGACATGTCTTGACGGATAAAGGCGGGAGACTCTGCCCTTTGTCTTTTCAATATATATACGATATAACTCAATATCAATACAGTATACACGAGGGCTCTCCGCTGGAATCGCGTTCGGGCGACAAGCTCGCGGCATTCACTTAAACAGCACGATTTATCCAATATCCAATATCGCGGGGTTTGCACAACGTGTCGAGATGAAGCAGAGCGGAGGGGACGGGAGGGGGCGATCTCCCCCTCGCCAGGGGGAGGGGGGCTGAGAGTCCCGGAGGGGCGGGGAAGAGAGCGGAACGCCAGACTTTGCCAATGTCAGAATTTTGGCAACGAGGGGTACTGGTCTAGGAGTACTGCAGACGAAAAGAAAATGCAGGGCCAGAGAACACGAGAACACACGCAGACACAGAGAGAGGATAAAGTAGCAGAAGGAAAGCAGACACGAAGAGAGAGAGGGAGGGTGCGCGTGGCTGAGGTACCTTCGGGGAATGGGGGTGTAGAGAGTATGCTACGTGCTACTTGTAGTGGGTAGTGGTTCCATTCGCCGCGAGTGCGGTAAGAATATTAAAAGGTTTTTTTTTCCTCCCAGACATCTTTCCACACCTCGCTCTCCTCTTCCCCTCCTCCACAAGCCTCGCTCCTTCGACATGGGCCAGTACTTTGTCTTCATCGCCAAGCGACTCGGTCACCGCACCTACGAGGAGATCCGCGCCCCAGCCTTCAAGTTCTGCGAACACATGGAGGAGGGCATGAGCGGCGCCATCCTGGCGATGCTGCTCGTCACAGCCTCTGGCATGGGCCGTGGGTGTGGAGACTTTCGCGTGGATCTGGCCAAGGAACGCTACCCGTCGATGTGGGCACTCATCAAGCCATACATGGGCCGTTGGTGCAAGGCAACCCTCATGCTCGTCGGCGACTACTCTGACGAGTACGACAAGATCCCAATCCCAAAGACCAAATACATTGGAGAGCAAGCCGCCGTCGCGTATCTCTGCATGGAATACATCACGGCGGTCGCGTACGCTGAAGCGGATCCCATGGTGCAAGTGCGCCGAGCAGCTGGCAAACTCTTCATGCAGAACAAGGAGGCCGTCCTCGCACGCATCACGGATCTCGCCACCCAAGATCAGCCGAGCGACATCGTCGCCTGCCAGAAGAACGACATCGAGGAGGAGGTGTGCGAGAAAATGACGAAAAGGATGAAAACTCAGTAGCTTTGGGGTTACCGTGTGTTTTGGGGAAGTGACGGATCCGAGGTTACCACTGCCTCGGATGGGAACGGAGGGAACGGAAGGGAAGCGGCGAGAGGCGCGGCGGAAGTTGGGCAGTGGCCAATGACGGGCTGGACCACCTCCTCAGCAGAGAAAGGCGGGAGGACGGGCTTGGGCGAGGGCGAGCGCGACGACGGAGCGGACATGGCTGGGCGGATCGGGATGGATAGGCTGGGGCTGAGGGATTGGAGAGGTTTGGTATTGAGGTAGTGTTGAGAACGAGGGACGAGAACGGGAACGAGAACGAGGACGAGAGCGACGAACGAAGAACGACAGACGACAGACGGCTAGGGGCCGATGGACCGACGAGATGACACTACACTCACATCAACACTCTCCACACTAACGTATCCCTATCACGGAACGCACAGGAACCCGCTGGCAGATCGAACAAGGAAGAGAATGCCGACAAGAGAGCGACGGGGCGACGGACGATCCGACGGGGCGACAGTTACGCACAGGAATAAGGAGGGAATCTTTCGAAAACCCTTAAGTGATTTGATGAAGACCGAAGTAAAATAGCGCCACGATATAATCCAACGGCCAACACCTGAGGGGGAATCAGGGTCACACATGGGGGCGGTTCCTTGCACCGGCGATACCTGATCGCGCGACTTAGCCTAAAACGCGAGGAGCACGCAAGGAGGTAAGCCAGGTGAGGGGCAAGCAGGCGACAAAGGAGGCGATAAAGGAGGCGAGGGCAACAAGGGCGAATGGACGAATGTAGGACACTACGACGGTGACTCGTGGCTAGCCTGCAAGGAGCAAGGAGGGAACATAGAAACGCAAACAACTTCTAAAACAAAAAGGTCGATCGCGGATGCGACAGGAAGGGGGGAGTTGCTATGCTCACGTCCTTGATTAGCTTTGTACTTATCTTTGTGTGATAATAATACCATGGAGACTGGTTGAAAAAGAAAACATGCACCTCTGGGTGAAAAAAAAATAATAACCTGGCCCTCTTTTGACGGAACGCGACTTCAGCAAGCAGACAGAGGTCGAGAGGTCGAGGTCGAGAGCAGCGCGCGTGGGATTCCGGTCGCGCCACACGTCCCGTGGCCCCGGCCACACCCACCACAACAGCCATACAGCCATGCCCCCCCCGACTACTACGACGTCGCGGGGCGCGCGCTCCATCGCGCAGCACGAACGCTACAAAATGCTAGCTAATAGTTGGAGTTGTGACTTTACGGAATGATATGCTTCTTAAGATGCTCTGAAATTTGCCATGCACCTTACTTCGTTCTTCGAACTGATGAATCAAGCCTGGAGCCTGACGAGAAACAGGCGTGCAAGACTTGCTCCCCACTACTAGCCTTGATGATGCGCCTCCGAGCTCGCTTGTGCGCTAGCAGTGTGAGGTCTAAACCCACACGTGTGTCGCACATTTCACCCAATACTGCTCACTGCGTTCGGTGCTCTTGGATTCTAGATTCCGAAGGCAGGGGTGCACGCCGCAAGCAGAAGGTTGACGAGGCTCGGCGATGTCCTAAAGCGGTCAGGTGGCTTGAGTGCGACTGATTGCGTTCCTCAAGTGCACAAGTCCACAAAGTGTAAGAGGTGAAGCCGTGTGTTGCCACTTTGTGCTGCGCCCGCAGGTCGTCGAGGTGAGATCTACACCACACTGAGCGGATGCGACGGCGGCTGAACCGATTCAGGGCTCATCCCAGCGGAAGGCGTACTGCCGGCGATGGCACGGCTGCAACCTTGACCCCGATGGAAATCCATCCAGCTACGTGCCCCAAGGAGGCCGCGCACGGCGCACCATGCTCGACTCCCGGTAATTTACAGTGAACGGCAAATTTCAGGCATTGCCAGCACGGATGCGCGACCGGCTGCGCTCTCCGTGCACCACGGTGGCGACGAGCCCGGCCCACCCCAGCAAGAGAGCCGTGTGCGCGCCACGACTAATGTCACGGGGCACGACATCGGCAAACCCGACGGCGAGCACGCTCTTGAGGTTGGTAAAAGAGATCAAGCCGCCGACGGTCACGCCCAGCACGCGCGGGCACAGTGCAGCAGTGAGGAAAGGAGCCATGGGCGCGGCGACGACGCCCCCAAGCAGTAGAGCAGCAACCATGTCAAGCCTGGCCGAGTGTTCACTGGTAGAGCCAGAGGGACTGGCATCAAAGGATGCCAGCAAGGATGAGATGCCGAAGCCGCAGACGGCGGCCACCGTCACGAAGAACTCTGAGGCGGACGTCGTGCCTGTGGATAGCAATGGACGGGCGGAGGTGTCGAACTGCACACACACAGCTGGATGGGGCGGGAGAGTTGAGCTGCGCGCCCATGGCATCTCGCGCCCGCGCGAGTTCAGATCCGCGGCGTTTCCTGATAGCTGCGCCGGAGGTTGCATGCAGGCTGCACGTACCAATCACACGACAAGGGCTGAGCTGCCCATCGGTGAGGAGGCTTGATGTGGCCACGGGGCCCCACCCACCACCTCCAGTAGCATCGACGAATCCGCCAAGGAATCCCAAGGGCACCAACTGCCTCCCGGGCTTTGACGCGCTGGTGGAGCGAGCGCCCTTGGAGCCGCCGGCGGTGCAAGTCTGGACGCGCTCGTTGTTGGGTGGCTCGTCATGCCGCAGGAGCATGAAGCGGAGCGTCACGGTGAGGCCTAGGAGGAAGAGGAGGCCACCAGAGACGAGCTTAGCCGCGCCAACCGGAACCGATGAGAGAAGCAGCGCACCAAAGAAGGCCCCCGCCCCGCCCGTTGGTGAGAGGAGCAGCATGGCGTCGGTGTCGACGTTACCGTGCCGGTGGTGCGCTAGGCCCGAGACAAAGGTAGTACCGAGCTGCGCGAGGTGCACAGAGGCAGAGGCGGTGGCGGGCGAGAGACCGGACGCCGAGAGGACCGTCGATGAAGTGAGGCCGTAGCCCATACCTAGCGAGCCGTCCACGAGCTGCGCCGCGAAGCCAGCGATAGCGACGGGGGCAAGCTGCGCCAGGTGAGGGATGTGTGGCCCGGCCAGCACTGCAAGCTCGACCGCCTTGTGCTTGGCAAGCGAATAGGACGCGTGGAGGGCAGACGGGATGAGTGGGAGGACGGTGGCAGAGGCGATGGCCGCTAGTACGCAGTCAATCAGCAGGAGCAATGTCATGTTGGCCGAGCACATCCGGACGGCCGGTCCCCCGAGCAGTGAGGCAGCGACGGGCGAGAGCGCAAGCGCGCCGGCGAGCGCAGTGTACGAGGCCTCCGACATGGGCGGAACGAGGAGGGCAAGCGCGAAGAGGAGGGCGGCGAGGTTGCTTGTGAGCACTGCCGCGGGCGCTATCCCCGCCGGTCTGGGCAGCGAGCGTGAGGGAAGGAGAAGGTCGTCGGGGAAGTCGAGCGCCTGGGTGTAGACGGTATCAGGAGAGGCAAGCACCTGCTTGGTGGGCTTGGCTGGGCTCGCTTGCATGCCGGCGCTCTTGGTGGCTGCCTAGCTTCCCTCCAACTCTCGCTCCTTCTCTCTCTCTCCCTCCTTTCCCTTCCAACTACCCCTCCGCTCTCTCTCTCCATCTCTCTCTCTTCTCTCTCGCTCTCTTCCCAAACCCACCCCCCCACCCCTTCTACCTCAGCCGAGTAAGCTAGAGTATTACTACTCCCTCCGCCTCTCTCTCCCTCCACCTCTCCTCGCTCGGCCGCTCGCCCGTCTCCCGGGTAATGTTCTTACCTCTCTCTCTCTCTCTCTCTCTCTATGGACGGCTCCTTCTCTTCCTTCTCGGTGGACGGATCGTGGAGAGAATGAGGTTGACGAGACTCAGAGATTGGGGGCTCTGCTCTGGGGGGCGGGGGGGGGAGATGAGAGAGTGAAGAGAGCTGCTGGGGCGCGGGGGGCGGGGGGCTGACGCTTCCCATTCGATCCAAGAATACCCTCTTTTCTCTCTCTCTAACCTACCCTCCTCCTCCTCCGGCTGGTCGGACTGATGAGAACAGTGGCGGCGGCAGCCCAAGGAGAAGAAAGAAGAGGTAAGAGTCTTCTCGTGATCGTGAGGTTCCATGGGGTGGGGGGGTGCGGGTGGCGATGGGAGACGACAGGGCGCACAGAACACACACAGTGGCTTTACTTGGTAGTAGTACTCGAGGAAACGCAACACGGCCGCACTTAAACAAAACGCTGCGTCTCGGTTCGGCCGGACGCCTTTGCGCTGCGGCTCATGGTTGTCAGAGTTTTCTTGTTGTCCTGGTTTAATCCTAGTGCTGAGGGACCGTGCCTTATCGGCAACGGAGCCCCTACCCCGCAATGGGGGTGTGCGCGGTTGGTGCATGGCTCGTCCGGTGTATGTGGCTAGGGATGCTAGCCAACAAGACCTCTTACAAGACTACAATTTCCAACGTGGTACCCCCGCCGAGAGACCACCCCAACTTCTACAACCACAGCGCGCTCGACGACGCCGCTCAAGGGTATAACACCACAACGAATAAACTCGACAAATTCGTTGAAAATCTTTTCTTCGACTCAGCGGCCGCCGACCGCGCCACACGCTCCTCCAAGTGGTGGGACCTGGACCACATGGCCAAATCACTCAACAACTTCAGTGACAGCCACAGCCAGAACCGCCCGCACTCGGCAGTTCAAGGGTGGCAAAACCACAATTCCACATCGAATGACCCCAAAATCCATCCCTCAGCATCTATTCTTAGAGCCCTCGAGGCGTCGGGACGCTCGAGGTCGTCACCCGTGTCGGATGGTCTCACATCAGCCACTACGAGGCGCGTCGAATCTCCCCGGAAGGCACCGGGCTGCGAGGTTGCTACCAGGCGCAACAGCGTTGCAAAGTCGGGCAGCTCGAGCAAGGCAAAGATGTCTCATCAGTACTGTTATAAGCTTACAACGTCAGTAACAGCTCTGTTTTGCCAAATCACTGATATCAGTTATCAGCTCTGAGGGGGGGAAACAAAACTCACTCTAGAGGCTCTTTACTTTCTATTTTTTTACTTTTCATGAAGTCTGTATGTGCCGTCGCAACGCGGGGTGCGTCGTCGCTGCCAGGGGGGCGCCGCTCGCTCGCTCTCGCTCGCAGTCTGGGGCAGTGGCAGCATCATGGATGGAGGCAGTGGCAGCACTGGCGATGGCGCGCTGGGAGAGGGAGAGGCAGGCGCGCCCATCGCATGGGAGCTAGAAAAAAAAACCTTCTAATATTCTTACCGCACTCGCGGCGAATGGAACCACTACCTACTACTACCCATAGTACGTAGCATACTTTCTACACCCCCACTCCCCGGCCCTTCTCCCCCCGCCATCAGGCGGCT
>CM030938.1:121572-154814 GCA_018136815.1 Isochrysis galbana
CATAAGCAAAGGCCCTCCAGGGATCAGCAAGCAGTCATCACTCTCCGAGTCGAGCAGTGCACGCCTCTTCCACATTGCCGTTGAAATGACCCCCCTGTGTCCGTCCTCGCGGGGTGAAGGACGTGCACTGACCCTTGGCTGCCCCCAAAACCTGCGCCTCCTTGGTGCAGCACCCTAATTAGCTTCTCGGCAGGCCGTGTGCAGTTGAATACTGATCGCATACCTGCCGGCGCCGCCGTTCGTCAATGGCGACCGTCGCCACAAAGAAGGTGAGCATGAGCGTCAGCGACGTGACCATGCCCATTGCCGCATAGGTGCCTGCACCGATGCGTGGAGGAAGACAGGGTGGGTGGAAGGATCTTCGTGCCGGCGGTACATGGAGGCATCCGAGCAGCATAGGCTAATGAGGCTCGTGGCCGTAAGCCCTCGCAAGGGGCTGGAATACTGGCGGGCGAGCGCGAGGAGCTATCAAAGAGGCAAGGCGACGCGCAAGCTAAAGCGTGCGAGGAACTATGAGTTGGCCACACTGGAAGACGATGCATAGGTATGGCACGGTAGAGGCTCGACGGGCGTGGCGGTGCGTACAGAATCCGACGAGAGCAGGAAGGGGCGACATTGCCGAAACGTAGAAGGCGATCGCGTTGGTACTCGATGACAGGAGGATGGAGGGACCTGCGGAGGCCATTGCCTTTCCGAGCGCCTCCTCAATCTCTCTAGCCTCGCGCGCTAGCATCTCGATTTCACGGCGTGCATCCCATGCGCCTATCACGGGGTCGCCTGCCACTTCTTCTGCGGCGCGCGTGCGTGCCTCGAGCTGAGCCTGGAGTCCGGTCGCGCCCAGATCCACGAGTAGGGAGCGGCGCACACGTGCGGACTGAGGGGTCGAGAGGCCACTCCGAGAGAGAGCGGGTTTGGCACCCTCCGACCGGGGTGATCCGGCCACAACGCGCGATGGTGCCGCCGAGCTGGAACGAAAGCACGAGGGAGAGGCAGGCGTAGCCGAGGCGATGGAGAGGCGCTCGGATTCGGAAATTGCTGAACCGCGTGAGGTTCTTTGAGTCCCGATGGAGCGATTGGTGCGCAGAGGTGGAGCTTGGAGTCGCGCAGCGCCGGGGGTTACGGAGGAATAGACGGCTGCCTCGCGCGCCACACGAGCCTGCGATACGTCGTCGGGAGGTGGGGAGTCGGATTGGGCGGATGGGTCAGTTAGGAAATGGTGATTTGGTAGGGGACCACGTCTAGGCTCGGGGCGAGCTGATGGCATCTTGTTGCTAAGTCCACGCGGGAGCAGTGCTTGGAAAGCTTTGCTGGATGTCCGCACCGACACCACCTCATCGAGACGATCTTCGAATGCTCGAACGACAATGAAGGCATCGTCGACGCCCACTCCCAGCATGACGAAGAGGGCAACGTTGACCATCTCGTTGTATGGCACTCCGATGAATGCGACGACACCGAACGCAGAGATTGTGGCTAAAGCGATGGAGAGCATGGCCATGCCGCCAAGCGGGGCACGCGAGCCGACCAGCGACGTGTCACGTGATAAGAACATGGCGACGTAAATGGACATCGCGGCTATGCCGGCGGTGATGAGCAGCACCACGTTGCTGGTGGCCGACGTGATGTCATCGCCAAGGATAGCGTCCGAGCGGACGGAGAGGAGCAAGTCGGGCCACTCGGCTGGAGCGGCCGGCTTGGTCGTCGAGCGTGTGCCACCTGGCGTTCCGGGCGCGCCGACCAGCCGGTCGCGAACATGCAGCTCCCAGTCGTCGACGAAGCTCTTCCGGTCAAAGGAGCCGTCCAAGAGGTAGGTCAAGAGAAGAGCGTTGAGACGAGGAGGCTCTGCCTTGACATGCTCAAGATCACTTGGCGCAAGCGGCGGAGAAGTCGACACCTGGGAGTTGAGCAGCGCTGCCTGCGAGACGGGCAGTGGGGATACGAGGCATCGGTGAAGGCGGACAAGCGCGAAACACAGGGCAAGTGCCCAGCAGGGGAGTGGGATTGGAGAGCCCAGCGCGAAAGAGGCCGGGCTGCCATTGGCTACCATGCGCTCACCTGAAATCCGCCGTCTAGGCCCTGGCTCAGAATCGCGCCGCGTAGCGTCTCGGCCGGATCGGGATCAGCAGCCAGCAGAGTGCTATTATATCTCCACAATTCGAGCGCAGAGACCATGCCTGTGGGATTCAGCGGCTTGTGTTGCGCCACGGCTGCACGTCCAGGCGGGACAGCCGAGACAGCCTCGTGGACGCTCATCGCTTGGAGGAGTTGCTGCCGCAAGTAGTCGTGGGGCACCGTCGCGTTGAGGCCGATGGCCCGTCCTTCGATGAGGACCGAGAGAGAGCGGCCTTTGGGTCGAGACGAAAGCATGCGAGCGCGCGCGGCATTGACCGACGAGAGCGAGGCGTCGGGCAGCCACAGGGCGAGTGGGTCCTGGACGGGCTTCACCCAAAAGAGTCCGAGGCCAAGGATTAGCGAGATGGACCCCGAGACGTAGACGACCATCCATGGCCGGCGCGCGGCGAGCCGGCCGACACCCTCAAAGAAGCTCTCCTGAAGGTGCGTCATCCGACTCGACATGCCCATGACGGTGTGGTCGGAGTATTCGGGTGCAAAGTTCGACATTTGGCAAGAGAGGCGGGCGGCGATGTCGCTTGGGTGCGGTGCTATCGCCCGTGTGGGGGCGCCAACAGGCGAGGAGCACTGCGCGGTGACGCTTCCCGAATCTGGGATGGAGTGCATGCGCCTAAAGCTTCGCCCATGCGAGCAGCCGAACAGCGACAGCCAGCCACCGGGCGTTGTCTCGAGCCGCAGCACACAGGCGGTAGCAGCCAGCAGCGCGAAGATGCCAAGAAACGCGCCGACCGTGGCGTACGCAAGCGAGTCCTCGCCGTACCGCTCGCGTGGACACGCAGTGGCCGTGCCGCCACACTCGCCGCACGCGTCAACGGCGACCTCGGCGTCTGCGCAGTCGCACGCTGAGACGGGCTCGAGAGCGCCCTCGACGCCATTGCAAACGCCACATGCATCGTACTCGAGCAGCTCAAAGTAGGGGCCGTCGCACCAGCCACACGGCGTCTCCACGAGGTGCGAGACAAAATGGCCGTGCTGTCGCAGGCTGCACAGTGGTGGTGGCGGGTGCGGCGGGCTGGGCGGCGGCGGTGGCGGTGGGTGCGGCGATGGTGGTGCCGGCGGCGGCATGGGTGGGAAGGGCTCGTCACGCGGTGGCGGCAGCGGCGGCAGCGGCGGCTCGGGTGAGTGCGCGCCGGCGCGCGGCATGTTACCGACCGCGCAGACGGGCCACTCTGCCTCTGGGTACTGTGAGCACTCCAGTCTCCCAAGTGCCTCGGCGGGAAAGAAGGGAAGCATCGCCTCACACGCTTTCCTGGTCGCCACGCACTCCGAGGCGCACGGCGTGCGCACGGGCGCTCCATAGGCGCACTCTGCTCCCGAGACGGCGCAGAAGAATGCGGTGAGCGCTCGCGCGCATTCTGGTTGGTACACCCACAGCAGCCCAGGCAGCGCGCCCACCTGCTCCGCCACAAAGTCTGCGGCAGCCTCGAGAGCCAACGGCTGCGGAACAAAGAGGGAGAGACCATCACAGTCAGGGAGAGGGTGGGAGGGCTGAGGGGCGCAGCCGGAGGAAGGGTCGTCGGAGCATGCGCAAAGGACGAGGAGTGAGAGGAGAAGCGGACGGCGCATCGAGAAAGAGGAGGAGAGGGCCTCCCTCTCTCTCTCTCTCCTCTCTCTCTCTCCCTCCCTCGCGCGCTCTCTCGTTCTCTCTCCCACGCCTCGCTCTCTTGCTGCCGCCTCTTTGGGGTGCCGCCCGGAGAGAAGAGAGTACGCGGCTCGTTCTTGATGTACTCATACTCGAGTCGACGAGATTCAGATGCATGGCGAGGGATGCAGCAGAGAAAGAGACGAGAGTCCACCACCGGCTTCTCTCTCTCCTTCTCTCCCCGTCTCTCGTACCCTCCCTCCCTCCCTCTCTCTCTCTCTCTCTCTCTTCTTCTTCTTCTTCTCCTTCTCGCTCTCTCTCTCTCTCTGTGCCGCGACCCCCACACACATAGGAAGCGCGGGCGAATTTCCCCGAGACAACTGGCAGGAGAACCGGCGGGGCCGTGAATGAAGAGAGGAAGGAAGGAAAGAGAAGGGGGGAGAAGACGAGAGCGACGATGGTGTCTCACGAGAGAAGGAGATACGAAAGATCAGGAGAGGGGGGGGTTAACACTAGGCGAGAGAGAGAGAGAGAGAGAGAGAGAGATAGAGAGAGAGAGAGAGAGAGCGAGGGAGGGAGAGAGAGAGAGAGAGAGAAGGAGGGTAGAGGGAGGGAAACAAAGGAGGGAGGGAGAGAGACTTGTCCTCATTCTTAAGCCTGCGACTCCTCTGTCTCCGGCATTCAGTAAAGAGTATTTACTGCTACCCTGCTCCTCAGTTGTTTCGACCTCTTCCTGCTTCTCCTGTGAAAGAGGGACGAGACGCCCCAACAATCTCTCCTCCCTCCTCTCCTCCTCTCCTTCTTCTCTCTTCATCTTCCTCAGAGATTTGGTCTGTTGAGAGAAGGACGTTGAGGAGAGAGAGGGGAAATTGTAGGGGGAGAGAGACGACGAAAATCAGTGCGCGAGGACACGACGCGGTCGGTAATATTCACGTATCACCACCACTCTCTCCTGTCTCCTCCTCTGTCCGCACGACTCTCTGCCCTCTCCCCGTCCCCCCCTCGTGTTACCTTTACGAGCTTGCCCCCCCCCCCCCCCCTCGCCGCCGCTCTCCACTGGCTGGCGTGGCAGCCGCTGGGGAGCGGCGAGCGCTGGGAGGGCTGTGGCGCTGTGGCTGTGGGGGGAGGGCGGCGGCACCGTGGCGCTCTGCAGCCATCGAGAGAGTCGGGCGCCGCCTCCCGCCAACTCCCCATCCATGGAATTGGAATACAAGGCACTCAAACAAAACATATTCGAACTTGACCGCGAAACACGCTCTCCTCCGCCGAGTCCGACTCCTTCCCCTCCCCTGCACTCTGACACTCCTCCTCCTCTCACTCACCCCATGCCAGGAGCATGAGTGGTTCCTCCCCCATGGCAGGGGAGGAGTGGAGAGAGGGGGGGGGGGCTCGTGCCCCCCCATGGGCGAACCACTTATAAACTTAGTTGTGGAGGTGGCGTAGGTAGAGCAAGATCGCAAGATCGCGTGAGTCTCATATTCAAATTCAAATTGCCAGAGCTCATCAGTCATCGAGTATCGAGTGGCTCGCGGCCCCAAGCCCCTCCATATACTTTGTTGTACTCAGTGACCTAGACAATGTCGACATGCTGACGATGCCATGGGACGTAGGATCCTTGTGGCAATCGTGAACGTCCGCCCACACAGCGTTCCCAAACCCTAATCTCAAGTTACGATAATCGCATACCCATCCGTCGAAAAATCCTCGCAAAATGACGGTGCGACGGCGTTGCCGCAAAAGACACGATTGCCCGGTTGCAACACGCAACACACACATCAAAACAGCATATGTGTGTGTACGACGTGCAAGGGGGAGATGCATGCAATGGCTAAATGGATGCGGAAAGCGCTCAGACGCCCTCGACTTGCTCCTCTACCTCGCCTTATCGAGCAGTTTGAGCGTGTTCTTCCCCATAAATGTGGTGAGGCTGGAGGCCACCCTGCGCGCAATAGCGAGGTGCTCGCCGAGCACCGGAAGATATACGCGCACGAGCGTGAAGATCTGCGCGCAGGGTAGCCGGATGGTGGGTTCAGGCAAGAGGCGTGGTGGCACTTGCGATGACGGCTAGGACTCCTTGTGATAGCCATGATGTAGGCCATCGCCACGAACGCGAGGGCGGGGCCCAGGAGACGCCTGCCAAGCACTCTGTGCGATAGGCTTACCGCATTTCCAAACTTAAGAGAGGCGCGCGTCGTGTCAATGTTGCTGTCAGCGCGCAGCAGCAATGCGCCGAGTGTCTCTGCGCGGAGCGGCGGCTTCCTAGCGAGCACTTCCTTCAAGATCGCCGACTGCGAATCGCTCCATGCATTGCCCTGCTGGAGGAGCCCATCGCCGGAGACACCAGCAGCACTCGTCCCGGTAGCCAGCCCACCGCGCGCCATGTCCTCGACGAGGCGAGTAAGCGTAGAGAGGGGCAATTCCTTTGCAAGCCTTATCAAGGCCTCCGTCTGTGCCGCGCCGCCGTCACCCCACAACAAGGGCAGCACCAAGTGGTCGAGGAGTGCTCCAGAGTGGTTATCCTTGAGCGGACCGAGGGCAGCAGCGATGAGGCCGCGCGTGGCTGGCTTTTCGCCGAGCGCCGTGAACCGCGGCAACAGGCCGCGCATGACGAATGCCGACGCGGCATGGCCAGCGCAGCCAGCATCGCCAAATGCGCGCGAGAGCACCAGCAGGGCCGGCTCTGACATCGAGCCCAACTCGAGCAGCTCGAAGGCGCGCTCGGCGTGGCGCTCCGACACGCAGCATGTCTCAACGAAAGACTCCAATCCTGCGGAGCACCGCTCATCGAGCCCGTCCTCGGATGAAGCGCTCAGCCCTTGTAGCTGTTGGCGGAGCAGCTCCAGCGATTGGCGCAGCGGCTCCTCCTCCGCCGACCACCGCAAGCTCGACAAGGTCCCACCCAATCCGTCAGCAGTGGGCGGTGGCGGCTGCTGACTCCCCGCATCCTCAGGCTCCGGCTCGCCGCACGCACGCCGCCCCTGGCTTGGCAACTCAGCCTCGTCGCCCCTCGCCCGCTTAGAAGCGGCAGCACGCTGCTCATACACCTGCCACCCCGCCTCGGCGTCGGGCGTGGCCCGGCGGCGCGAGCAAGCGAATGGGTTAGAGACCTCGAAAGGGTCCAGCAATCCGCGCGCCACCGCGTGCGAGCCCGCCGCCCACGAGTCGAGCGGCACGTTCCACATCCTGCGCTGGCAAGAGGGGAGACGGCCGGCCGGCGCGCCGAGAGCCGCGAACTGGCCAGCAAGGGGGTGGGCGCCAACCAATGGAAATGGACGGCGCGAGTGCTACTTGTAACCAATCTACCATTAAAGCTTTACTTTGTGGAGTGAAAGTTTGTGGTGTGAAGGCGTCGGCAACGATCTGTGCACCACTGTGTATTCCACTGGGGCGTGTGGCGCGTGCCCCCCCCCCCCTGCCATGGCAGCCAATCAGCCAGTCTCAGCCAGTCATAAGCAGATTAGTTGTCCTCGATCATGTTCCTACTACATGTGAAACACAGTAACAGTGTTTTTTTTGGAGGCCCAAAACATATGTTTTTCGCTGTTTTATTTCGGGCGGCCCCCCTACCCCGCACATTTGTTTTTTACACTGTTTTTCTCTGTTTTTTTCGACGGCAAAAAACATACTGTTTTTGCTGTTTTTATTTTTATTATTTCTAAGTTTGACTGTGTTTCACATGTAGGATCATGTTCATGTGTCATGTGATCATGATTCATCATGATTCTCGACCTCAACGATCAACGACGAAGGACTAAGGCTCCTCGACATCGACATCCCTCGTCCCTCGTACCGCGTGCCGAGCACCGAGCAGTATCTTGCATCTTCATCATCTTTCGACGATCGACGATCAACGATCGACGATCAACGATCGATGTAAATGTAAGAGTAAGTTACACTTGACACTTGTAAGTTCCGCGGCCTTGTCCTTGTAGCTTGTAGGACGTAGGACAACTTTTGTAACTGGTGGTGGCTTGTGGACAACTTGTGGCAAAACTTTTGGCTTTTGGCAAAAGCGTTTAAATATATGTTTGTCGTGTTTAGGAGCCTATTATTCCTTTCCCTTGTCCCTAGTCTTGCTTGGCGAAGGAGAAGGACAAACCGAGAAGGGACGCCTGTGTTGTGATTGTGATTGTCATCTTGATCTTTGATCGCTGACATGTGGTACATATATGGAGATGCTTGATGCTTGTGCATTGTGGAGGGGCTGGATACGTTGGCCAATTTCTTCACCTCGGGTTGAAGTGAATCATGCTTGCCAGGCCAGACACGATGCTGGAGCTCGAGCACAACGGACAACGGCCGCCCGGTAAAAAGAAGTAGCCGGTAGAGTCGTCGACCGCGCCATTCACATGAAGTACGCGGAGAATACGACAATTCCAAATCATCTTCTCCACATATTTGCTTCCTCTACGAGTACTCTATGTATATGTTACCCCCCAGGAGCCAACGCCCCCCGATAGCTATCGGGGGCCCCCGATAGCTATCGGGGGGAAATTTTCTCCCGATCGCCAACAGCCCCCCCGAGAGCTACCGGGGGACCGAGAAAATCTCCCGAGAGCTATCGGGGGATTTTTTATGCCCCGGGGAGCTATCGCGTTTTAAGGCGGGCCCCCGTTTGCTATCGGGGGCGAAAGACTGCCCCCGTTTGCTATCGGGGGGAAACGACGGCCCCCAGTAGCTATCGGGGGGCCGTCCTCGAGCCCCCAGGCGCTATCCTCCCCCGCAAGCTATCAGAGAGAGAGAGAGAGAGAGAGAGAGAGAGAGAGAGAGAGAGAGAGAGAGAGAGAGAGAGAGGCAGAGAGAGAGAGAGAGAGAGAGAGAGAGAGAGAGAGAGAGAGAGAGAGAGAGAGAGGAGAGAGAGAGAGAGAGAGAGAGAGAGAGAGAGAGAGAGGAGAGAGAGAGAGAGAGAGAGAGAGAGAGAGAGAGAGGAGAGAGAGAGAGAGAGAGAGAGAGAGAGAGAGAGAGAGAGAGAGAGAGAGAGAGAGAGAGAGAGAGAGAGAGAGAGAGGAGAGAGAGAGAGAGAGAGAGAGAGAGGAGAGGAGAGAGAGAGGAGAGAGAGAGAGAGAGAGAGAGAGGCAGAGAGAGTAGAGAGAGAGAGGCAGAGAGGGGGGGGGGTGTGTGGAGATGGACTGTTCCCAGGATCCGGGTAAGGCTCCTGAGACTCCATCCTTGGCAACCCACGCGTCCGTAGGCGGCCTATCAACTTGGGTAGCGGGTGAAGATACTTGGGAAGGCTTGGGCACGGGTGCAGTGGTGACGGGGTCCGCGCGCGGCGGCGAGGGCGGATTTTGCGGTGCAGAAGGCGGTGATGGGTCCATAGGAACAGATTGAATCAATCTCTAGTGGGTGATTTCTAGCGAGAGACCACACACAAGGCAGTAGGGGCTCAAGGGTACGAGGGGTCACGGCATGGCTTCGATCGCAGAGCGCTGCGACGGCTGCTGGGTGCGTACGAAGACACGCCACACCACTTTCTAACATAAACAAGGGCAACACGTAATAAACACGGGAGCGAAAGCCACGGTGGGTGAACAGAGAGAGCAAAGAAGGAACCAATTGGCCAGAAGAGAACTCGTCGTCTCGTCGTCCTAGAGAAGGATTGCACACAGAAAAGGCGCGAAAGGGATTCATCCATGCTTAGTGAAGATCCTACAAGATTCATCGGCGAATAGCGTCTCAACGCGAGCACAGCGGCGTGCACTTTACCTATAGCTTTTCGTAGCTTAGCCATGGAGTAGCTGGTAGACTTAAAAAGTCTAGAAGCTTACAGAGGTGTTAGACTTACAGAGTCTAGATGCTTGAGGTTCTTGAGGGTGTACTTTAGCAAGCAAGATGCTCGCTACTTCCTTGGTCTTCATCGACACGTGCTTACTACTCCCTTGATCTCCATGCCTGGGTGATCAGTCCAGAGCTAGAGCATATTATTCATATTCCGAGTAGAAAGAAGCCTGTAGAAGCTGCTTGGCCACGTGGGTATAATGGTAGACCAACATTGAATGAAGTGTAGTGATTGATAGAAGCGTGGAGACGTCGTAGACGTAGAGATAGACATAAGAACGAAGATTGATGATTTACCATCGCGGTTATAACGGTAGAGCGGAAAATAGCGAAATAGCCTGCAGAGGCTCGCGAATGCGACAGGGGGCAGAGAGAAGAGAGGGAGTTTATGCTGTTAAAATAAAAAAGGAATGATCGTAGAAATAATTTTAATCAATTAAATATAAATATAATATTTTTATGAAAATATACTTTTCAATTAATTACTCATATAATAAATAATTAAATATCAAAAACGGAATGAGCTAATTAAATATAATTTATTATAATATTTTTACGAAAATATACTTTTCAATGAATTATTCGAATAAAAATCAAAAACGGAATTAGCGTATGGATAATTTTAATTATTTAATTATAATTTATTATAACATTTTTTACGAAAATACACTTTTCAATGAATCATTCAAATTAAAGTTTAGTGAAGTAGTAGTAATAAAACTATTATTCAGTGACAATAAATTTGATCCTTAAAAATGTTGAATTAAAAATTATAACTTGATAGTAATTATCTTAGTAAACCTTAGTTTAAAATGAAGACTTATAGTCATAGCATCGTTTGAATAAACACATAAAAGTAAATTTTATTTGTTTTTTTGTGGTTTTTATTTGTTTTAAATATTCTTAATATTAATATTTAACTTTACGAGATCAAAATGACCGATATTTAATTTTACTTGAATTTTTGGTTAGATTTTTTAATTTTACTATTTTTATATCACGTCTTTAATAATCTTTAATTTAATTACCATATTTTACTTATATTTTATATTTTAATATTAATCCTAGTAACTTTATGTCATTTCTAAAACTGTTAGCTGTTAGATACTCTAAGTTTTAAAAACTATTTTTTTACGGGGGAGAAAGAGAACAGAGAAAAGAGGAGAAAGGAGAACAGAGGATAGGAGGGGGGAAGAGAGAGAGAAGGAGAGCGAGCCAAAGAGAGGAGGAACCCCCCGTTAGCTATCGGGGGATTTCCTCTTCCCCCGATAGCTATCGGGGGGTCCGCTTACGGCACCCCCCAGGAGCTATCCCCCGATAGCTCTCGGGGGATTCTCTCGGTCCCCCGGTAGCTCTCGGGGGGGCTGTTGGCGATCGGGAGAAAATTTCCCCCCGATAGCTATCGGGGGCCCCCGATAGCTATCGGGGGGCGTTGGCTCCTGGGGGGTAACATATACTGTGTGCCATTTCCTCCTATTCGCGGAAACTGCAGCTGCCAGCTCCCCGCTCGCTCGAGCCGTGTGCAAGCGGCGTGCCGCAAGCCCTCGCTCAGCCCCTGTCCGCCCGCCGCCGCCTCCCGCCCCTCCAGCTTGGCGCGCCATGCTACTCATGGTCGCAGTCTGGCCTGCGCTCGCCTATGCCACCGGACGCCCAGCGCTGCTTTCGCACCCGCGCACCGCTGCCTGCATGGCGGAGACAGCCTTAGCGCTGTCGACCAAGGATGTAGCGATCCTCTTCGGCAAGATGGCGGAGAAGGAGCTGTACCTGGATCCCGCTGTCGGGGCATGCTGCCACTCTGCGTGTAGCGACTGCGAGTGGCGCTTGCCAGACGGAGGCTATCGGTTCGACTTGATGAAGGCGACCCAACGCAAATGGATTCCGCTCTACTTCAAGCGCGACTTCGGTGATGAGCGCGGCTGCGGCCTTCCTCGCTGGGCGGAAACGATCTTCCCGGCATGCGTGAAGGACGCCTCAAACAAGACCCCTGTCACAAAGACGCAGTTTGCGGATGCCATCGCAGCGCTCGACTTTGACTCGCCGATGGGCCCAAGAGGGAAGGTGAGTGCTGCCGAGCTGTCAGCAAAGGCGGTGGATGCGTTTTGGGAGTATCTCGCCAACGGCGCTGAGGTTTTGGAGCCGGCGATCATGCGCTCGCGGCTTCAGGCATTGTCAGAAGATTCCGAGGGCGAAGGGGCCGTTGGCGAGGGTCCCGATGGATTGGTTTGGAAGGAATTCGCGAAGGGCTTGGGGGTGAAGCCATTTGAAATGATTGTTTGAGGATGGGATGGATCCTCTCCATCAGCCAGCAGCGGTTGTGAAAGCCCTTCATCGTCTGGCTCCTGGAGTTTGCACTGGCACGTTGGAGCAGCTCCTCGTTTCCTTGAGTAAGAGCTGACAAGTTCCGCTTCTAGAAGCACCCCTCAAGAGGCAATGGCACACCGATGACACATCTACTTCAGACGAAACGTCTGGGAGGTGCGTTACTCTGAACTCGGTGTTTAACAACCCGAGCTCCGCCTGACAGGTGTCTCGCTAGTCTTACGCGGATTGTGACACGCCATTGCAGGTCGTGTCATCATCCAGCATAAGCCGTGCATGCGGGCGTGGTGTGTGCGCATCGTGCGGTGTGTGTGATTACGCGACTAGTAGTAAGAGATACCAATTGTCTTGTCAAGTGTTGTGTGTTGTAGAGGGTCATTCTATCTTAGTGGATGACCGAGAAAGCGCCGGCAGCGCGCCCAGTAGCGGTGGGAAGTTGGGTACTCGAGCGCATCTCGGTATGTTAACGTCGGCGCGTTTTATGCGCCATTGGCCCACACCTCTCACCTCTCCCGCCGTGCTGCCTCTCGCCGACCGATCCGCCGCTCCGCCTCGTCGCGTGCTCTCACCTTGAGTCAGAGCGCGATTTGCGATTCGTCAATGACATGGACATGGCCTCGCCCCTCCTCTCTCCATGGAGGTGTTTGAGCCTGCCATTCCATCCTGTCACACCTCTCCAGCCATGCCTCTCGCCGATCCGCTCCTCGCTCGCTCTGACCTTGAGTCAGAGCGCGATTTACGATTTGTCAATGACATGGCTTACCCCTGCCACTCACTAAACTTCTACCAATGATCACCACGATCTGTTCATCATGATAGACAGTCTTTCTAATGTTGGTCGTTTGGAGGGAAGATACCAAAGACGAATAAATTGTGGTGTGAACTTGGGTGAGGTGGCGCGTCGCGCTCGAGGCGCATGGGGGAGTCAATTGCGTTCTGGTGCAACTGCCAATGCCACGCGCGCTATGAGAACAGTATGGAGCAGAAATCAGACGGCACGCAAGCATGTAGATACTTGGCATTCTCTTCGATAGAGATGGCAGCGCACGGCATTTGACTACTGCAGCCATCGGGTGATGCCCTCATGCTCTTCATTAAGTGAGTGCGTGATGTGGAGAGACATGCATACCTCGGTGGCCAAGTACGCTTGGCAAGCTCCTGGGCCTCGACGATGAGGGAAGCATGCTGCAGGATGGGGTTTGCAGCGATTGTGAAGACTTGCTCGTTGGCGCCCACTGGTGGCTACGTTGAATCTCGACGGGTTATCCGTGGCATACACATGACATTGCTTGAGCATCGCAAAGTCTTCGAGAACCTCTTCCTGGGCTGGGCCGCTTATGAGGCCTGCGAGCTGGGTGTAGTGGCCGAAGCCGAGCCCATGGCAGTGTCCCGAGGGGGTACCGTGGCGCGGATATCGCCGAGCGTGAATGCTGTCTTGACACCGTGCGTCCTGCGAATGAATTTCAACTGCAGCCGCAGCCCGTTGGCGTCCTGTCCAAGCTGTTTCCACTGCTTCTCCTGTTCTTTGTCGAGCACAAGTTCGTCCATAGAGCATGTATACGTGCGAGCGTCATCGCCCTGCCCAATCACCATGGACGCACTTACTGCAGATTTGAACGCAACCTCCTCGCTGACCGACTCCTTGCGCAGAGCCATCTGCGTCTGTTGCAAGACGTTGCGGCCATCAGCCTCGAGGGTCACAACCCGGCCGCTCTCCTGAGTGAACTCAATCGTGAGCACAGCAGCCGACTTCTTCTCCTGCGCCTCGCGTGCCTGCTCCTCGCGTTCTTTCCGTAGCATTTGATACGCCTGACTAAAGACTCCCTGCCCCCATCCCTTTTGCAGCTTCTCTGCCTCAGCCTGCACCTCGTGCACCTCTTCATCCATCATGCGCTCAGCCTCAAGAAGCTGCTCCCAGATCCCAAACGGCAGCAGCCCGCGATTGAAGAGTCGCACCATCCGTGGGTGATCCTTCTCGAGTTGCTGTGTCGAGTAGGAAAAGAGACTGTGATCAGTAGGGCGCTAGCTGCTGGGGCTTGGGCCGCTGCACGGAGAAACACACATGCTCGCTTGGTGAGTGGTCTAGTGAGGCTTATCAAGGCAGCCCTGCCAGAGGCTGCGCCGCCCTATGCGCGCGCTTTCTTTATAGTGAACACGGCCGTGATTCACCTCAATGAGCGGAATATCAGCCATCGCACGCTTCAATAGCGCGAGCGGCAGCGTTCGCCTGTGCAGCGATGCAGGAAAGGGGGGAGAGGGGGCAGCGTCAGGTGCAGCGACCTTCTCAGCTGCTCTGGCGTCCGCGTTCTCTCGCAGGGGCGGCAGAGCGCGTTGCTCGTGCGGTTCGCACTTGTCCGCCGGCTTTGACTCGCGCAGCTCCTCGTACTCCTGTATCTCGATGGGCAGCTCGAAGTCGTACTCCTTGTCATCGAGCGCCTCGTAGACCTCCGGGTTCTCGAGGACCTGCTTGGCCTCTCGCTTGTCCACGATGAGGAAGATGTAGCCGGCGTAGCAGAGAAGGGCGGTGGTGCCCAGAAGCACGAAGAAGAGGAACCACATGGGCGAGCAGGGCAGCCAGCGCCAGAGGGACGAGAGGGCTGCCGGCCGGCGCGAGCTCTCACTTCCCCTCTCGCCGCCCTCTCACTCTCGCGGAGGGAGGCAGGGAGAGAGACAGAGATAGAGAGAGAGAGTCCAGGGAACGAACCGTCGGCCCTCGCGTGTGGGTCCTGCTGCTCTTATCTCTGACCGAGCGCTCTTTTTACGCAATCCTCGACCCCCCTGAAGCCACCCTAACCGGCCCCCCTCCCTCGCCCCCCCCCCTCTCTGCAGAGAGGATCTGGCTGGGAGGTGGGAGGGTACGTCCTCGGGGTTTTGTTTTGGACCGCTCCGCCGCGCTGCACGGCAAGGGGAGTGAGCGGGACGAAGGCCCAAAGAGAAAGTGGCGTCGCCACCGATACTGGGGGGGGAGGGGGGGGGGGGGGGCACGAGAGCTCATCGGAGCGGGTGCGCGGTCTCGCGCGAACGCTGCGCGGGGCGAGCCCCCCCCCCCCAAGCCTGCTGGAGAGACTACATGGGAAATGGGAACTGTTTTGCCCCAACCCATTGGGGCCCAGTGATAGATAGCATCATTGTGTAGACGAAGGGTAACATCGCAAAGGGAACCACGCTCTCCGAAAGACCGATAGACGACGTTGCCACCCTCACACTTAGATCTCGCACATCATACAAGAAAACTCCTGTGCTTCTGTTCATTTAGTCCAAACACTCCCCCACAGCGTGACCTAACGCTGATTAGATGACAACATTTTCATTCAGGAGTGAACAACGGTGGCGAAGGAATGTCGTTTTGTCAAGACATTTCGTGAAGATATCAGCCGTCATCTGCGAGGTAGAGATCCATTTCGGGACAGAGATGTGATGGAGGAATTGCTCTCGAGCGTATAGTAACCAACGAACATAGTGACGAGTTCGAGCCGTTACTCCAGGATTCTTGATCGAGTCGCGGGTTGCCGAATTGTCTGTGAATATTTGGATGGGGAGCTGCTGGGGTCGGTCAAGGAAGTCGAATAGGTGAAGAGTGAATTGTAGATTTCGGGCAGCTAGAGCGTAGACTGCCGTTTCAGCTTCAGCAGATGATTGAGCGACCAGCTTGAGTTTCTTTGATTGAAATGAAATTGACGCTCCCCCATACTTAATTACATATCCAGCGAAGGGCTTTGGGAGAGAGCCCCATGATGAGTCAGCATAAACATCAAGCGACGAGTTGTTTCCATCAAAAGTTAGCCCAAGATGTTTCGAATATTGGAGATAACTGACGATTCCGAGGGCCGCGTCGTAGTTGTGAGGAGAGGGATCCTGCATAAATTGACATAGGAAAGAGACAAAGAATGAAATGTCTGGCCGAGTGATGGTCACCCATAGTAATGATCCCATGAGTTGAAGGTAAGATTTTGATCGCATCCGAGACCTTTCAACGTCGGTTGTAGCACCAGTTAGTTTGTGGAATTCGTCTATTTTGGAGGAGCAAATTGGAGTGCTGAATGATTTACTCGTGCGTTCACTCAGGAATGTGTTGGCGATTTCTTCAATATACTTGGTCTGACGAAGTGTCATGAGACGGCGGGATCGGTCTCGAATAATCTCAAAACCTAGAAATCGAGATGGTTCTCCAACAATACTCACATTGAAGCGCTTGGAATATTGGGCGATAAAGGCGTCGACTAATTCCTTACGGCCCTTAGGGAACCTGATTAACATGTTGTCAACATAGAGCGCAAGGTAAGTGGTAGAGCCATCTTCATATGTGCGCTTGAAGAAGTTTGGCTCAACAGCAGATTGTTTGAAGCCGATTTTGATGAGTGTGGCTGTGTTGGTGATCATGTATTGATAGCCAGCTTGCTTCGTACCCTCGAGTGGAGCAAGAAGGAGACATGCAGCATAGTTTGGGTCTTCAAATCCCGTTGGTTGGACTATGTAGAGTGGGTTACCATCCATGTCAGCTGAAGAGAAAGCCTTGACTGTATCAATTTCCAAAAGATCATCATTGGCTTCATTGGCCAGGGCTAAGAAGATTCGAGAGCTTTCATGTCGCAATGTGCCGCAAAAGGTTTCAGTGAAGTCAACCCCAGGCACCTGGCTATAGCCACATGCTACCCACCTTGCTTTGAACCTCTCTACTGATCCGTCTGAGTTGTATTTGACCTTGAAAACCCATTTGCCTTTCATTGGTTTGCGCCCAGTTGGGATTTCATTGGCTTTCACCAGTTTCCATGCCCTGTTGGTCTCGTATTTGCCTTTGACATCCTCTTGCATCGCTTCCATCCATTTCTCGCCGTACACTGGGTCGCTAATCGCCTCCTTGAATGAGCGAGGCTCTGGTATGGGGCCAGCTGATGTTGCTGCCAGGAGAGCTTGAGCAATGATTGGTTCCACCCTTGTGGAAGAGGAGGACTCCCCCACGACCGAGGCGGTCGCTCGTGCGGCAGGGGATGGCGGCGCGACGGGGGAGACTGGCACTGGCGGCGGAGGCGCGCGCTCGAGTGGCGTGAGGCGACGGGTCGGGGTGGGAAGGGCTGCAGCATCGGATGCGCGACGGACAAGGCCGGAGGAGACTGCTGTGGGAGGGCGGCGGGAAACACCGGCGAAAGAGGTGAAGGTAGTTTCTTCAAAACTAACGTCAACTGCTGTGGTAATTCGACGCAGAGAGGGTACGAAGACGAAGTATCCTCGGCGGCGGGCATCCCAGCCCAGGTGGATCGCAGGAGAGCGGCGCGGAGCCAACTTAGAGCTGGGATTGTCGAGGTGAACCCAGCAATTACATAACATGACGCGGAAGCGTGAGAGAGTGGCAGGAGATCGACGCGGGTCGGCTCTGTGCCACGGAACCTCTGGTGGCGAGAATGAGAAGGACGGGAGAGAATTGTGGATTGCGGCGGCCTGTGACATAAGAAACGGCCACAGAGTGGTGAAGAACACATCGCTACCTGCGTGCGCAAGCATTACTCTCATACTGCGGAGGAGAACTCCCCACGTTCTTTCCGCCACACCGTTTGTTTGCGGGGCGTCTGCAATGGAGAACGAGCGGCGAATGCCTAGTTCTGAGCAGAAGGCATCAATTGCGGACGCCGTGAATTCGGTTCCGTTATCTGTGTGCCATTGGTCAACGATCCCAGGGATTGAGGTCTTGGTGAGAAGATAAGCCATGTCCCTGACAAATGTTTGCGCCGCGATGAGGACGTCGGCGGAAGATTTCGATCTCAGGAAGTAGACAGAAACGAGCCGGGAGAACATATCCACGAAGACAATGGCATATCGCAGCCCAGACGGTGATGGTGGGAATGGGCCACAAGTGTCAGATACCACCTTTTCCCCAAAGTGTGTGTACGTCCGAGATTGAGGTGGCTTTGCCTTGTGAGGAGACCGGCGTTGATTGGCAGAGCAAGCTGTACATGCCAGCTTGTGTTGCGAGGCGTGAGCGTTGTACGTTCCCCTAGACGTCATCGCAGATCGTATGCGGTGGACATTAAAATGTCCTAGTCGTGCATGCCATAGGGCCGGGATCTTTCGCGTATGATGCATCCGGGCGAGCTCCACCACCCGTTGCACGTCGCCCACCTTCTTTGGGAATTGTAATGGCGCCCTGGTTAAACTTGATCCTCCACAGTGGTTGCAGGTCTGTTTTTAGCTTCAAAATGTCTCGCTCATTATTGGTCCAAAATTTGCGTTTGAGGGGAGCTGCAGCGATCTCCTCCTGACAACTGTGGGCTAGTGACTCTGAGATGTCGGAGGTGATGCAAGAAAGAACTTTGATAACCAGCTGGTCTTTTGATTTTTGTTGGTTGGTAGGTCGCTTCGCGTTAAGGCTATGTAGATGGGCGATCAAGTTCGATATTGAATGTTCATTGATTCCCACAGTGAGGAGAGATACATTGTCCCACTTGGCGTCATGTTCGATCAGTGTAAGGTCGTCGACTTCTTGGTGACATTGTTCATATAAGAGTTTATACGCCTTAGCTCCATCATGAGGTGCTTGCGAGGTAAGCATTTCTCTAAGATCGGAGTTGGATATGTGTTCCATGAGGTATGAGAATAGTATACGCTTCCTTTTGATGTGATCATGTAGTTGTTGTCTTGCCGTGGCTCTTACTGAGCCGTCCGCATTGTGGAATTGGTACATGGGTATACCACCGAACACAGATCGGTCGGTATTTGGATCTTGTTCAAGGTATCCACCCACGTCTAAACCCAACATGCAGGTGGTAAGATCAGCATCGCCGATGTAGTCTCTGGAGAAGGCGTTGCCAAAGTCTCGACAAAAGATTTCAAACGGACGGCCTGGGGTGCCATCGAACGGACGGCAGCGGAATTTCCGAGAGTCGTAGTCTTCAAGGTTGTCTTCAGCCATCATAAAAGCGTATGAGCAATGAGCATCAGCTTGAGCTTGAAGTGGTGACGAAAACGTGTGAGTTTCCATGGTTTCAGGGACAGAGTCAACGTGAGTCGTCGCAGAAGCGGCAGTGGCTTTCTTCATCTTGAAGTTGTGGGGCCATGAGCAAAAAGGATTAGTCCAAACCTTTGGTAGGTGCAGCAAAAGATTTGGATGACAGTTCCCAATATCATTGGATGGCTTGCGTGCGTGAGATTCGATCCATACTCCTTCAGCGGTACGAGTCGGCGGCAGGTCTGCATACCATCGACCCGCGAGTGAACGCATCGTCCGATGGCAGTAAGAGAAGTATATATTGTTCAGAGAATGCTGGAAGTGATTCCCGTTCACCAGAGAATTTTTTTGAATGCTGTTGAGCTTCAGCTTTTCCAGGAAATTGACGCGCTGCCTCGGCGCAGGCGTTAACAGGGCTTGTTGGACCCGTTGTGAAGCGTAGGGTCCGACATCCGCTTCCTTGAGCGGGTCCGGGGATTCGAACAACCATTTTGATGACAAAAGTTGTTCGGTCTCTGTCTTTGGTCCAACCTTGTGTTGGGTGTAGAGACTCAGAGCACGCGCGCTCAGACGCGCGCGAAAGGGAGACGAATTGCTCTCGGCGGGGGTACCATGTTTTGCCCCAACCCATTGGGGCCCAGTGATAGATAGCATCATTGTGTAGACGAAGGGTAACATCGCAAAGGGAACCACGCTCTCCGAAAGACCGATAGACGACGTTGCCACCCTCACACTTAGATCTCGCACATCATACAAGAAAACTCCTGTGCTTCTGTTCATTTAGTCCAAACAGGAACCCTCATAGAGCAGTGACCCGATGGGCGATTGCTCTTGCTCTGAAGTATTGTCGGAATTGAGCTGTGTGGAGGAGTTGGAGTAGGAACGATGCTAATTTTTTTTGGAGTACTAGAAAGTATTTCGACCGGTCTACAATCCAAATTGCAAATTGCAAATTGGTGGTCCATGCAGAACGGAGTGAAGAGTGAAGGGTGGTCGGACTGTCGGCAGCCCGACACGGCGCTGCATCGGGCGGGAATCAAATGCCGAATGTAGCTTAGATATAAAGGAACCGATCCCCCCGCGGGCGCGACCGCCAATTCTTTACGGGTAGAGCGCGAGCGCGCGTGACGGAGGGGGCGAGAGGGGGCGGGGCGAATCGCACCGCGAAAAAAACACCGCATTGTGCATTGTCTTCGCTCGTACTCGCCACCATGAAACAATTGGCTTCTACTGAAACTTTGCAGAAGCAGAAGCTCTTATGATAGCATGACACACCTCTCCATGCATTCATGCATTCAGCATTCACATCGACTTTCGACTTTTGGGTGCGATTGTGAAAAGTCGATTTTTCCCGTCCCCACCTCTATTGTAAGGGCCGTTCTTCTTTTTTGACGAGAGGTTCCCCCCCCCCCCCCCGGTGCTTTTTCCCGGAGAGTCGCCCGACGTAGGTCGGTCCGCCTCAATGGGTAGTTTTCCCTCATTGCTCATTGCTCATTCTCATTGTAGCTTGTGGGGAGTTATAATGGGAGCCGGGGGTTTGCGAGGGGCGAGGGGGGAGATTCGTAGGGGTTCATATTCGTATGTGTCTAGTGACAACGCACGTCAAGGCGTACGGGCAGGTGCGCTGAGGGGTGTCGTGATAGTACCGGGCTAGTGGGAGTAGTGGTACTAACGCTCCGTTGTCAGTTGTTTTAATTAATTAATCTTATAGTTATAGCGCGACACTGGGTAATTTCTAATTTCCGGATATTTACATTTACGATTTGGGTGACTTGCGAGTGGACGAGGGGCAAGGGCGATGTCGGCGGATCCTTGGCGGTGGGTGGTAGTAGCAGTAGTAGTCCTAGATGGGAAATACGTATTCACCGTATTTGTATGCAGACCAAATACAGACCGTATTTGCCGTATTTGAAACCCCCTCCGTATTTGCCCCCGTATTTGGAAGTAGAAGTAGAAGTAGTGAAGTAGTAGTACGTGGTACGTAGAAGTAGCCAACGCGACAACGCATACTGGTCTGTGGTCTGTAGTGCGATAGTGCGATCATGTGGTCTTCACACACGGTGTGTGGTATATGGATATGTATGGTCCTCAGACGAGCAACTTTTGAATACTCTCAGCACTGGGGTGCACAGCATCATCACCAAGCCAATCGTCGTCATCATCATATCACACACAGAAGAATTGGTACTAGAAATAGATTCATAGACACTCAGACAGACATATGTAGGCTATGTCGTCGACACCGCGAAAACTCGTGCCATCTAGCGTGGTGTCCCGCGACGAAAACCATCTTCGAGACCATAGACGCCCTCAACAACTACACTCCTCCCCCCAGAAGGACACGCACACAGAAAATAAAGGATAGATTATTTGCATATCCTGGTACGAACACTCCCGAAAGCCTAAAAGCACTATACGTGATAGCGTGGAAATATATACTAAGAGACTTCTACAGAGTAGAATTTGAGTCATACGAATACCACTACATACCTATCCTAGAGTCTACACTAGTGAGATTCACTACATTAGTCAGGAGCCTCACCCCGCCAAAAGCGCACTGCTCTGCACGCACGCACAAAGCCGCTCAAGGGAGAAAGCCCAAACTCAAGAAATCGCTAGAACTCAGCGCCCCCGTATTCATTGAAAACGAGAAAGGCAGACTACAACTGAGCGAAAACACCCGCCTCGTAGCAAAAGCACTTGGCCTCGCTGAAAGACTCGCATAACATGAAGCGTCGGCCCGGGGAAACTTACCATCCAAGAACGCGATCGATCACTATAGGTCATCTAAGAGGAACGCCGCGCGCACTAAGCCAAGGGGCCATGGAACAACTCTAAAAACAAACGGGTCACTCAGTGGCACAGGAGGGAGCGGAGAACACGCCGCTGAGGACAAGTGCACACAGCTCCGCTCGGACCCCCCACATATCCCGAGCCCCTAAGTAGAGCACGAGGGGAGTTGCCGCAAGGCGGGGAATGAGGGTGAGGAAGGGAAGGGGGCGTGGCTACGAATATGCGAGTCAGTGCCACGGGGGAGGCTGTTGTATTCCTGCCCATCTGAAGGCTGTAGGCATGAATATTCGTGTAAGGTACGCGCTCACAATTACAATTGAACAGTTCCCCGTGTTGCCACTGACGCACAAGACACACAGATTCGGATTCCCCATGGTCTCAAGTCCAGGTTTGCAGATTTTGGTCTCGAAATTTGCGATTCGAATTTTGTTTTTGCTGTTACTATAATTGTTGGCTCGTTTAAGGTAATAAACCGGCATGACTTCGACTTCTCGTTCCGCAGTTGCTCTGCGAGACTCTCTCTCTCTCTCTCTCCGTCCTCCTCTCCTCGGCCGACGGAGGGAAGTTTCGTCCAAAACATTCTCCGGTCCCAGGATGTTCCGTGGGGGTCTCTCTGCGCTCCGCGAGGGAAAGGACGCGATCTCGCTCCGAGATCACCCTCGCGCCCTCCCACGCTGCCCCGCCGTGCCCTCGGTCCCTCGCCCCCCGCGGCAGGTTCTTCCTCTCGGCGTGCCATCCGTCGCCTCCGGCCGTTATATTATTCCCCCCCCCCCGCGCGAGGTTCTTCTCCTCCGCGCGCGGTTCGTTTCCTCCGGCCGTCGTTCGTTCCCCCCCCCCGCGCGCGCTGTTTCCCCCCCCTCGCTTCGATTCCTCCCTCTCGCGATTCCTTCGATGATTGCCTCCATCTCGTCCGTTCTTCTTCGCGATTCTCGCGGAGGGGGTACCGATGTTTAACGTTAGTTTCGCCGCGTTTTCGGTGAAAGAAAGGAAGAACGAATGGCACGCGCCCCGCGTCTCGCGTCTTGTTTCGTCGCCCCTTGCTCGTCGCTTGTCTAGAAGGTCTCTCTGCACATCGCCTTCTTCCCCCCGCGCGAGTTTGGACCTCTCCTCGACCCTCCGCGTTGGCTTCAGCGGACGAGTTTTCACTTTAACGATAGTTTGAACCCTTCGTTTGCGTAGTTTTGCGCTCTCTTTCCGTATTTCTTCGCGCATGACGAGCGATCGCGACCTCAGCCTTTGTCGCACGGGGAGGGTTTGTTTATCGTATGATTCCGGAGTGTTTACGTTAGTTTTCTGAGCCCAAGGTCGTTGGGGTTTGGGT
Organism: Isochrysis galbana; assembly: GCA_018136815.1. Lineage (NCBI taxonomy): Eukaryota > Haptophyta > Isochrysidales > Isochrysidaceae > Isochrysis > Isochrysis galbana. The sequence goes on from CM030938.1 coordinate 144,439, forward strand.
TTCTTGTGAGTGTTTTTGTAGCAACTTCGTCGAGTCCCACCGTGTTCCCAAGCGAGTCCCCCCGAGTTCCCGAGTCTATACCCCGAGTCAACGAGTCAATACCAGCCAAGCACGCGCCTGAGCCACCCCCAGTCGCCTGCCACCACCTCCCACAAGCCTCCTTCCACACTTCCGCGCCCTCCGTGCGTCGTGCGTCGTGCGTCGATCACCATGCCCGTAGTCACCCCCGAGGAAAGCTCCATGAGCTCCCCGCAAGAACCGCATTCCGCGCTAGCTGCCGGCGCGCCCTCGCAGGCCATCTCCAAGAGTGAGATGAGCCTTGCTCTGACAAGCACAAAATCCTCGCTCGCGCCTTCGGCTCCGGTCGTCACGTCGAGTTCTTCCCTTGAGAAATCTTCATCGTCCCCGCGTCATGAGCCCGTCTCTTCTTCTTCTCTTCCCGAACTGTTCGGGTCGAAGTCTCCTGGGGAAGAGAGCCTCGTGGGACCCCTCCCTTCTTCAAAGGAGAGCCTTTCCGAGCCAGTTCTCCCCCCCTCTCGCCTCTCCGCGCCGACGGTCGAAGTTCCGCCGCCTCCGCGGGCCTCTACTCACACCCCGTCAACTGGAGCTGGAATGGGTCCTCTAGCCTCGTCCGTTGCTCCACCGGTGGCCTTTCCTCTCCTTTCTTTCGCTGATCCTTTGCCAAGTGTTCCTTCCTCTCTCAATCCCTCTGTGGTTGGTGCTGAAGATGATGTGGGTTCCGTCCGGTCCCTCCCTCCTTTCGAGCCCCCACCATATGAAGAGTTTGTTCCACCCCCGTCGACGTATTCGTACCCCAAACGTAACGTCGTTCCACCTCCGACCGCCACCGTCGGCGCCGCCCAAATCATGAACCAACAAGTCCAGATCGAGGCTCTCCGCGGCGCTGTCGACCGCCTCGAGTCCTCTACCCTCCAAGCCGCCCAGCGCCACGAAGAATTTCAGCGAGAGGTGGGGTCTACCTTCAACACGATACTCAACATTCTACAGGGCCAAGCGGGCACTACGACTTCGTCTCGAGTCGAAACTTCGCCACCGCTTGTGGAAGAAGGAGACAACTCCATCGGTGCTCCCCCTGCCTCGGCCAAGTTCCCTTCTCAACCTTTGCCCGCCGCGCCGTTCTCCGTTCCGCCAAATCCGATTTCCGATCCCGTACCCAATACACCCGTTCCTGTCCCGTCTGTCAAGCCTGTTTCTGATCCCCAACCTCCACCCACCGTCGCGGGCCTCCGCTCGCTTCCAAATCCGGCGACTCGGCGGCATCCCGTCGATCCAAGCCTCGCCGGGGATGTTTCTGAGCGAGAGGTCATCCTAGCCTCATGGGACCAACTGTTTAACATGTCCCCCTATGAGGTAGCTTCTCTCTACAAGAACTCCGACGATTTCGAGCTAATCCACGCCATTCTCAACGGCGGCCTCTCTCGGGCCGGCAATGTTTGGCACTACCGTGTGTTTTTCGAGAAGGAGCACGTGACCAAGTGGGCTCGGAGCCGCTTCTTCCTCGACCGCACCCTCCATCACCAAGTCCGAATGGGCAAAGAGCTTTCCGAGATCAAGTTCCCCAAGGGCCTGGCCTCGGACAACGTCCAGACAGCGGCCACCTCCTGGAATGATTTTCGTCTGTCCTTCATCAAGCCACTCGAGCGCGCCCTCTCGCTCGGCTGCGACCACCGTGAAATCTTTACATCCTTGCTAGCGGCCGCCAACTTGTGCACCACCGGCAACCAAAGGATTTACGCCTTCCTCCTCGATCTCGCCGAAGATCCGGTTCTCTCTCTCAATCCCGCGCTGGCCTGCGACGTGCTTCTCCGCAAGTGCGACGCCACCTTCGCGGCCAACGTGCCCGGCTTCGCCAAAGACTCCGCCTCCATGGAGTGGGACCGCCTCGTAGCCCGTGAAGCCGGCTCCGATCTCTTAGAGTTATCCAAGAATTTGGTGCGCGCGTACGTCCGCAAGATGGGTGACGCGAAGGTGGATGCCACGACGGTCTGGGACCACCCAAACATGTCGCACGATATCAATCAACGATTCGAGTCCATCATTCGGAACGACAAGGTCGACGCGGCTCGCGGCGTGGATAACGCGACCAAGTTCGGCGAGTGTCTTGCGAAGACTCGCTTCCGCGTCGAGAACCACGAGCTCCCTCGTTCGGCCCTTTCGTGCGTCAACCTCTGCCAGCGCTACCTGAGCCCGTACGAACAAGCCCGCGCTGGCCAACAAGCGTCGGTCACGGTCGCCGCCGTGACGCCGCCGGCGACTACTTCCAAGTCCACCAAGACCGCCAAGGTTGCTAAGACTGCCTCTAACCCCGCAGACACTACGGCTTCGATGGTCGCCGCCGTCCAAGCGGCGGTGGCCGAGGCATTAAAATCGCAAAACAACAACTCGAACCGCAAGGCGACTGGCGCTGACAATCGTCGGGCTCCGCCTCCGCCTACGAATTACTCCGCATCGTCTCCGTTACCGGACGCACTTCTTGACCGTCCCCTCGGCAAAACCACGTCTTCCCGTCGCCAATGTGATCCCCCTCCGAACGGCCTTGGGCTTCCGGCCGATTCGGGCCTCTCGGAATGGGATCCAGGTAGCTGGTCTCGAGCGCGAGCCCGCTTCTGGCAAATCTCTCGTTACGCGGGTCACCCGGCCCTTCGCGCTGCGCTCACGCGCTGCCGTCCCTCGGATGCCACCATGACGGCGCCGCGTCTCGACGACTTAGACCGCGACGTCAAGGAGTGGACCGACGCCAACGGCTGCGCGTACTGCGCCTTTCGTCCCCGGGCTCCATCTGGTACGCCCGAGGCAGACTTGTGGAAGTATGGCACGGGCGACGGAGCTCATAACCCCGTCGTTTGCCAACCATACATTCGTTTTCTCTGCGAAGGCGGCAGTGGCGAGTGTGGTAACGACCCAGAAGTCCACCGCCGCCTCCGCACGATGGTTGTTCTCCGTCCGGCCCAGTAGGTCGCCGGCGGGGCCCACGTCCGCGCTGTTACCCCGCTACCAGTCCAGGGTAGTGGGCCTGAACGCCACCCACCAAAAGATCGTATTACGCTACGGCCGAGTACTTCTACGGCCTCCAACCGGTACCCCAGGATTCCCCAAGTTCCAGACAAGCCCTGCCACCTCCATCCCCCTCTTTCTCCTGCCTCCTCGCCGATTGCCCCTATTTCTCCCAATGCCGATGATTCCATCCTGATTCTCGATATCACGCACGAGTCCTCAAAACCAAGTCAACCGTCACCGCCTCTCTATCAACTCAAGCCGCTCAACCGCTACCCCCCGCCACTCCTCAAGCATCCCCAGTCCAAGACCTCACGGTCTGCGAAAATCCAGCCGCCGCAGGCCCAATCCAACCTTCAATCCTTCAAATCAAATTTCGCATGTCCGAGCCACAAAACGTCTCCCGAGTACGAGTCCGAGTCCAAGTCACGTTCAGAATTACCCTCTTCGTCTTACGCCACCGCGAGCCCATCTACGAGTCTGAGCCCAGTCCAGTCATCACCGGTATCACCAGTCTCCATTACTACGACGATGGAGGCGCAGTTCTCCGGTTCTTCCCCACTTTCTTTCGAGTCCGAGTCCAAGCCTGTTTTGAGCAAACCCCGTTCTGAGCCATCCGAGTCCGAGTCCGAGTCCGAGTCCGAGTTTACAACGTCACCGAGTCCTACCACGCGGTCGACCGCAGGATTAACGGAGCTCCAGCCACTCACTGAGCCTCCGACGACCACTCCTTCCGCGGGAGTGTTCACCTTCGGTCCTCCGCGCCCCGAGTCTGAGTCATTTGGAATCTCCGGTCACTTCCAGAATTCCAACCACAACCGAGCCCCGTTTCACGAGCCACCGCGTATCGAGTCCAAACACAAGCTGACGCCGAAGCCCTCGACGACAGCCACTGTGTCCTTGTCCGAGCCACCGTTCCGAGTCTCGCCGCAGCCGGCCTGCCACTCCAGCAGGCTGCACGCCGCCGAGCCGATCCCTTCCGTTTCCGTTCCGAGTCCGAGTCCAATCGCACAAGACAGTGCATCCCGAGCCCGCGTAATCAAGCCCGTCACCGAGTCCGAGATTTCGGCCGCACCGAGCCAACCGGTGCTGGCCACCGTGCCCCTATTGTCATCACAAGCTTCAGCTTCGTCCTCACCGACGGTTGCGACGCCAGGGGGCTTCACCTTTGAGCCGGCCCCGTCCGTTCCCATTTCGAAAGTTAGCCCTGTTATTGGCGTCCAGCACGCCAGAAACGACGAGTCCGAGTCCGAGTACAAATTAACGTCACCGCGGAGTCCGCGGTCGACCACCGGCGTTCCCACGCCACCCCATCAACCGAGAGCCCTGGAGGAGCTTGAACAGCCGTCTCCTAGCCCCTCTCAAGTCGCCGAGTCTTCCGAATTCGAGTCTGAATCCACCGTAATTTCAGCGGTCCATCCACCCGCTAGCCCGAGCCAAGTCCTCCGAAGAATGCTTCGCATTGCAGAACCTCTTCGGCCACTACCCACGCCAGCCGCTGCCGCAGAGCCACCACCCTGGCCCCAGCCTTCCCCGCAGCCGGCTTCTACGACAGCCACGTCCCTTCTTTCGCCGGCGCCGACCCCGCCGACGACAGAATGCAACGACGTCTCCTCTTCCGACGTGACCATGGAGAGTGACCACAACTCCTCTGCACGTCGAGGAACGGCGGCCTCCCAAACCGAGCTTCTACGCCCATTGAGCCAGCCCAACCGAGTCCCTGAGCCATGTCCTTCATGTCTCTCACCGGTGGTCTCGCGGCCGCGGCGTCCGTCGCCGCCGTCCGACACCCCACTTCTCCGAGTTTCTTCGTCAATCCCGTCCTCCGAGCCCGTCTCTACGTCGTCGATATCCGAGTCTTCTTCCATTCGTCCTACGTCGCTGCGGCCACCGGTCGCCGCCTCCGAGCACTGCCTGCCTCTCGATACCACTGCCACCACCATCATGCGCGTGGCAGCGATCAATGCGTCCGCGATCCAGTCCTTCGATTCCTCTCAAAACAACTCCGATGTCGGCACCCGTGATGATACCCCGTCACCCGCTCTCCACGCTCTCGCCTCTCTTCGTGCACGAGCGAGCGGCTCTGCGGTGGTATTACCTCGGCACCTCACGGAGGCAGCCCAAGAGCTTCGCCGGCCTCGCAATGGCACCCTAGCCTCGCCTGCCGCCGCGCTACCCAAGCACTTCGATGAGCTTTGCGCTGAGCTCACGAAGATGAATCAACGAGTCCAAGACGGGCTGACGTCTGGCTGTCACGCACCACGCGTTCTCGTCGTTGGCGAGACGAGCGGCGTCGTCTCCTCCATGTTCCTACTCGCCGGTGCTGATGTAGCTACGTGCGATTTGTATCCTTCCGAGATCGATTACGTGCCCCACTTCCAAGGCGACGCGCTTCATGTCCAAAACCTAGGTTGGGACCTAGTCATCGCCCACCCGCCCTGCACGTACCTCTCCGCTGTCAGCAGTCAATGGCTCTCCCAAGAACCCGGACGTCGTGCCGCTCTTGAGTCGGCCGCTCGCGTCTTCAAGTCAATGGCCTCCGCCACTGCTCCGTTTGTAGCGGTCGAGAACCCTCGGATGCATGCGGAAGCTCGCCGTTTAGTCGGGGGGTTGACCCCGACCCAATTCGTCCAACCCTGGGAGCACGGCACTGGACACCAGAAAGCCACCGGGTTGTACCTCACCAAAGGGCTGCCGCCCCTCCAGCCAACTTGCGTCGTGGATGGCCGTGAGTCGGCCATGGCTAACCTCTCTCCTTCACCGCACCGTGGCGCTCTTCGCAGCCGCACCTACGTCGGTGTAGCTGGAGCGATGGCGATCCATTGGATGCCGGTTCTTCTTCGACATTTGAGCCAACAGCGAGACCAGACGTCGACGAAGAAATTGTCCGCGTTAGAGCTACTCGCTTGCGCGCGGTGCAGCCTATTGGACCGGCCTTCACTTAGCTCGACCGAGGCTACCGCCTACGAGCCGTGGTCGGCTCTTCATCGTTATGAGAGGGGGAGGGAAACGAGTGAAGTTTCTTCCGACCCCGTTGTTTCCCGTCCAGCTACTCCCGAGTCAGACAACCACGAAGACCAAAAAGAAACCCACGATAACCACGACAACGACACGCCACTCCACGCCTCCGAGTCTACACTCCACGACCCATTCTCTCCATGGACCGCCCCGCCTCCGGCACGCGCGAGCTCGCCGCGTCCGACGACGCCGACGACTCTCCGGAAGCGGCGCCAACAATGGCAATCATTCGGAGTGAACGGGGACCAGAAATGGTCCAACGTCACGCTCGAAACCGCTGACGAAATAAGAGCGCAAGCTCTAGCCGGACGAAACGCCGACGAGGAATCCGACCTCGCCGCTGCCGTCCGAGCGCCGATCGAGTTCGTGGAAGCCAAAGGCATCCGCGCCGAAGAGCTAGCCTCATTAGTTCGAAGACCCAAGACAGAAGCCCAAGCCCGTCTCGAGAAAGATTGGGAAAAGATGTCCGACCACCCGAGGCACCCCACCGACAAGAGAGGCCTGGGCTACACTAGTCCCAAGCTATCACCCTGTACCGCTACCAACGAGGACGACCCCTCTAGGCCCTCTGCCACGATAGCGGCAGTCGGAGTACCCGAAGAGACGACGACCAGTTTGACGACGAATTCACCCGAGCAACGACGCTGGCGACCAACCCCGTCCCTGTCCGACACCATTGCACACGTGACCGCGCACCGGCCGGAGAGCGTCGTGGATACCCTACCATCTGCCTACCCAAGGCATTGTCTATATGTTCGAGATCTAATGGTCTGCCGCTCCGGCGAGGCTGCCGGCAAAGAAGGAGTAATCTTAGCCGACTCCGCCCTCACGGTCAACAGCACACTCGCTGACACCGGAGCTGGCCCGTCGGTCGTGACCACTTCCCTCTTGTCCAGCCTACCCAACGACGCATGCGTCGAGCGGCTGCCGCAAGCCGTAGTGACACCGCTCCATGGCCCAGACGGCCTACCTCTTATCACGCGAGGCAAGGCTCGAATCGTTTTCTCCGTCGGTGGATTTCTCTTTCGTCATACGTTCATGGTGATTGAAGGCAACCCGATGCTACTGCTCGGGAACGACTTCTTAGCTACGCACGCCGCTTCGATTCAGCTCGCCTCCGACAGCGCGGACGGCTCTATCACCCTCGGTGCCCCATCCACGGTGGCTCCTCTTGAGGTTAATGGCAGTCCAAGCCCCGACGCTCCGCCGATCTTTCGCGTCTCGACGTCACCGATAGCGGTGGTCCCTGTCAGCATGACTTGTGCACAGGTCTGTCCGACCTCCGCGAACCCAATCACGACTGACTTCTTCCGAGGGCCGCAAGCCGCCGAAAACGACAACCAGCTAGTCTCCGAGCCGCTCTTCAACACGGCCGATGAGTTTGCCGCCAAAGCGCCGGCGTCTTGTGGCTCCGAGTACCTCCTATATACCCATGAACCTATCACGATCCCGGCCTATCATCGGGCGACGTTTCACGTCCGAATTCCGCTAGCTCTTCGAGAACACGAAGACTGCGCCATGCTCGTGGACCGGCTCCCTACACGCGAGACTATTGACAGCTCTCCGCTCGTCATCCCTCAAGTAGAGAGGCCGAAATCCGACCACACCATCGCGGTTACGGTGGCCAATACTGACCCCAAACCACTACACCTTCCGTCGTTCCATCCTGTAGCTTCGCTACAGGTTCGATTCAAGATTCACGCTGGAACTTATCACCGCGTCGGTGACAATAACTCGCCGGATGTGATTGAGTCGCTCAACGAGGACCAACGCAAGCTCCTCGAGGCAGCCAAGATCGACCCCGAGGGCCGTCTCTCGATGCCCCAACGTGAACAAGTTCGTCGTCTACTGGCCCGACGTATCGCTGCTTTCGCAATTGACCCGACTAACCCGAATCACACTCACGTGATGGAGGTAGAGCTACCGCTCAACCCCGGAGCCGAAGCTCACCGTCACGCACCGTCTAGAGTTGGACGAGAGGGTGAGAAGATCATAGAGGACGAAGTTTGCAAGATGGAGTCCGCGGGCATCATTAGGAAATCAAATTCGTCGTGGGCCTCTCGAGTCGTGTTAGTCACTAAGAAGGATGGCTCCGTACGTTTCTGCGTAGATTATCGCGACGTCAACTCCAAGCTTCGTCTAGAGGACAGCCCTCTTCCCCTCACGGTAGAAGCCATCGACCGATTGTCGTCCGGTCAAGGCAACCTCGATTCTCTATTCCTTTGCACCCTGGACCTGGCATCTGGTTTCTGGGGTATACCGATCAAAGAATCCGATAAACATATCACCGCGTTCACTACTCATCGCGGCAAGTACGAGTTCAATTACTTGCCTTTCGGTGTTCAATCCGGTCCCTCGTATATGTGCCGCCTCATGGACGCCGTTCTCGGTGGGCTGGCATGGGAGATTTGTATGCCATACTTGGATGATGTCGGCGCCTGGTCGACAGGTGTAGGTGACTCGCTGCAGGCCAGGGAAGAGTCGTCATTCCAACAAATGTTACACCGTCTTGATCTTGTCTTGGAACGTCTCATCTGGGCGGGCCTCACTTGCAAGATGTCGAAATGCGTTTTCTTTGCCACCTCGGCTGAATATCTCGGCCACGTTGTTTCGCGTGAAGGTCTTCGGATGGATCCCAAGAAAGTGGAAGCTGTCTCGAAAATCGACCCAACCCAAATCAACTCGATCGAAGCCGTCCGTTCGTTCCTTGGATTGTGCTCCTACTACCGCCGTTTCATCCGTCGTTTTGCGATCCGTGCGGCGCCGTTAACCGCTCTCACGCGGAAAGGGTGCGACGTCCCGGTCGAGTCGCAAACAGAAGCCTGTCGACAGGCTATCGAAGATCTCAAGCAAGCTATCTGTGAAGAACCCGTACTTGCACCTCCTCGAGACGACCGTCCTTTCCTCGTTAAAACCGACGGTGCTAGCAAGCTCGGCATCGCCGGCGTCCTCGCCCAAAAGACGACGAAGGGAGAGAGCGCGTCGTTGCATACTACGGTCGTAGCTTGAGTCCGGCTGAGCGCCATTGGACAGTCACTGAAATCGAACTTCTAGCAGCGCTAGAATCGATCCGAAATTGGAGGCCTTATCTTTGGGGTCGCCACTTCACCCTCGTCGTAGACCATTCAGCTTTGCGCTGGCTTCACACGATGAAAGATCAAGTCACCGGTGGTCCAGCCTCGCGCCTCATGCGATGGGTCCTAAAGCTAGCCGAATATAGATTCGACGTCGTGCACAAACCTGGAGTCACTCACTGGGACGCCGACGGCTTATCCCGCTTAGTTGCTCTCGAGCCTGATCACGATCCTCTCCATCTCGAGGAGAGTGACGCCCATTCTTTCGATTCTTCTGAAATTCACGACATAGTCGCCGCCGCGGTTACTTCATCCACCCTCACCGCTCGCCGCCAACAAGCAAGCGATAGGCTCGCTCGTCAAGCATCGGAATCTTCGGAGTCGATTACCTCCTCGTATCTCGATGTGGGCGTGCCTCATGCCGACGAATTACGTCAAGCGCTCTCTACCGACGATCTCGCCAGCTCGATCCTTTCTGAAGTCGAGTCGATCCTTCCGAAAGCTTCCTCTTCGATTGACTCTAGCTCGTCGTCGAAGAAAAGTTCCCGATTCCTCCTTCGCGATGGCCTACTCTACTACCGCTCCTCAGAAGCGGAAGAGGCTCCTCTTCGTTTGTACATTCCGGAGTCCCTTCGTGACACGTACCTCCGCGCCTACCATGACCACCTTGGTCACCCAGGTGCGACAAGGACGTCTACCCTACTTCGTACTCGAGTGTACTGGCCTGGCATGTCCGCCTCTGTATCGGAATACGTTCGAGAGTGCCACGAATGCACTCTTGGCAAACCGTTACCGCGACCGCTCGCCCATCCATCCGGTCTTTCCATCGGATCTTATCCTTTCGACGTCGTCTATTGCGATATTCTTTCGATGGCGCCCACTCACGATTTCGTATCCGGCCGCTCCGGTTTTGACAAGCTGATTGTTTTCGTCGATTCTCTCTCTCGTTGGATTGAAGCTGAGCCTTGCAACGGTAACCCCTCGTCCTCGAAATGTCTAGACGTCTTCATGCGTCTCATCGTATCTCGTTATGGAGTCCCTCGCCAACTTCGAACCGACGCCGGCTCGAATCTTTGCTCTCGATTAGTGGACCTAATTCTCAAAGCGACCGGCACGGACTTGAGCACTACTGAAGCCTATCGCCACGAAGGCGTAGGGCTAGTAGAAAGAGCTCAACAAACTCTCCTCACGATGACTCGAGTCTCCAATGAAGGCGGCGCCCATTGGGTCGATCACCTTCCGTTTCTTCTCATGTCTATGCGAGCGACC
>CM030938.1:154914-224866 GCA_018136815.1 Isochrysis galbana
GCAGAGGGACGCGGGCGTGGCTGACTGCATACTTGTGAACCCAGGGCCACGCGCGAGGCGAGATTGTTAAGGAGTTTTCTGAACAAAAAAAAAACATCTGAAGATTCAGGCTACTACCGCTAGCTATAAAGGACCACGCACTCACGGTACCGACTCATGCCATCGCCTATACCCCAGAACACTCACTCCCTTTACACTACCCCCTTCATTCCTTTGTCTTTGGTATCGGGGGGGGGGCCGCGTGCACTACGACGGGCCAAGCGCAAGGGGTGGGCTGGGGCAGACCTGTTGTTGGGTGTTCCTGTGGAAGACAAGCGTAAACGCCCTTTGAAACCATCTTATCGTGTCCTCAGGGGGTCTCGGCCCCCGCCCTGCGGCCCTTCTTCGTCTGCTGCCGCTCTTTCGCGGTGTCTGTCCGCCGCGCGGGGTGTCAACCCGTTAGTATATCGCAAACGGGCGGTTATCTTACCTATTTGCGGGCCAGATCACGTCGTTTTTTTGTCGTTCATTTTCCGTCGTTCTCTTCGCTCTCCTGCGGGCGTGTGTCGCACGCGCGCGCCATGGCCCCCTTCTGGGGGGCCCCTCGGGGCCCCCCAGAGGGCCAGCTGGGGCAGCTCAGGGGGCAGTGGAGGCTGGGGCAGTGCCCCTGGCCTCTCCTGCCTCTCCCTCGCTCGCCTCGCTGGCCCTGGGCGCCCTCCTGGCGGCCCTGTTGGTCTGTGGCTCAGTGGTGGGGGGGTGGGTCAGTACGATCAGGGGCCGGTTCAGGCGAATGCGTGCGGCTCGCGGCGCGCGCTCGGCGAGAGTCTGGGCAGATTTGATGTCAGCTCAGCCCCTGCCAGCAGGCAGGGGCTGAGGTTGGTTGTGCAGGCCCACCCAGGGGGTGTCTGCGATGGAGAGAGGGGGGCGCGAGGCCCCCATTGGCCTCCTACTTATAAAAGTAGTTGAGGAGTTTTCTGAACATGGCAAATTGACGAGACTCATCAAAATGTACTACTCGCATGTAGCACAAGGCAACTTTCTGGCTAAGTTCTTGTCATTTGCGGTCACGACAAGTTGTATGTGCCTCGCTCCCTGCTCTTTGCTCCATGCCCGTGGCTGTCCTCCCCCTGTTCATGGAATTTGGTGGTATTCAAGGTAGCTATAGATGGGATGAAGGACGATGCGGGACGCAAGACGATGAAGTTGTAAATTCAATGTCTTGAGCCCCAAATTGCTTCACCCATCATTGTCGCGCCAAGTACAAAGAGCTTCGAGTCATCATTATGAATTCAAGCTGCATTCGGACTTGAAGCTGTTGCCCGTTGGATGTCATCCACAGGGCCGCCCAGCGCTCGACCATGGGCCTCTACACCACGCCCCGCCTTCGTTCGGTTGATGGCGAACCACCATTGTGTGGCTGGGGTTGGCAGTTGACATAGCTGGAGCGGATGACGAGGAAGCGATGGCGTCCACGGCGCCGCCACTGGCGAGCGCAGCGTCCGGGTGGCCAAAGCTTTCGCCTGGCGCTCGACCCAATTCGATCTTTGCGCCTCCGTGATTCGCAGCATTCTATGCGCGAATTTCTTCTCTTCGTCTTTCACGTAGAACACGCCAATTATTTCTGAGGGCGTCCATGATATCATCATCTGGTTGAGTAGATTGGTGCGCTCACAGGCACTTGCGTGTGGGAGGAGCGCATATTTCCGTTGAGCATCGAGCGCGTCTGCCATCTGGATGATAAAGGAAGGGCGAAAGGTAGAGACGATCAATGCCGGAGACCATGCTAGCAGTAAATCTAGTCGGGAGAGGAGTAAAGCACATTGCTCAGAGAAGAGAGCGAGAGCAATGCGCAAGCCAATGATCCAAGAGTTGAGGGTTAAGGCGTCTCAAGTGGCCAAGGGCAAAGAGAAGATAAGCCTAGCACAAGATCCACATAGTATTACATGATTCTCGCGAATAGCTCTCACAAATGTGTTAGCAGGGAGTGGTGATTGACCTTAAGCCAGCAACAGTTGATATTCGTGTCCATTGCTTGAACACTTAGCCCGTGCATCAGATTGTTTCTTCTTTGGCAATGACTCTGCAGCACCTTTCGGCGAAGCATCACATGTCTGTCTACCTTACCGCGCACAGCTGTCGCATTGCAAAATTCCATTCTCCCAATATTGCGGTACGGGTCAAAGGCATACGCACACCCTAGCCTGGCAGAGTTACGGCTGACCATATAGCCTCGGACCGAAAAGGGCAGCAGGGGGCAGTCTCACGGGATGTCTGCATGACATATGTATCGGTCACAGGAACAATAGCCCATGCCGTAGGGCAGAGACTCTAGGCGTGACCAAGACTATGGGCGAGGAGGCGGAGAAGGGATGTGCAGCAGGCGCACCAAAGCTATCTGCATATGCCTTGACAGGCAGGTCCTGGCGCAAGAACGAGGCGGCACCAAGTCTCTTGCGTCGAAACTCGGCTACGATGCACCGTTCGAAAGCTCGCTCAAAATTGGGCATGCGGATGGAGAGAGCGGTGATATTCCAGCCGGTCGAGCCACGTGAGAAGTTGCGGAAGGGCGAGCATTCCATTGAACGGATGAAGAGACCCTCCAGCAGGAGAGAGGACAGGTGGCACGTGCGAGAGGAAGAGGACGGGGAGAAAGAGGCCATGCGATCGAGAGCAGATCGAATGGAAGGGCTAAGAGGGACTTGACAGGGAGATCCGAGTGGACGACTGAACGGCGAGGCGGCGGCGGCAGCGGCCCCGACAACAATCAGCAGTGCTCGCTGCTTATTGAGCTGACTTTAGAAAAAAAGAGTCAGCTTTCCCATTGAAGCGCTCTGAGCGAGTGAGTTATGCTTAGGAGTAGGAGTACTCCCTCCTACTCCTACTCACGAAAATTGACTGCTGGGCCGCCTGACGGTCAAGAGAGTTACTTTCGTAAAATACGTGAGCTCGTGACTCTTTCATAAGTCACAACTCACATCTCCGCGCGGCGCGCTACAATAAGCAGTCGCGCGGTCGCACTTGCACTCAGCACTTAGCACTTAGGACTTACTAAGTGGACTTAGGCGGCGGCGAAACTCGAAACTTTAGAAAAATCGCATACTCAGCACAACATGCTAGGGTCAATGGTCTAGTCCTCAGAGCTTGGCCGGTCGTGGACGGCACTCTTCAACGCCTTGGAGGCAGCCGCCTCTCGCGCGGATTTGTCCTTGCGCTGACGCATGGTCTTCATGAACTTGCGACTTGGGGGTTGACGGTTGATGCGGAGAGCGGAGTATGGTGGAGCACCTCGAGCTCTTCATCCCCGTCAAGCAACGTGTTTCCCTCGGTCATGACTCATGACTTGGCCGGCCCCAATGCCAATGGGCCGCGGGCGCAGGCCCCTCCGTGAGAAGGGGAGAGAGTGTCCCACCTCCCCCTCCCCCACCCTCCCCCCCCCCCGCTCCCATCACCTACGCTCGCCCTCCAGCCCTCTCTCTCTCTACCCCCCCCTCGCCTTCTGCTCCCTCTCTCCGCGCCCGTTCGCCTCTTCTGTCCTCATGCGCTCCCAAAGGTCGCCACTCGATCGAGGACATCGACTCCTCTCCCATCGACCACGCCTCTCCAGTCGCCCATCCGTCACGGAGTGGCCGCGGCGGCGCTGGCAACGCATGTGAGCGATCAAGCCGATGAACCAGTCAGCCAGCCAACGCAATCCCAGCCCGAAGAAACCGCAGGCTTGGTGCAAGGCGAAGAACCTACTCAGACGGATCAGAGCCAACCAGAGGACGATACCCAGCAAGAGGAGGTAACCCAGGAAGAGGAGGCAACCCAGCGAGAGGAAGCACATCAACCAGAAAACGTCGCACGCGAGATGGGCAGGGATGCCTTCTTTGACGAACTCGAGCCGATTGGAGCACCTTTATCCGCATCGGAAGCCGCCCCGGTCAGGGTTCCCGCCCGTCCTCCGCGCCCAGAGTTCCCCCGCGGAAAGAGTGAACGCACGGCGTGCACCTTCCTGGAAGTTGCTATGCGCACGCACGGCCCCCCCGCGGGGGGGGCCGATGCACATCGCGCCGTGCCCATGCACGGCGTGCACAATGTGATTGCAAGTCATCACACGTGCTGCGTAAAGAAACATCTCTTATACTGCAAGTTTACGTAGTTGTGGGCCTTAGGGGGTACGCAGAGGGAAAAAGTTGACATGCGCACGCACGGCGTCTCCGCGGGGGGACCGATGCACATCGCGCCGTGCCCACGCACGGCGTGCACGATGTGATTGCAAGTCATCACAGGTGCTCCGTGCGAAATATCTCTTAAACTGCGTGTTATGTAGTTGTCGGCCTGTCGGCCTTAGAGGAAACGCAGAGGAAAAGCGTTGACACGGCGTCCCCCTCGGGGGAACATGCACCGCGGGGGAAAGCAGAGAAAAAAGTTGTTATGCTAGTCTTCATTTAATTTTAAAATACTTCTCTATACGTACACAACTGTGGACATTTGATCGCTCAATTCGACTGATGTCCCACAATTGACGGAACGACACCTAAACCCCACAACACCCTCCACGGCCACACCCAGCACACCGCACAGGCAGGACACTCCACAAGGGAAGGCCTCCGGGCCGGGCCCCTACACACCTACACAGCCGCGGTACCGCCCTCGTGCTCACGTGCTCACGCACGAGGGACTGGCCCGGCACCTCCAACCTCCAACAACACAGCCCCCTTGGGGGCCTATCAAACTGTGAAACAAACGCAACGCAAGCTGCATTGCGGAAATCCAGACCTTCAGAGAGGGCAAGGGGCAAGGGGACCAAAAGTGGCAGAAGGCAAGCAACAGAGGGCAGAGGGGACGCCCTCCACCGTCACGAAGGGACACGCCGCCAGCCGCCCCACGGAGCGCAAGGGAGGAGCCCGATAGACAACAAAACTCTAACACCCCCCTGCCCCCGCCCCCCTTCTACCGCCGGCGAGCCTCGCCGTCCGGTCGCTCGCGCCTCGGCGGGGAGAGGGCAGAGGGGAAGGGGGACAGGGAAGGGGAGGGGCGGGAGAAGCAGCGAAGAGGGTGGGTGGAGGGCGGGAGTGAGGGCGGGGGGCAGGGAGGGAGGGAGGCAGGTAGGGAGAAGGGGGGGGCGGGGGGGGGGGGGGGGGGGAGCGTGAGGAGAGAGTAGCCTCTGAGGGCTGCGTGCGGCTCATGCAGGCGGCGCCGACGATGGCATCCAGCCGTGAGCTCGAGGCCTCGCTCCAGGCGCTTGGCCACCGCTCAACAAGCGTGCGCCAGTCGGCGGCGCGGCGCGTGCGGCAGATGTACGAGCGCGCTGGCTCCGCCGCCATCCTTCGCCGGCTGGCTGAGGCACTCAACTCGTCCGAGACATCACGCCGTCTGGGAGGGCTCGCGCTGGTCAATGAGCTCATCGACGTCAACGAGTGGTCGCGCGTCGGCACTAGCGCCGCGCGCTTCTGCAGGCTACTCCGGGCGGCGGTCCAGAGAGCAACCTTGCCTGAGGAGCTCGCGTTTGCTGTCAAGACGCTCGGCCACGCAGTGCGTGCTGCGGGGTCGGCGGCGACAGAAGCCACCGACACAGAGCTCGCGCAAGCGCTCGACTGGATGGCCGCATCATCTGGCACCTCGCGCGTCTCTTTCAATCGTCTGGGTGCATGTCTGATTGTTACCGAATTGGCCACAGCTAGCGGTCCTCTCGCTGCCTCTGCAGTGGCTGCTCGCTTACACCAGGTCACATCTGCAGTTTGGGTAGCGCTGTGCGACCCAGAGATCGAGACGCGTCTAGCAGCTGTCGGCACCCTGCGGGCCTGCATCGACATTGCCTGCCAGCGTGATGGTGTGACTGCGTGGTTCGAGTCCGCGTTGCAACGAGCTCTCGACCCATTGGCCAGGGATGAGATTGCTGGCATAACCTCTCCTCAACAAGGTGTGGTTGGGGGGGGGTATCAACCAGACAAGGATAGCGGTCCTCGAAGTGGCTTCAGTATTTGGCAGCACGAGCGAAGTAACGACTGGGTTGCAGATCCCTTGATTGAGTCTCAAATAGCATCACGGATGGACAGCCGTATTGGGAGTTGTTTTGATAGTGGCAGGGATAGCGATGACACAACGTATTCAGCAGACCGCGACGGGAGTTGCCACTGCTCACCGAGTGCAGGAGAGGTGATGGGCATGCATCGACAGGAGGTGACCGCAGTTTCAGCTGCGGAGAATGGATCTGGAGTGCTTCGTACAGGGGCAGCGCGCATCCCTGTACCACCTGTCTGCACCCCGCGAGATACAATTGCTCCTGCGCTGGGCCGTTCACTTGTCGCACTTGGCGCGAGGCACATCAGTGTGTCACCTGCTGAACTGCATGGATGCATCCTTGCATTGAGCGAGCTTCTTTACGTGGCTTCGGCAGTGGCAGCGGTAGAAGCCGTATCGTTTGCGGAAGGTGGAGCGCACGTGACGCGGGCGGCGGCATCTGCAAGACTCGTGGCTAGCACATGTGATTGGCTAGGCGCTGGGCACGCCGCTGGCAGCACTAGCAGTCGAAGTGGAGGTGTTGGGGCGTATGGGGTTGGGGGCGGTGTGCCCGCCAGCACTAGGGTAAAGTGGTTCGGCCATGATGGTGGCCCAAACGGCAGCAGCACTGTTGCAGCAGCGGCGGCGGCGGCAGCGCGAGAAGTGTTCTTTTCGCCATTCTCAGCGCATGGCCTTGACGACGGAGCGCGTCAAGGAGCGCCGGAGCCATCAACAGAGGCATGCACTCCACAAGAGGGTGTATTTGAAGAGCGGCGTGGCTTCGAATTGGTCTGGCGGCTGCGGATGCATAGTTGCGTACACGTGAGAATTGCAGTGCTGCAGGTAAGTCAACAGTGGGCCTGTCCTTGTCGAGAAGCAGTGTAACTACATGCGTAGTTGGTGCACGAGCCTATCGCCTCAGACACATATCGCCACGGAGTGGGATCGTCCACGAATGCTGTGCCGAAAGTCAGTATCACTTCATGCCTCCTTGGTGCTCATCTTCACCCCTACATTGAACTTACATACAGGTCCTTCCTCGAATCGTCACGTCGGCTTCTCCCCGTCTTGCGGCCTTCTTACTACCTCTCGCTGCTGAGCACGCGCTGGCACTTGCTGCCTCGCCTTCAACGGCTACACATTCGACCACACGCGCCGCTTGTCTACGTGCTCTAGGAGCGCTCGCTGACGCGTCCACACGCATTTCTTCGGTATCCCCTAATGTTGTGGATGGCTCCGTATCGCCAGAGTACATACGCATTGGTAGTGCTTCCCGTCGCCAACCTCCTTTCTTGCCATTTGCTGCTGCTGCCATTGAGCTAGCTCGGGACGAGATCTGCGTCATGGTGACAGCACGTGCCGACAATGAAATCGGACGGAACTGTGAGAGCCATCTCCCTTCTGCACCTGGCATCGGAGGCGTCGAGAGCGCGCCGCCCTTGGCTCCGCACGAGGCCATCTTCCGCTCCGTCAAGGAAGCAATCAGCAATGCTCTTTTGAACTCTCCACTAGCGCGATTCACTCAGGCCCTCGCCCTATCACCTGTTGAACAACCCGCCATGCCAGCCCCGTTCCTTCCGCCGGCAGAGCCCATCCCGCCGGGTTTAGGTTCACGCCACGGCGGGCCAGGTGGTGCACACGGATTACCTGGTGGGAAGACTGCAAGGTCCAAGGGGACCGAGCGCAGCCGGCGACGAACGGCACTCGAGCCTTCGGGACGGTGGACACGCCGAGAGGCTGTTCTCGGCCCACTCACGACTTCTGCCTCCCCGCATACCGCCGTCGTTGGCGCGATAGGAAGCTCGGACCTCACCCGTGCTTCTACAGGAGGATACGTCGGTGGCATTGGTGGCGGGGATTCTTCCAGTAGAGGCAACGATGCGGATGGGCTTGGGGAAGCTCGCGAAGCGGCGCTGTGGTGCATTGGCTGCGTGTGCGAGGCTTGTGGTGGTGCTGTGGGCAAGCATGCATCCGAGATAGTGGCACGTCTATGCGAGCTACCCATGTCGAAGGGCATGCTTTTGTGCCTCGATGCGATCGCGAGGCACGTTCCGCCGCTCGAGAAGCAGGTGCGACATGCGCGCGCGGGGTTGGGGGATGGGTTGGACGGTTCACGAACAAGATCAGACCGTTGCTTGTGCTGGGACGGACTCATCTCTCTTCTCTCTCTCACTCGCTCCTATTCCTGACCTGTTCTAGGTCCGCACCCGCCTCCTTGACGCGGTGTGCCTGGCCCTCTGCGGCACGAACTATGCGACATGGGAGATTGACCATGCATCATCCTGTCGTTCGATCGCACCGCCGAACATCACCGAGGCACCTGAGCTCCGGCCTGGGAGTTCCACAGCCTTCCCCACAATGACAAGCTCAACAGGGGCGGCTGCTAGTGTTGCGGGGGATTGGACATCTACAGAAGTGGGGGCACTCAATGGACGTGCTTACCTTGATTGCGAAGGGAGCAACTCCGGCGCAGCAGCCGGCGCTAGTACGCCGACGCCGACCGAGGCCTCGTATGCGGTCCTTGGCGCCCACGACATCTATGCGGCCACCGCCGCAACGTTTGGCTGGCTCAGGAGTGAGCAAGGGCTGGGTCAAGATCGCTCGCCGGGTAGTAGCAGCGGCAATGGTGTCACAAGGAGAGCTGCTATGGCAGAAGCCGCGGATAGCGGAGGGGTAAAGGGAGCGAACAACAATGGCCAAGAGGCGCAGCGGTGTCTGGCACTGCGTTGCCTAGGTGAAATGCCCCCTGTCTCGCCGCTGCTCCCGGCCTCGTTGCCTCACTTCATGTTCGTCGCCTATCGCTCAGCTTTGAGTGACGCGTCTCCGAACGTGCGCGCCACAGCCGCAATTGCTGCTTGTGCTTCACTAGCTCGGATGGAGTCCGAGGCCATGGAAGCCGGAGCAGCAATCGGCCGGACTTGGAAGGGTTCCTCATCCTCTCCACCAACCCGAGCGTACCGGCGCCGCACCAGCACGTCAAAAGATGCCCCGCGCAACCTCAATGATGTGCTCGCGGAAGCCCAGTCGCCGCCACTATATACCAAGGGGGATGAGTCCCTCTCGGCACTGGCACCGCATCGTTTTCGTCGAGCCGACTCAGACCGCAGTCGTCGTCGCCGCATTGTGGGACGCCATTTCGAGCATGGCACACGCCGCCGTAGTGAGAGCGATGCCTCAGGGGCGCTAAGGGTTCAGATTGATGCGGCCTGCAGTCGAGACCGAGGTCTTGGCACCTCTGCGGGAAAGAGTGCGCTGGTGGCACGTGTGGAAGCCACAGAACAAGGCCCTGTAGAAATTGATTGGTCCTTCTGGGGAGGCTCGAGGGAGGCGGGGGAAGGCATTTCCATCGAGAGCGCTGACATCTCAAAGGAAGCAGCAAAGACATCAACGCGGGCCGCTCCGTCCTATTGCCGGGGCGATTTCACATCTGCCGTGCTGCAAGAGGACGTAAAGCCTTCCAACGAACTTCGTTCTAGGAGTGTCCACACCGCTCAGAGTGCACCGAGACTGCGGCACGAGAAGAATTGTGGCTCAGACCGCACGACCAGCACTCTAATTAGCGCTAGCTGTGCCGGTATCTCAGGTGGCGACGCTAATTTTAGCGGCAGAGCACCACCAAGGCAAGACTGTCTTGGTGCCACGGCGGATGCATCAAACATATCACTCCGTTGCTGGTCAAGTGATCGAGAGCCGTTGGTCGATGAGCCCCTCCCATCTCTTCGATACATCCCGCTGGAAGGCGCGATTGATGGGGCACTGAGTGGCGGTGGGGCACGGGTGTTATTCCACGGCACGAGAGAGCCGTGGAGCGACCAGCCGGTGGTTTCATTGGAAAACCACACGCGAGAGTGTGGAGGCGACCACGTCTATGATCGGGGGGAGCACTCTGGCGCAGTTGACGCGTCTCTCTCGTGGGAGGGCATGCTCCCTGTAGCTGCGAGGGAAGAGCTCCTTGATGCCCTCTTGGTGACTAGTCTCCAAGAGCCAGCTAGTGAAACCAAGATTCAAGTGATCAAGGTGCGTGCTGGGTCCGAAGCACAGCCCAGTCGCTCTCTGATTGCGCGGAGCGGCAGCGCCGATTGCCGTCGGTGGATGAGAGTCGTGCATCTTCCTCCGTAAAATCTTGGCGCAGGCACTATCCCATCCCCTCGACATCCACCTGCAACACCCACGAAACGCCGATCTCATCCTAGCCGCGCTAGAGGAAGAGGAGGATGACCTTCGGGCCGCCGCCCTTCATGTGAGTGACGTTGCCGTCGGCCTTGGAAATCTTCATGTCGTCACCTACCGAACTTGCATGTTCAAGTAGATCATAATAGTGCCTCTCCTTGCCATTTGCAGGTGCTCGGTAGGTTGGCATCTCGAAATCCTGCGCATCTCCTGCCCCGCTTAAGACGATTTCTGTTTTCACTCCTCACACAGCTCGACCATTCGCAAACGGCCCGTGCCAAAGAACAAGCGGCACACCTACTTGCTCAACTTGGTGACGCTTGCCCAAAACTTATGCAAAGGTAAGCATCGCTCACATATTTTTCTCGCTTCTTCTCGACCGAGTCTTCTCACCCAAGCTGACAGCATCGAGCTAGTATTCCGGCCTGAGCACGGAAGACGGTCTTTCTTAGTCTTTCTTAGGAAGCGGATACAAACTTCCACAAACGAGACGTAGCCCGCGAGTAAGCTCCCTAACCGTACCCCACCCCCCATCCGACTCTACTCAGCTACGCGCCCTCCATTGTCGAGTCGCTCGCCCCGCAGCTACAAGCTCGAGATTATGCTGTTGCCGCCACTTCGCTCCAGGCGTTGGGCGCGCTCGCTACCGTGGCCGGAGAGACCCTCACGCCGTACGTCCCGGCACTTTTACCGCAACTGCATCAGGTATCTTTTCAGAATGTTCGCGGCATAGGAATGACCACGTTGAGCTGGATGGCGTGGGGCCCGAACACGCGGGGGGGGGGGGGGGGACTCACCTTCAGGGGATGGAGAGGAGTGGTTCTACCGCCTCACATGATTTTTCCCGTGCTGTGTGCCACAAAGGTCCTTCTCGACTTTGCCTCAGCACAGAAGCGGCATGCCGCCTTGTGTACCTTGTGGCGCCTTTTGCGGCACACGTCTCCGCCACTACGCTCTGAGCACAAGCTAGCATCGTCAACAGAATTGTTCAAGCGGCGGATACTTTTAACGCTCCTATCAGACTTGCTCAATCCCAAAATGGGCGACTCTCGCAGCGCGAGATTGGAGATTCTCAGAGCGTTGGGCGTTGTTGGTGCGATCGATCCTGCAACGTTGAGGGCAGGAAATTCCTGTGGAAATTCCGCTACTGCAGCCAACGCAACAAACAGCTCCACGGTAAACACCAACACTACCAACACGAATCCGAACGTCGGTGGCGCTGGTGAAAAGGGGGGCACTAGTGCTACCACTGTCATGACTGCCGGAGGCAATTTGAATACCGGTATAACTGGCTGCGGCACTGTGCTTGAAGGTCCCACCGCTCATGCGCCGGCTCTACTTCCAATTTTCGACGACGCCCTCTTCTTAGCGGCTGCGGCGGGCGGAATAAACGCAGGATTTGCAGGCGGTGGGACCGGTGCGGCTGAGGATACGCCCATTGCTGCCCTTGGCTTGGGTGGCGCCGCTGGCGCGGCGTCCAACCCTTTGTACTACCCAGCTGTGGCGCTGGCGGCGTTAACACGCATACTGAGAGAACCGAGCCTCGCCGCACAACATCGAGCAGCCGTAGCACCAATCGTTACCGTTTTGGGCGATTTGGGCGCAAAGAGCGTTCCACTACTGCCAGCGGTCCTACCTTTGCTACTTCAGGTATGCTAGGTAATCCAATTGTGTGACGACTGCAGGGGCACGGACCACTCGTTGTAGCAATCTTGCAGCGGTATAGCTTAGATTTCAGAAGATTTGCCGACGATCCATTCGAAACCATGGCGCCCAAGAGCAAATTACTCTGCCACATAAGGTTCACTTTATTTCTTGGAAGTAGTGCTCCGATCTGCTGAACTTGATGTTTCCGCCTTTGCCGCACAGGCTGCCTCGGGTCTCGACGCCTCTCTTTCAGAAGCGGTACTAAGAGAACTCTGCGGCCTTGTCCCTATGCTGGGTTTGCATGTGCGTCCTTACGTAGAGGCCATTCTTGATGTGGCGGTCGCACACCTTGGAGGAGCCGATCCCGCGATACAGGTATGATGGGACTAGGAGGTGACGGCGTTGGGCTTGTGGCGTGATTCTCGGGTCGGATCAGCCTAGTGTGGATTTCGAATGCGTCGCTTTCGAACAATTGTGGCGCGACTTCTCCATACCCTCTTGTGTGGCTGCACGAGGGCTTTCCACTTGGCACATGTCCATCCGTAAAGTTGCCTTTGTCTAACTTGTCGTGAACCATGTGCTGTCTCAGGCTCATTGCATCTCGATGGTGGAGCAGATGTGTATTGCTCTTCGCGCTGAGCTGATCCCGCATGTTCCCGCCCTTTTGCCGCCACTGCTCCGAATTCTTCGGTCGGATACGACTGACACTAGAATGCCCACACTCAGAGTGCTCCATGCTCTGGCTACGATGGCGCCATTTTTGCAGGTATTCACCTACGAATCCGGGGCGTGACTCTAGTGCATCCCGAAGCCACATTGATGCACGCAATCCTCGTCGCGCCCCTTGCCATGATTATTGCTCGGCCATCTTGCTCCACATGTCAATAGCGACCGTCTTGGGCCTTATCATTTTTCAGTCTAGCTGAAGGCCATTGTTCAATCATCCTTGACCACTGCACTTCCACATTTTGTCGTCTTACAGCAACACGCTTCACTAGTGGTTTCGGAGCTCCTGTGGCTAGCTGATCAGCAAGATGCACCCATAAGACCGAGACGCAGAGCAATCAAGCTGCTCCGTCTTCTTTTCTCCCGCCTCTCTCTGCCTGAAGCCGCTACCAAGACTGCGCACGCGATGCTCGTGCTTGTCGAGGACGGGCAACCGGCGGAACTTAAACCATCGGTGAGGAAGGCCACAATTATGTGCGTGTAGAAGCGTTCTTCACCTGATTCACCTCCGTGTGCTCTCTTCTTGACTTATACTACAATCCCCTCGACTGATGCGGTAGGCCTTTCTCTGTCTCCAAACGCTTTCGTCTGGCCTTGGGCCTTCGCTACTTCCTCTCGAGCCCCTGATGAAACTAGCGATTGCAAGTCACTCGTCGCGCTCGGCTCCCTCAACCCCTGCCGTCTCTCGTCGTCCTTCAACGGCCAATCGAACGCCCCCATCCCGCTCAGAAGCCAATCCTCGCACCCTATCTCCCATTCGACGTGGCTCGTCTACGAGCGGCCGGCCGCCTTCGCTTGACCCTCTCCCGGCCTCTGCACTTGGTCCTGCTCCTATCACTGCCTCGGAGAACAATTCTTCTCTTAACACTCCATATGCCAACCAATTGGACGATGATGTCGATTTCGCTTTGCCTGCCGCAGCCGCAACTGCAGCCGCCGCGCCGCATACCGGGGCCCGCCTCGTTGGCCATGCTCGCCCGCCTCCGCGCATGGCTAGTGCAGGGCTCGTGAATGCTCCGCCTCAAGTTGGCAATGCCATGACATCCAATGGTACCAATGCCAACCTCCAAACTCCCGCCGATGCTCCCAACTCTGGTGCTGAATCAATGGCCGCGCCTGCGGTGGTAATGCCTGGAAGTGTAGATCTCGAAGCCATGCTTGCGGCCTGGAATGCGGCGATGGGACGTTCTACTCGCGAGGAGTGGTCAGATTGGATGCGAAGGCTTGCTTTTGAGATGATCCGGACATCGCCGTCAAAGCCGCTCAGAGCTTGTGTGCTGCCGGCACAGTCATATCCGCCGCTTGCACAAGTACGTAAGGGGAAAGTTTGTTAACCTAATTCGGGGTGGCGTGGGGGGAGAGGATGCATGTGCGGCATTCGCAGTGCGGATCCCTTGCGAAAGTGCGGGTCGAGATGGGGTGGTCCTTGGTTTGCGGAGACGCTTTAGACTTACTATGTAGCTCTTCGCTACCTCTGTCACCGTCATTCAGGAACTTTTGCATGCTGCTTTTCTCTCTTGCTGGACCGAACTCGACTCGAATGGTTGCTCCCGACTCGCTGCTGCAGTAGAGGCTACAATGGGACGCGAAACAATACCTCATGAAGTGCTCCAAACGCTCCTGAATCTCGCGGATATGATGGAGCTTGCACATAAGCCTCTTCCGATCCCGGTACGAGGGCACCTGCATGTGCATAGGGCCGAGGGTGTACGCCCACTGAATGGCTATGATGGTGGTATCACCCAAAAGTTGGTACCCTATGAGGGTAGACCTTGCTGCCGGGACTCCCTCCTACGTCCGCCCGCCACCCACCGCCACGAGCCCACTGGCCACAACCCCTATTGTCTCTCCCCCTCATCTATCTATCCCTGCCGACTTAGGTCCGACGGCTCGCGCATCTGGCCGAGCGCTGCCAAGCATATGCGAAGGCTCTCCATTATCGCGAAATGTCTTTCAGTCATGCGGCACTGCTTCCGCCAAAAGGAACGATACGCGGGCCGCCAGGACGTGATATGGGTTGGACCCGCGCTCCCGGAAACTGGACCGCAGTAGACGGTGGGGCCCACGGCGCAGGTGCCGACGCAGGCGAAGCGCAGCGGGAGGCTGAGAAGGCAGATGATATTGCCGCGCTCATCTCCATCAACAATCAGCTCCAGTTGCCCGAGGCTGCCGAGGGCATGCTGGCATTTTCCAAGCAGCTCGGCATAGAATTGCAGGTAGGTCCTCTGAATCGGATATCTCGCTACCCTGCAAAGGATTCCCCAACGTCCTCCGTTCTTCGCCTATGCCCATAACTACATGTTGGACCGCCGTAGCCAACATCATTCAGATTCTCGTCCTTCCTTGCTCAGGTCTCATGGTACGAAAAGCTCGGTAGATGGCAGGACGCCCTCGATGCATATGCTCGTCGTGCGCCACCGCCGCCCTCTAGAATTGGATCGGTCAACTCGACCCCTAGCCTTCGGCGGCATTCCTCGCGTAATACGTCCCCGGATCGACGTTCATCAGCCTCGGAAACTGCCATCAATGTTGGCGAGATTGAATTCCGGCTCGACCGTCAGCAACAATTTCCAACGAGATCTCCCGAGGACTTTTACTCGAGTGACTCCCCACCAGTCGCACGACGTCCGCCACCAGCATCACTAGCCCCGTCAATGGACATGACGCTAGATACATGTATGGCGTCGCTCGCTGCAGCATCGCTAGTGAGAGAGACGCACGAGCTTGTCTCCGGAGCGTCTGTGACTACGAGCATATCAGATGCGAACGAGGGAAGCGGCTACTCTGAAGTGGCGGCTAGGGCGTTGGGAAGTGTTCCCTTGCGCAATAGCTACATGACTCTGGACACGCGGTTGGGAACGATGCGGTGTCTGTCCGCGCTGGGCGAGTGGGAGCGCCTTTGCGAATTCACAGCCGACGCATGGAGGTAAGATGCTCCGAACATGGTTGAGGATGGGAAAAGTCTAAGAGCCACATGCTTGTGCACCTAGATTGTCGATGGTCTTTTGCAGCCTCCTATTCGGTGCATTCTACGTAGAAGGCTGAGTTTGGCCAGGCGACACTCGCGCCCGACCCACCTCCCGACTCACTGATCTCACATAGGCTTCCTGAGCTTGACTCGAACCAAGGCGAGGCTCGTATGGAAGTGGCTCATCTGGCGGCAGGCGCCGCGTGGAATTTAAATCTTTGGGGCGACATGGCAACTTATGTGGCTGCCATGAGACAAGACTCCGTTGACACTGCATTCTATAAGGCCGTGATGGCCACTCATGAGGTCAATTCACCCTGCATCAATATTGGGGCATTGGCTGCGAGCAAACGGCCGGCACACGGGCAGGCGAACGGGCTGCTTGGGCTTCCCCAATTGTGGCGTAGGCTAACCTTCGAAACACCCCTTGATTTATCTTAGGCGCGTATCGCCGACGCTCGGGGCCACATTACGGTCGCTCGGCAGCTCTTACTATCCGAGATGACCGCTCTCGTGGGAGAGAGTTACCATCGAGCCTACAGAGCCATGGTGCAGGTGCGAATGCTTTCCCTTGGACGAGCGCTTTGGATGTGTAGCTTCGGGCAAATGGACTGCAACTTCATTGCCGGGGACAATGTTTGCTACTATGAATCAGGAACATGATGTGGCATGCTAAGAAGAGGCTGCTAGCGAATAGGCCCCAGTCTGCGACTCCCGTTGCTCATGGCCATTGTAGGTGCAGCAGCTCGCTGAGCTCGAAGAGATTCTGCTTCACAAGGAAGACCCCACCGCCATGCCGCTTCCTCTACTCCTTCGTGTTTGGGAAGCTAGACTCGCCGCTACTCGAAAATCGTCTTATGTGTGGCAAGATATTCTCGCGGTCCGAGCTCTCATTGCGCCACCAAGAAAGGATCCCGCCACGTGGCTCAAGTTCTCTAGTTTGTGTCGGAAGTGAGTGATGCTTCCCCGGCCCCTCGCCCCAGAGACATGCTAGATGTACATACTCGCCTCCCCCCCAGGGGTGCCAAACATACACGCTAGCCGAAAGCACCCTTTCTCTATTGAGATATCCGGGCTCAATGTCCACTCGACCATATTGCCGAATCCATCTCCCTTTCATAGCGAACAGCATGCATGCATCGCCCTCTCAGTTAGACTCGACCCAATCATGGTTTTGTGTGTGCCTGCGCAGATCTGGACGGGGTGCTCTCGGCCACAAAATCTTCAACCAGCTCCTCCGCAATGTGAGGAGCTTCTCTCCAACAACGTCCTTTGATGGCTCTAGTCTTCCCATTCCACCCACCCTCCTGCTACCCAATGCGCTGGCCACGGCCGCTGCCGAGCTGCGTTCTCCACGAGGAGGTCTACACCCTCCTCGATGCTCACCGCTCTCGCTGCGCCGTGGATCCCCTCTCATCGGCCAACCGCACCGGGGCCTTACTGCCACGTCCTCTTCCTCCTTGTTTGGCGGCTCGGCCCCGACAACTACTGCTCCTACTCCGCGCGACCATCCCAATTCTGCGTCAACCGCTCCACCCGAAAGCACTCCGCGCCGAGGACGCATGGACGCGAGTGCAATTGAAATAGCCAACGACGCCGAGGAAGCTGAGAGGCCACATGTCGCCGTCAAGTACGGATACATCAAACAGGCAAGCCCCTATCCTGCCCGTGCCTTGATAATTTCATTCTGCACTCCGCCGGAAGGGCTATGCACTGATCTCTCGTGGCCACGTGAATGCGTGCTCAGATTTGGTCGGATGGCCATAGAGAAACCGCCTTGTCCCGTCTCTCTACCTTTGCCCATTACGAGGCGCGCGGAACTCCATTTGCAGCAAAGGCGTGGCGTCGCCTTGGCTCTTGGCTGCGCGAAGTATCGGAGCTTGAGCCCTACTCGCTTTCACGCTCTGCCGAGGTGCTCGATTGCTTCTCGCGCGCGATCGCCGAAGCGCCCCAGTCGTACAAAGCATGCCATGCATGGGCAATGGTGCACTTCGAGGCGGTCCAGCAGCTCCCTTGGGCAGAAGGCGTGCAGTTCGTGGCTCCAGCGGTACGTATGCAAATCTTTGCCCTTGCCTTCCCCGCGCGCCGTATAACTCCTGTTTACGATCCAGACGGCATAACCTTCAAGATGACAAGTGCCTTGGCTGATGACTGAAATCTCGATCATGCCTTGTCCTTCTCGCTCTCACTGTTCCTCCGGTGCTCATACAGCTACGAGGTTTTTTCCGCTCGGTCGCTTTGGGACGTGCCAGTGCTCTTCAAGATCTTCTACGATTGCTCACGCTATGGTTTCGTGCTGGCGCCCGTCGAGATGTACAGGAAGCCGTCGCATCCGGCTGTGAATCCATCTCTCCGGAGCTTTGGCTCCTTGTCACGCCGCAAATTATTGCTAGAATCCATTCACCGAACATAGGGGTCCGTCGTTCGGTCAACAAGCTTCTCGCACAGGTTGCTCGATCATACCCACAGGTGCGATGCAGAGGCCAACAAGGAAGCGCCAATGTCGCCTGACGCCCCGGATGGGTATTCGTTGGCGATCCCTCGGATGGATGGCTAGCTCTGCATGGCATCCTTTTGCGTTTCCGCCCCTCGCTGCGTTCGTCTCATCCCCATTTGGGCTCGAGGTCCTTGGTCAACCTCGCTCGTCGTTCGTTACCTTCATTTACAGGGCTTGATTTATCCATTGACGGTCGCATCAAAGTCGCTCCTTGTTCCGCGCAAATCCGCTGCCTTGCGTCTTCTCGACGAAGTGCGGAAGGTCAATGATGTTCTCGTGGAACAGGTGATGAAATGCATGACTTGTGCTGCTTTGTGAGGCTGGATTCCGCGTGGTTTTGCACCAGTCACAAACGCCTATTGCGTTCTCGCTCCACCATTGTTGCTCCATGTCGCTGGATGCCTCTCACTCCCCCTCCTCCGTAAGCCCAGTCTGTGCCATGGCACCCCTCGGTCTTGAAAACTACAAACTTGATTCCCCTCATGTGAGATGTGCGTTTCGCTCCTGTTGTGAAACATAGGCCGCTCTCGTTTCAACAGAGCTCATTCGGGTGTCGATCCTTCCCCATGAAGTTTGGCACGTCGCACTCGAGGAAGCATCGCGATTATACTTTGGGAATGGAGATGCTGACGGCATGCTAGCTGCACTTGCTCCGTTGCACG
This sequence comes from Isochrysis galbana, assembly GCA_018136815.1. Taxonomy (NCBI): domain Eukaryota; phylum Haptophyta; order Isochrysidales; family Isochrysidaceae; genus Isochrysis; species Isochrysis galbana. Next base: position 173,549 of record CM030938.1, read on the forward strand.
AGCAGCTCACGAGGGGGTCTCAGACGTCCGCTGAAGAGGTAAGAAGCTAGCATTGGGAGCGCAACACATGGAGGGGCCCAAGGTGTAGACGTGGCGGTCGGGGCCGCTTCTTTGTCGCGGATTTGCCGGGGCGGTGAGTGGACAGTTGTGACGGGAGCCCAGTGACATGTGCACTTGCCGTGCTGCCTTCCCGGACTTTTACCGTAAAGCTCTCACATTAGTATGTCCTAAGCTCACTCCATCCGGTGTCAAGGCCCCGCCGCCCGCCTGTGCGCTTTGGTGCGATGCACCTGCATCCAATTTGCTTCCATTGCCCTGGATCCCAGAATTTCCTGCAAGGCTACGGCGCCGACTTGGCCGCGGCATATGCACATTGTGAACGATACCGACGAGGTGGCCGTGCACGTCACGAGCTGCATGCGGCTTGGCAGATTTACTCGGCAGTCTTCGGGCGCCTCGTGAAGCACAATTCTAGGCTGACAAGGCTCGATCTCGCCGCCGTGTCGCCGAGGCTTCTTGCAGCAACCAACTTGGAGCTTTCCGTAAGCGCGAGCTTCTTGGGTTAAAGCGGATTAGAACAGCGGTCAATGACGAGTCAGCTTTGGAATTTCCTACGGGGTTCGGCGAGGCCCTAGCCTCATGCCCCACGTTGATGATCTTACCTCCTGCTTGTCCTCCCAACGGCACGCAGGTTCCTGGTACATATGAGGCTGGGCAACCCGTCCTACGCATAGGATCCTTCGCCCCAACTCTGAGTGTGATTGGGTCTAAACAAAGACCACGCAAGCTTACCATCATCGGAGATGATGGGTCCGCACAGCTCTTTCTACTTAAAGGGCACGAGGACTTGCGCCAGGATGAGAGAGTGATGCAACTATTTGGGCTGATCAATGACTTGCTCGCCAAGGACCGCAAAGGCGACGCAAGAGATTTGGCGATACAGGTGCGCTGTGGTAGGGATCGGGGGTCAGGGGTGTCAAGATTACTTCCGATTCTGACACTGCACTCCTTTGTCACCTTAAGCCAAAGTCTCCCATCGTCGTTTCGTTTTAATTTGCGCATTTCGCTACGAGCCCTTTCTAGACACTATTCTAGATATCAATGCAGCTCCAGCCCAACGTGTACTGAATTCCTTGCGCCATCACGTGCCCACTGTCAGAGATACTCGGTGGTCCCCCTCTCCCCAAACTCTGGGCTCATATCGTGGGTCGCACAGTGCGATACTCTCCACTCACTCATCAAGGCCTATCGTGACGCACGCAAAGTACCCCTCAACCTTGAGCATCGACTTATGCTTCAGCTTGCTCCCGACTACGACTTGCTTCCTCTTCTACAAAAGCTAGAAGCCTTTGAGCACGGGCTTGCCCATACAACGAGTGACGACATCGGACGTGTGCTGTGGCTGTCATCGAGGTCCGCCGAAGATTGGCTTGCGAGGCGGACGAATTACACGCGATCTCTCGCCGTGATGTCCATGGCAGGTTACATCCTTGGGCTTGGTGATAGGCACCCGAGCAATGTGATGCTAGACCGCAATTCGTCCAAGATCATCCATATTGATTTCGGAGATTGTTTCGAGGTGCGTCATTTGGTGAAGGACGCGCCTTATTTGATTGTGTATCTACTAGGCGCTGTGACCCCTAACCCAAGGACAGCCGATCTCTTAGCTGGCTCGGCATCAATAGAACTGTCCCCCTACAGGTCGTAGTCTACGTTTGATCATCCCGCTTGGCCATCCCACGTCCTCTTTGCGCGTGCTTCCAGGTGGCGATCCATCGTGATAAGTTTCCCGAGAAGATTCCATTTCGACTGACCCGGATGCTCGTTGCCGCCATGGAGGTCAGCCCGAGTTTGATCGAGATGTCATTTGCCTTCCCCTAATTGCCTGCCCAGCCAGATTTTTGCCGCACTCGCTTGAGACACCAAGAACTACAGACGCTTCCCATCGCGCCTTGTGTGCGCCCCACGTAGGTCTCCGGCGTGGAGGGCTCCTTCCGCTCCACTTGCGTGGCAGCGATGGGGGTGTTGCGTCGGAACAAAGACTCGGTCATCGCCATGCTCGAGGCGTTCGTTCACGACCCGCTCATCAACTGGAGGCTTCTTATTCAGCAGGTATCTTTGGCCAAATCATCTAGGGCAAGATCGTCCTAGAGCTCAGTTTCCCTGAGGCCGCACGCCGGCACGTAGTGGCGAACGCTTCGCGACGGGTTGGTGTGCCCGCAGCTCTACTCTCGCACGGCTCATGTACTCGTCGTGATGACGGGATAGGGACGTGTGCTACTTCGAGCGGACTAGTGCATGGCTCGATCCGTTTCGCTTTGAGCCCTCCCCCCCCTTCCCCCCCCCCGGAATATCGTACAGGCCGGGACCGACGTGCCGCTCCCCGTTGATGAGTCCATTGCTGACAGTACACCTGTTTCATCGCACCCCGGCGGTGTCAATGAGAGAAAAGTAACGACGAGCGCTACAGCTGACGCGGTCGACGCCGAGGACCCCCGTCCACGCCGTCTTGGCGCATCCCTCCGCAACGTTTCCGGTTCTGTTACTCACACGACGATTGACAAACTGACCACTCGTAATCAGGGCGCGCAACGGGCCGGCGGCTTGCTCGGCGAGCTGGGATCCACGTCCTCCGTGAGTGCCGACGGCATGGCGTGCTCCTTTCAACCTTCGCTCTCGCGATCCATGTTCTCGCTCCTCGGCGGGCACGAGCAGAGTATCATCACCGATGGCGGAGTGAACTCGGACGAGGGCGCTCTGAACGCCCGGGCGCGTTCGGTGCTTCGCCGAGTGCGAGCGAAACTTGAAGGCACTGACTTTGCTCCACGTTTGGCACCAGAGCCCCTCAATGTGGAAACACAGGTGGAAAGGCTCATAAGCGAGGCGCGCTCGAACGTCAATCTTTGCCAGCTTTACGTTGGGTGGTGTGCCTTTTGGTGAGGTTGGCCCCGCCATGCGCCTACCTCGCGCCATGTGATGGCATGATGGGTCCAGACGCTTCCGTGGATGAACGATCGTACGTAGTGACAATCGGTAGGGCGGTCAAACAGGGGCTTTTCCACTATTATTAAGGGTTGGGCTGCATTTTTTGATTATGGCGCGATGCCCAATAAAAACCTCCAGGGGGGCCACCTGCCGCCACGAAAATCTTCCTCGAGAAATGGTGCGATTCGACCCCCTCTCAACCCCTCAGTCACGCGCGCTCACGCTCTACCATTTGCGCCGCGACGAAAAAAATATTCGACGCCATAGATGCTATCACCAACTACACCCCCAGCCCGAACAGGTCTCGCAAACAAAAAGCGAAAGACAGACTTTTCGCCTACCCAGACGCAACTAAGTTTATACTTGGTTCACCCATGGCGGGGCACGAGCCCCCCCCTCTCTCCACTCCTCCCCCGCCATGGGGGAGGAACCACCCACTCTCCTGACATGCCTGATGGCTTGCAAGGAGCACACTGCCATGCTGACCCATCCCTCTCCCCACAGGCATGCCTGAATCGCACGCCCTGGCCTGTCGTGGCCAGCCAATCCCTCTGACCAACCCCTCCTCCCCCTGGGCCCCCCTGATCAGGACCACCCAGACAGCTCCCGTCGACTGGCAGGGGCTCGAGAGCCAGCGATGGAGAGGAAGGAGGGGCCAGGGCCATGCCCCAGCCTCACCTGCCCTCTGAGCTGCGCTCCCAGGCCCCTGCTGGCCTCTTGGGGACCTGAAGAGGGGCCGCTGGCACGCGCCATGGCCAGAGCCGCAGGGAAGAGAGGAGGAAGAGGGAAGAGGGAGGGGAGGGGGGAAGCGGCAGCTCTCCCCTCCGGCGTTTACGTGTCTTCTCGCCCCGTTTAGGTAAGAGAAGACGGGGGCGCCAGAGCCAGGAGGGAAGGGCCGCGGCCCGCCGCGGCCACGCGGCCACACGCTTAGGCGAGGAGAGATTAGCGTTTTTGGCCTCCTATTCACGAGTGCCCCCCCCCCCCCTGCGTTGTTTTACCCGAAAGGGGTTTTCCCCCAGCGTGGACTCGAGGAGAGGACGTGCTGGGGTGCGCGGGGTCGGTGCGTGCGCTGGGGGGAGGATGAATATCGAGGGGAGGGGGCAGTGCCCCCTCCCTCCGGTAGCTCTCGGACACCTGGCTCGTCAGGCATGGCGGGATTCCGGGACGGAAAAGTTGTGTCCAATTAGACAGAGCTAGTGGGGTTGGCTAGGATATAACATTAATTATTTTATTCGCCTACGCCAGACGCGACTACCCCCGACAGCTTGAAAACTCTCTCCATAATAGCGTGGGGATACATAATAAGAGACTTCTACAGAGTAGAGTTCGAGTCATACGAATATCACTACATACCTATTCTGGAATCCACGTTAATTAGGTTCACTACCTTGGTAAGGGGCCTTGCCCCGCCGAACACCCACACACCCACAGCCTAATTAATGCGCACTCGCACGGCGGCCCAAGGAAGAAAACCTAAACTCAAAAGCCCGCTAGAGCTCAGCACACCCGTCTTTAACGATGACGACAAGGGTAGACTGAAGATGAGTACTAACCTCGGCCTTGTAGCGAAAGCGCTCGGCCTCTCCGGAAAACTCGCATAAGGCGGAACGTTGGCCTCACCCCATCACTTGAGAGTTGAGGGCACAACCGCCATACTCTAAACGACAACGTGTATACAACGCGGATCCGCGACATATCAAGACAGATACAGGCCACCTAGCGACACAGGAGGAGGGAGTGAAAATACCGCTGGGGGCAGGTGCACCCCGCCCGACCCTACCCCCCCCCCCCACATGCCCTGAGCCTTAAGTAGAGCACAATGGGAATGCCGCAAGGCGGGTAGTGAGGGTAGAGGAAGGGAATGGGGCGTGGCTGCAGCAGCGAATCCAAGTGCCACGCGCGAGGCGAGAATATTAAAAGGTTTTTTATGAATTCGGGGCGGAGCACGAAAAACGAAGGAACCTCAAGTTGGACATTCTTTAATCTTTAACTACTTCATTCAATTCTCCGTGCAAAGGCAGCCACGACAACCCCTCGTCATAATCATGACCGCGCGGAGGCAGTTCTTATACCGGTTGCTTTACATGATTGCCGAAAGAACAGGGTCTTCTCCCAGCCCGCACGCAAGGAGGATTGGGGAATCGTTCAAGAAGGACGCGCCCACTAGCCTGACTGGGCTTTCACAACTCACCAACGGCTCGGCCTCTGCACTACCCGCCCCCGCCGCCGTGAGCGCTGCGTCACAGCTCCATACACGAATAAATTTCGTCCCCACCGCTGCCACGAGCTTCCCATTAGATGAAAAGAGCACCTGGCGCACGGGCTCGGCATGGCTCAGTGTCGCGCGAGCTTGGCCAGAGCCCAGGTCCCATAATCTCACGGTCTCGTCATCAGACCCGGATGCAGCGACCTCCGACCTGAGCCCGACAGCCACGTCATTCACCGGTGCTTTGTGGCCGAGCATGAGTCGAACACAGCCGGAGGATGCTATGTCCCACAAGCGCAAGGTGCAATCATGCGAGCCGGACAGGGCATAAGCATCCGACGGGTGGAAGCGTGCGGCATTGACATCTGACATATGTCCGGCCATCAGCCTAAGCGGTGTTAAGCGTCGCGTATCGAAGAGACGAACTCCGCCATCATAACACGACGATAGAAAGTGGCTGTGGTGGGAGGCAAAGGATACGTGCCACACGGGGAAGCTGTGGTTCGCGTAGGCGGCGAGGCCGGTCGCGTGGCGCCAACTCCATAATCGCACTGAGCCATCTTGCGACCCACTCAACACGAATTGCCCGTCAAACGAGGTGACGCACGAATATACAGGGCCCGAGTGCCCGTACGCCTCGCGATATTGCGATTGCAGAGATGTCGGCTTGCATCTGTAACGGGAGCTGACGGCCTCTGCGCTCGAGAAGCGACAGAGCTGTAGGGCCCCGTCGGCACGTCCGAAGGCGATAGTGCCGCTTGATGGTGCAAGATCACAGCTACACATGTCTATGTGGGAGCTGCTCTGTGTGACGATGCAGACCGAGGGCGGAGCGGCGCGCGTGCGCGGCAGCGGGAGCAGCGTCCGGCTCTCAGTGGCGACAGCCGTGCCGGGAGACTTGGCAGAAGACGGTGGTTGTGGCGCTGATGCAGGTGCCGGTGAAAGCAACGGCTTCTCTCGTGCCGGCTGTGTAGCCATTGCATGCACTTCAAAGTACTTGACGGTAAGTATGAGGAGCAGGAGCAAGTGAGAGCCGACGAGAAAGCTGCACAAAGCTTCCCACGCACCCGGTGAGCAGAAAATTGTCGAGCGATGCACAAGGTACCTTCGCACTACATCGTGGTCATGCAGTTGTGAGGTTTGTTTGATCTCACACAAGCTGGTCGCGCTTGTACGCTGCGCATCGGTAGTCAGACTCTGGATGTAGCCCTGCGAACATTGGAAGTAGGGAATTAAGACCGGCGATGAAGTCTTGGTGGGCACGTGCACCTCGGCAGTGGAGTCTAAGCGCAGGGGGTGCGAGGGGAAGATGCAGAGTCCAAGATGGAGCTCATGAGGATGCCAAGCAGCTTACCTTAAGGAAGGTGCGCGCCTGCTCCATCTCGCCTCTGCTGGCCTGGCCGATGAAACAGTGGAGGAGAAGAGGAAAGCGTAGGTCCTTCAGCTCGTGCTGGAGCCACTCGGGGCCGCCGTCCAGCCATTCGTCGAACTTGCGGAAGCTCTCCGCATAGCCAGTGCCGTCCTCATCAGGGTGGAGGTGGAGCGCGAGGCGCAGGTCCCTGCGGCGGAAGGTTGGACCGGAGGCAAACTCGTCGCGCAGCAGGTCCTTCACCTCGATCTCCGACGGCCGGGTGCTCCCGCTCAGCAGCTCGCTCACCCGGTCGTAGCCGCGAGAGGAGAGGTACGCCGCCGCCGCCTCGCGCGCCATCACCGGGAATGGGAGAGCTGTCGGAGTTTTCTTGTCATCTTGGTTTTAACCCTAGTAGTGCCGTAGTCCACGTGGTGGACGATGAGTGCCTTTCAAGTACATGTGCCTATATTTGGAGCCCCTGGGGCCCCTAGGAGGGCCCCCAGGGGCCTTCGGATCCGACAGGGGACCCCTCCTAGGCCTGGGTAGATCTCACTTTCATAAATTCGTCAATGGTGCTTGATTTTAGAAGCGCGGGAGACCGTTGCCACGAAAGGTTGGCGCGAGCCCATTTCCCTCCTCTCCCCCCCTCCCCCGCCCTTTTCCCCCACGGATCCTCTTCGTGACCAAACAACACCCCCTCCCTTTTTCAACTCTTTATCTCTTTCTTTTCTGCTATGCATAGCCCCCCCCTTCACCCCCACCCACCCCCCGAACTGCCACTTGCGACGCGACCGACCCCCCCTCCCCCTCCCCGCCCCTCCCCCTCCCCGCCCCTCCCCCTCCCCGCCCAGCTCGAGCCAGGAGATATGCCCAGCGTAGCCTGTGGCACGCAGACCAAGACGATGCCTGTGCTCCCCCCCCCTCTCCCCCCCGACTCGCAGCTCGGCCGCGACCTCACTCCATCGGAGGTGAAGGTTGAGAAGCTTGGGAAGGTGCGTGGCCAGCTGACGTCGAAGAGCGTGACGGTGTTCCAACCTCCTAACAGGCAGCCGAAGCTGTTCGACCGCAACGTCCAGATCATAGATGGCCCGAGGCATGCTCGGCGACCAAGCAGCATTGCGAAGAAGGCGGGCAAGTGCAACATCACAGAGGTGTCTTGGGCGGATGAGTACGAGCAGCCGGATGAGGGATGGAGCGATGACGACATGTTGCCAACCGAGAGCGCTCCAGACGACTGCTTCTGGGCAGCCGGTCCCGTGGCCCGCGAGCTGCCTCCCTTTTGTGGCCCCACTCCCGGCCCGACCGACCCGTCGTTGAACAAGGACTCCACCCCACGCGACGTCATGGAACACCAGGTGCCGCAGGAGTTCAAGTTGAGGTGGTGCACGTATACGAAGATGCATGCAAGGGCGTGGCGAGCAGAGAGGCCCAACTGGAAACAAGACCACGTCGAGCGGTCAATGTTGAAATTCCACGTGCATCTGAGGGTCGAACCGAGTGAAGACTTCTCCGACTGGTGCGTCGGACGCAGCCGTCTTCTCCTTCTCCGCCTTCTCCGTCTTCTCGTCCTCCTCCTCGGCTTCCTTGTCCTCGGTGAGAGCGAGCGCGTGGGCGGTCTCGACCTCCTCCATCGACTCGGCTGGCTCCTCGACCTCCGCAACCGGCGCGATGGGAAGAAGAAGGCCTGGAGCGTCCGACGCACAGTTCTCGTTCTTCTCTTCTCCTCCCACAGGCCCGGAGTCCTCGTCGGTGGTGGTGGTGGGTGGTGGTGGCCTCCTCGGTCGGGGAAAGGGCCTCCTCCTCGGCATCAGGAACGCGAACAGGCTCCGCCTCCTCCGCCGCGCCCTTGGAGCAGGAGGAGGAACGAGTCGTGCGAGCAGCGCTTGCGCTCGGCGTCCAGTCGACAGGTGGCCGTGGCGAGAGAGTCGAACGAAGCCAGCGAGCAGGAGCACGAGAGGAGAGGACGGAGGACCGTGCGGATGCGCGCCGAGTCGCCACCATCGTGAGGAAGACGAGGGCGAGGAGAGAGCTGGAGGGTGAGCGAGGAGGGAGGAGGGAGGCAGGCAGTAGGAGCCTTCTCTCTCTGGTAGGTCGGTGAGAGGCGAAGGGAGGGGGGGGGGGTGGATTCTAAAACCGGTATGTAGTGATATTCATATGATTCGAACTCTATTCTGTAGAAGTCTCTTATTATGTACCTCCAGGCTATGATGTAAAGGGTTTTTAGGCTGTCGGGGGTGGTCGCGTCTGGGTATGCGAATAGCCTGTCCTTTGTTTTTGTTTGTTTTCGGAGTGTAGTTAGCGATCGCATCTATGGTGTCGAAGATTTTTCTTGTCGCGGGGCACCACGCTAGGTGGCATGAGTCCTCCTGATGTTGGTTGCACATTCTGCACTTGTTGGTTGTGCTTGTCGCGAATCTGTTTTTGGTACCTATCCTCCTGTGGGTGATGTGTTTGAAGTGTGGGTGTTTGTCCGTGTGTTTTAACAGCGGCAGGGTGTATTGCCTGGCTATGTGCTTCCAGTTGTCTTTCGAGATGTCTAGGCGCTTTTCCCAAGCTATTTTGGCCGTTTGTGGGTTGTTTAGTCTTGTCGCCTTGAGCGCGGCTTTCGTTATGTCGGAAACCGTGATCGCGTCAAGTGCGATTTTTCCTTTTTGTATGGCGTACTCATCGGCCAGCGGATATTCCATGTGCTTTGGCCCTTTGTATCCGTTCTCCCATCGGGCCGGGGGGTGGTATCGTTGTGTTTCCTCGGCGGTCACTACGCCACCGGTGTCGGAGACCTCCCCGAGATAGTCGGTGTCTGTGCTGATCCATATGTTGTCAAGTTTCTTGATGTATTTATTGTCTTCTGAGGCTCTAATCTCTTCACGTTTTGTTTCCTCCGGCTCTTGGATGGAGACTTTGCCCTCCTGGCTAGTCCTCTCACCGGGGTCGGGTAGTGGGCGCTCCGATGACTTGCCTAGTATTTGCCGTGCGTGGTCAACCACGGCGTCCCATGAGTCTAGGAACTCTGTTTTACGGATCGCGCGGCCCTCGTGTACGAAGATCTCTGGGAGGTGTTCGACATATGCCGAGCACTCCTCCCTACTATCTATAGGGCGTCGTGAAGGCATCGTCTTTGAATACGTTGTGGATCACGGTCGTGTGCAAGGTCTCCCACATTCGCGCCCATGCGGCGCGAATCGCGGGGGGGGAGAGGTGTGGGTTGTGCCATATGGGTTGCGAGAGTGCGCCCTCGCGCGTGAGCCATGAGGGTTGGATGTTTAGGCCTCGGAAATTTACCAGGGCCTCTTTCCAGAAGGTCGGGAGTGCCGGGTTGCCTCTGAGGCTTACCGTAAGTGTTTTTATTGGTATCGTGGAGAGGACAGCGCCCCTCCCCAGCCCGGTGCGATTTGAAGAACGGTAAAAAATGCAGCCCCCCCCACACGTGAGTAGTTATAAATCAATGTTTCACTGCGCTATCTCTTAGCGGCTTAGCGGCGAAGCACCTTGGATTGGACCTTGGGAGGTGCTGCATCTGCATGTCGCAGTTGCCTCGACGACGGGGTGTGTTTACAATCTATGAAACGTCCATTTACCATTATACATGGAACTCAAAGCACACAATTGTCGCGCAGCACCTTCGAAGGTGCTTCCTGCCGCCGCTTAAGATAACTTGTAAGGCGTTCTAAACCTACTCGAATAGAAGGGGAGAAGGGGAGCGTCTAGCTAGCTAGCTAGTATGAAGCAGCTAACAAGAAAACTCTGACATCACAAGAATGGTCTCCGACTGCTCTCCTCTCATAGGGCGGCGAGGATTTCGCGCGCGAATGGCCTCGCCCTCTGTCGGTGCCGTCGGTGCCACAGTGCTGAGCTCGGTAGCGCTGGGCCCGGTGAGCGAGGGGCGGTTGGCGCTGCTTGCGCCACGCACGCCCAATCTGCTCGCTGCCTCCTCCTGCGGCCGCCTCGTTCATATACTGCGTGCAGGAGAGCGGCTGCGATGCTGGCGTCTGCCTTTGCAAGCCCTGCTGCTTGAGTGGGACGAGCCGCCGCTGGGCAGCGAGGACCCCGTGCTGGTCGCCATCACGATAGACGGACGTGCGTGGCGACTCAGCCTCGACGACGGCTCAGCAGACCGCACCGGCCCCAAGCGCCCAAAGACGGCTGGAACTTTGGAGACTCTTGACGAAGATGTCAAGTGGAGGCCGCCCTTGGCTGTGGGGCTTAGCCAGCGCATCGACACACCGCCAATCCTGACGTTCGATATCCTGGAGATCACTTTTCCAGCGGTGGTGAATCGTGCACTAAGGCTCCCGGCGCATCTGCTCCCGCCTGCGTCATCAGACACTCAGGGGAGGGATCTTGTCACATTTGGTAATGGCCGGCCCAATTGCGTGCTTTGCATTCACAATTGCGCGACCGCCGCCGTGGACGCCAACTCGAGGGGTGCGCCATTGACAGCTGATCTGTACCACGCGCTCGTGGGCGGTCACGGCAATTGGATACTCCATGTTGACGAAACACTATCAATGTGCGCCACCCACCTTGGCGGTCACCCTGAGCAGCCTTTTCAGCAAGCCGGCCCCACACCGAGTCTGCTGCAGCTTGTACGGCTGGGCAAGTCGCCATATCAGATTTTGGCATGCCCAACTGATTGTAGCCACACGAAGTCGGGATCCTTTGTTCCTGATGGCTCCGATGCAAGCCTCGCATCAGATACCCTTGTGGTACTGTTGGGGATGGAGTTGTTGTTGCTCTCTGCTGATCGCAACGGCATTTTGCGGCAGCAATTATGGGCCCTTCCCACGCTGGCACACACTGCTCGCTGGATCGGAGGACGTGCGCTGATCCTTCTCACTGCCCCAGGAGCACTACTGGTTCGCATCCCCGCCGTTGCCGATATCTCTGCGGCTGCTGAGGTGGCAGCGTTGACACTAGTTGCGCCAAGCGACTTCACCCCCTTGACATTCACATACGGGGCGGGAGGTGCGGCCGGGTGCTCGGCAACGGTGAGCCAGAACACGCCAGCTCCAGATCTCCCGGCCCAGCCCATCGCCCTGTCCGCTTTGGGTGTCGCTTTGGCGAGCACGGGCAGCACGCTTCCGTCGACACATGGATGTGAGGCATACGAACGCCCGGAAGTGACAATTCTTGGCAGCGACGGATACCTTGCTCATCTCCGCTTGGAGGCAAACCAAGCTCTCTCCTTGGGCGAAGCTGGCAGTGGCGGCAGACAGATTGGGCCATCTACTATTACTCCTGCTGTTGCGGGTGTCTACTGTGCGCCATTTGTCGAACGGCAACTCCGTCGAACCTTGCACCAAATTGGCACACATGGAGCCGCTTTGAAGGCGACGTCCAGCGAAGTTGAGAGGGTTAGCCAGTCTCTCAAAGCCATTGGCAGGGCGATTGGCGCTGTGTCAGTGTTGGAGAGCGATGTACACCTCTCTTCTGCGCTTCGGCCAGTGCTGTTCATTAAGAACAAAGGTGGTGTCCTTCTAGGTGAGGGATGGAGTGCGACAGCGCTGCTTTTGCAAAAGGAGAGTTTGCCACTCCCCTCCACCTCAGGCACGCAGGTATCCTCGCACTCGTTCTCGATCAGTGCATTCCCCGCAAAGGGATCTTGGCGTATTGAGCTGCCGTTCCAGCTCGAGGAGACGACGCGACCCGCTGTGCTGCATGTATTCGCTTGCTATTCTGCCTCTCCTTCCAGCGTGGGCGTTGTGGAGGCACCCTTCTTTGCTACCGGCAAGGTACTGCCATCACACGAACCTTCCACGTGCTTGCTTCTAGGGTCGCACGTTTTGAACACATTAAATTTGCTGCGCCCCGCAAAAGCACTTGCGAATATCGGCGCCTCGGGCACCTTGACAGTCGAGCGGAATGTCAGGCGTGTGCTGCAAGGTGTGAGCGCTCTTGGGCGATCCATGCAGCATGAGTCCCTCCCATCACGGGTGCATGAAACACAATTCAAGCTCAGGTTGTTTGCACGACGCGAGTCGATCCCAGCACTTCTACGTGCCTTCTTGCGAAAATCAGCTTGCGATGTTTCCGGTGATGGGAAAGATGAGCCGGCTGGTGTGACTTTAGGTTCTGGAAGCGGGAGCTTAGTTGCCGAGCTTCCGTCGGGCGCGCAGATCTCCATCAGATTGCACGTGGAGGGCGGCTCCGATGTACGTGGCGGCGACACTCCGCTCGTCCATTTGACGGTGCAATCTCAGTCAGCCGCGGCTCTGTGGTCAATACGCGCATCTATTCTTCGTCTCTTGATTGAATCCGCCGAAGCGGCCTTCGAGTCACAAGGGCTCACGGAGAACCTCGACCAAGGGGGGGTTAGAGGGGCGGCGATGCCGGCGATGGAAGAGGTGAGTTCGCAGGTCGCTTTTGTTGATTCCATGATGGGCAAGGAATCGAGCTTGGCAGTTCTAATGCGAGGAATCGAATGGTATGGGAGGGTCATCAGTGGTTCCGTATGATAGCAACCCCTTCTGATTTCACGCATGCGCGATGGCTGCATTTGTGCTCGAGAAGTTTCGTGTGGCCCTACCGTGCCTCTATCTTGAGCAGTACCAAGGGAAGTACGCCCGACTGGTCGTTCAAGCGACTCCTCACGTCACGATGCCTCGGTTTCAGGCTCAAGCAATCGTTCCAACACTGCGTAGAGAGCAGCTCACCATCTTGCAGCTTCAGGTGAGCCGTCTGCTTCCTCTCGTGAGGCCTTGGGTGTGCACACGAGCACAGGCATGTTTAGGGGGAACTACGAACGGGGCAGCTTCTCGCCACGGCATTGGGTGCCTTGGAAAGCACGATATGTGACGTGCTAATCAGCATGCCAAGCACATTTGGTTGGGACCGGAAGTTACCACAACCCTCCTCACCCAGGCCCGCCCGCTACCTCGCTGACGACTTGCGAATTGCAGGAACGGATGCACCGGCTTTTACAGCTAAGGCGAGAGCTCGATGAGGGGGAGATGGTCTCGCTCACCGACCTTGCTGCAAGTGTCGAGCACTGTAGTTTGGCGGCGCTTGCGATACATCAGACACTCCGAAGAGGGCTAGGATGTCCGAGCTTGAAAGTTCCATCAACAGTGTAGCCCAAACGGACTTGCTATGCGTGAGTAGCGGGAGCACTATAGCGATTCGGGGCACACACCCGGTAAGGACTAAGAATAAAATTCTTAACATTCTCACCGCGCACGCGGCTCTAGACCCACGGTACTTTCACGCACGGGTTTTGAGCCCCGAACTCCCCCGCCCCTTCCCCCCCCGACATTTCAACTAAGTTTATACTTGGTCGCCATGGAGCGCGCCGGCGCTCCGCCCTCCTCTCCTTCGGGCCCCCCGCCGCGGGCGCCCCACCAGTGCCCATGGAGTCGTCGCAGGCGAAGCGACCGCGTCCACCAGCAGAAGCCGAGCAGGTGAGCGCGACTCCCATCGCACCACACGGCCCGTGGCCCGGCCACACCACCCACATCAGCCATGCTGGCCACCCCCATGGAGGGCAGCAGGCTGCGGACCACATCAGACTCACACCAGACCAAAAGCAAGACCAACCCATCGGGCATGCCTCATGGCAGAGGCCTCTCTCACCCTGGTGACGGTCGCGCCGCCCCGGCGGCGCGGCCCGAGACCGGGTGGCAGCTTTAGCCTCGTGGCGAAAGCGCTCGGTCTCGCCGAGAGGCTCGCCTAAAGCGGAGAGCTACTCCGCTCCAATCGAATACAAGAGCACGGGCTCCTAGAGGCCAACTCACAACTCAGGGGGGCCAGGGTGCAGAGGAGCGCCTTGGGCTGGGCCCTGGTCTCCCCTGCCTCTCCCTCGCTAGCGCTCCTGAGCCTCAGGGGCCCCCACTCTGCACTTGTCTGCCTGTCGCCCAGGGGCCAGGGGGGGGGGGGGTTGGAGCGATGGGCTGGCCACGACATGCCAGGACCAGGACGCGCGAGGCAGGCAAGCCTGCCAGGGAGAGAGTGGGTCAGCAGGGCAGTGTGCTCCTGGCAAGCCATCAGGCATGCCAGGAGCATGGGTGGTTCCTCCCCCATGGCAGGGGAGGAGTGGAGAGAGGGGGGGAATCGTGCCCCCCCCCATGGGCGAACTAAGTATAAACTTAGTTGAGTTTGCAGCGTGAAAAAAGTAGGTGGTCCGCGGCCGCGTGTGCGGTAAGAATATTAAATACGACTACAAGTAATTTTAAAATTTTGTCCGTTTATCATTCCATGCTAACGGCAAAAATATCGAGGGATGGCGGTCACGAAAATTTTTTGATTGTGTTGCCCAAGCATTGGTGAGAGAACAAGGGCAGAAAGCAATCTGGACTTGTTGCCGTGCCGCATCACTCTTTTCTCACATGCAATATGGTGGATTGACAGCACGAGGAAGGGATAAGTACAGCGCCATACTTCTGATCGCGAGGTACAATTGCATGCATCAAGTCTCGATTCAGCGGTAAAGCGGTCTCCAAGCGCATATATGAGCATTGAAGTCACCGGTCGACAGCTGAGATGTGCCCTACGTCTTGCCGACAGATTTCGCCCGACTTTCCTTCGGCAAAAGCACGTGCACGTATTTGAGATCCAGGCAAGAGTTTGGCACATATTGCATGAATTCACGCCAAAGATCGGTGTCAGATAAAAGGATCTGCCGCATGCGGTCATACATCTGCAGGTGGGAATGGAAGTCTGATCTAGCAGTGTGCGATCAAGCGGTGTGCCTCCGGGCAAGGCACACAGCTGATGACTCACATCAGTAGAACACAGCAGGACAAGCAATGATTCTATAACGCGTACCTTAGTGAGTGCAAGAACGGGTTCCTCCTCAGTGCCATCAGGAGGCAAAGATTGAAGATCCCTCTCCATAGCTGAGAGTGCGGCGTACATCTCATTTAATTTTTTGGGTCGGTCACCAAACCGATCAACGAGACGGCTGACAAAAGCAGCCGAAAGCTGGTCTGTGTGCTCTTGAGTCACCGACTCAGGGTTCTCATGACAGCGGTAGTAGCCCTGTAAAGATCGCGGAAGCTTCTCGATACGATAGCCCTCTGGCAAGAAGGTACTGAACTGGTGAAGTAAAGTTCTGTGGCTACTGAGAACCGGTGCCACTTCACGCATCAGCGCCACCGCATCGGACCTACGTCACAGGTGCATCAGTGTCGGCGTGGACTTGCAGCGCGAATGCACGGCGGCGCAGGAAGCACAAATGCTCACCTTCCCTCGTGGTAATCGAGTATCGCGCGTGTAAAGCACTGCAGTTTGTGCGGTTCCGACTGCAAGGCCTCACGCACACTCTCCAAGAAGGCGTCCTCTCCTGCCCCATGTGCCTCCTCAGCATCCCGCTTGAGCGCCCGTCCGTTGGCGGTGCCACTGCCTCCACGGGCTGGTGATCCACTGGCCTTTGGGATCCTATCAGAAGTGCCCGAGCCTACTTGAGGCAATGATGCGAGAAGGGTGCTCGCTGCTGGCCTCGGGGTCTTATTGCTGCTGCTGTGGACTTCAGTGTGGCTCGACGGCTCTGGGAGTGGACGAGCTTGGCTGCGAAACTCGAAACCGTCGATGATGTCGACATCCAAGTGGATTGGAGGCCCTGACGGCGCCCTGCGGCTGCCGTTGCTGGTCCGCGCTCTGGACTGTCGCCTGTGCTGCTGGCGCACCAGAGAAGAGTCTGCACCTGAAGTGGGGGGGGCTGCGGTGAAGGGGTGGGGGGAGGGGTTTGAGAGAGTCAGTAGATGACGAGATACGCGTGAGCTCAAGTAGAGAGAGCTGTCGATGGGTCGCGCAAAGACTTCCCCATCCGGAGGTACGCCCGCGTAAACCGCCCCTTCCACCCCTCCCCCTCTTCCTGCAGAGCACGCACCGCCGGCGGCCAGCGGCCTGTCCTGCTTCGATGCACACTGGTCTGCGTGGGCCTGAATGAGGTCGTAGGTGAAGAGCTTGCCGCAGATGGGGCAGTTCACACCCGTACAGACGCGCCGGTATCGTGACTGCCGCGACGGAGGCTGCGCTGTCCCCTTCCGCTCCATTGTGGACGAGGGGCCGGCGTCCATTCGCTTGTACGCGCGCTCGGAGGCCAGGGGCGGAGAAACCAGGGCAGAAGGGGAGAGGAGGGGGAGGGTGTTTAGTGTTAGTGTTTAACCGCAGTTGTTTTGTAGGATGGAGTTTTCTAGTCCGAGGGGTGACGTCATCGGTACATCGGTAGCGGAGCTACGTCATTGGTCTGTCGCGCGAGCTAGCCCTCCATGGTAACTCTGATCTATGTTGCTCTTCTCACAGTCACTGGGCCCCACATAGGTTGGGCCAAACATGGTACCCCCGCCGAGAGGGTTTCGTATTGTAAAGCATGCAGCATGCCTTGAGAACCAACGTCCAACGTCGCTCGCCGCACAAGAGTTAGAGTTAGGGCGGTCATACAGCATACAGCATACAGCTAATTTTATATTTTAATTTTTACTTCTGCTAAGGGTGAAAATTGACCAAAGATTGAGGATTCATTACGAGATTTTTGGATACGGTGACCGGATAGGTGTAACTAGCATATAAAAAAACTTCTTCTTCTTCTTCTTAACATAGTCTCGCCGCGCGCGCGACCCTGCACAGCATCATTAATGCAGATGCGGCCACGCCCGCTTCCCTTATCCCCTCTCCACCTGCCTTGCGGCTCGTCCCCTGGTGCTCTACCTAGGGGCTAGGTGCAGTAGGTTTCCAGTGGCAGACGGAGTGTGCCGATTCCCGATGGCCTGTCTCTCTCCTTCCTCCTTCCTCTTTCGCCATCGGGCTACCAGCTGTTGCGTGTTGCGTGTTTGTTTCCTAGTTTCCTCTTTTTGTTGGGTGTCGGGCTTCTGCGGTTTAGTATGTCCGTGGGGGGCCGTCCGGTGAGGAGCGGTTCGCGGCGGAGGTCCGCGCGATCAGGAAAGACGTTCCTGCTTCATTTGAGATTGAGAGCTTGCGCTATTAATTTGAGTTAGATTCGTGTTCATGACTCATGACTAGGGCTCCTTCGTCGTTGGTCGTAAATAAAGTCGGAAAGATCGGGGTGCTGAGTTCTCGTGGGGACTTGATCTTCGGTTTCCTACCTTGGGCAGCCTTGCTCGTACGTGCGGTCGAGGGCATTTATAAAAAAAACAACCAAACCTGAGGTTGCATCCTCTTGCCGCAAGGCGGGGAATGAGGGTGAGGAAGGGAAGGGGGCGTGGCTACGAGTATGTGATTCAGTGCCACGGGTGAGGCGAGAATATTAAAAGGTTTTTTTTTCTCAAGAGCAAGGACAAGAATGACACCATGGAGAAGCGGCTCCAAGACGTGCTCAAGGCTCTGCGGCTCCGCGGCAAGCAACACGGTCCCGACATTGTTTTCCTTCGGCAAGTGCCCAACTTCCGCCGGACACCAACGCTTGCGACCTGGGATTCTTCAAGTCGATCGACTCGCGTCTCCCGAAGCGTCGCGACTTCAATTTGGACCGCTTTATTTATTCAACAGTGCCTCGAATCTTTTCGTGCTTACCCTCCAGAGAAGTTGAATGCTTTGTTTGATACCAAGTCTCGTGTGTTGTTGTCCATTGTGGAGGTAGAGGGTGGGAATGATTACGCCCTCCCGCATCGTCGTGACGTTGTTCCTGACAGTGAATAGAGGCCATTTTTGGACACGTCGTAAGTAGCTTTAGATTTTTGTGAACATCCTCAACTAAGGTACCTCATTAAGCCAGCATGTACCCTGTCCAGAGCCTAGCCTTCTGTGGCGTGCCCATCCTTCTCCAGGCGCCGGCCTTGCTTCCCAAAGGCTCTCTGACATCTCAGTTTTGGAACGGAGGTAGTAATAAATTATAAACGGACTATGGACATTTGATGGCTCAACTTGAATTATGTCCCATATCCGACGGAACGCGACATTGAGTGGGGGAGGGGACGAGGCGCGTCCCCCATGTGAACTTAGTATAAACTTAGTTGGCCTTTAGCGAACCTAGCATAGTCTGTCAACCCCTCCTACCCGCAACAATCAGCCAGCGCTCTCGGCACTTGGCTACGGGGCCTCTCACATCCCTACGTCTTCGTTCCGTCTTGTACTCTCTACCAGCCGATGCCTACGATTTGCCATGGGCGGCAGTTGTGCACAGAGCATGTGTGCAAGTGGCCAAGGGATGCACTATGCCACACTCCGTCAAGGGATGCACTATGCCACACTCCGAAGCACCGAAGCTTGCGCCCCTGTCACCATCCTCATACACACAAGGCATCTCGGTGCGGTCATTAGGCGCCGCCTCGTTTCGCCACGACTACTTCTGCTAT
The DNA here is from genome assembly GCA_018136815.1 of Isochrysis galbana. NCBI lineage: Eukaryota > Haptophyta > Isochrysidales > Isochrysidaceae > Isochrysis > Isochrysis galbana. The sequence goes on from CM030938.1 coordinate 192,339, forward strand.
GCTTGGTGGCAAGGCCGTAACCTGTGCGGCTGCCGCGCGGAGCACATCCAGCTCGCATACCAACAAGGATTCAAGCTCGGCGAAAGCCTGCTGCCTGGGCAACGAAAGGCCTGCGAAGAAGATATTGCCCAGGTATGAGACGTCGGCTGCCAGTTGCTTGGCGCCCCACTGAGAGAGCGCCGGAAGGGTTGAAATTTTTTGGAGGAGCAAGGCGGCTGTCTGATGCGCTACAGCCTCCATCCACACCACCACGTGCTCGCGCTCCGGCTCGAGCTCGAGGTTCCCAGCGCTAGTTGGCATAGTACTATCGGCGCCGATGCTAGATGTTCCTGAGGTGATTCCCAATGCAGACGCGTCTGGACGGAGGTCAGGGTGGAGTTGTTGCAGTGCAGCACCTTCGGCGAAGGGCTCCAAGACGAGGTAGAGACCCAGAAGATGTTCTCCCACTCGTGTGATGTAGGCCTATCCAACAAGGCAAGTGGAAGATGATCGGGTCGGATAAAAAAGCGCCCCACGGGCTGCCCGTGATGCAAGGTGCCGGAGGGTGGAGCGAGGGGACAAGCCGGGGCTCTGAGCGAGACGTGCGTTCGTCGAACACGCGTAGCTCGCGGATCACAATCTAGCCCTCGGGCCATGGCACAAAGCATCATTCAAGAAAAAGCAAGGGGGTCACCTTTGGTGTGGCTGAGAATGCGAGCAGTGCCGCCCGCGCCGCTTCATCGGCATGGGCTCCCTCGCCGTCTACACAGCCCATGCTAGGAAGCCCGTCACTCCAATCGGATTTCATCTCTGAGCTTCCCATCGAATCGATCGCCTCTCGTATCGGCGCCACAAGCAGGCACAACGCTAGACGCTGGACTTCGCGCAGGAGCACCTTCATGGCATCCGTGGAAGTCCCAAACTGGCTGCGAAAATCATGAGCCGCCCCGTCGCTCGAGAGTCTTTCAGCCGCGTCACGTTGCACCGGGCTGCACAACCCCTTCTGCAAATGAGCGGCGGCGCTTCGTAACACCTCGCTCGTCATATCCTCGCGGGCTTGTTCCAGCTTCAAGCGCAACCCATGTAGCGAGCGCAGTAAGCGCAGTGTTTGTCGTGTGATTGCTCTGACAGCATCGACCGAGTTCCAGACCGCCTCCTCCCCTTCGTCACTGTCGTCGTCGTCCGCTGCATTTGTCACAACAATAGAAGCTCCTCCAGGCCGCAAAAACTCGGTAGAGTTGCAGAAGGCTTCGACTGGCAGCACAGCTGAGCGTATTTTCGAGAGGAAATCGGCTGTGAAACTATCTGCCCACCGAATTAGAGGTCGTGCACCGAGAGGCCCACAAAAAGACATCAAGCGGCGCACCGTTGACACTTGTGCTTCGATCATTGAAGGAGATATGGTGGAGGCGCTCGCGGCAATAGCCCGAAGGCGTTCGGATGTCTCTCTTTGGCTCGACACTGGAGAGGTCATCGGGGACTTGTCGTCGACAGAACAGAGGATCGGCGCAAGAATAGAGGCGGCACGCTGCTGAACCGCAACGAACGGAGCGACGAACGCCTCCTGTAGTGGCGCTAGTGGAACGGTAGTTCCCTCTGGTTGGCCATCTCCGTTTGATTGGAAGGCGTCAGCACTCGTTCTTGAGATGTCCGACAAAACAGCCTTACTCGTCAGAGTAAACTCGTCCCTCACCAACTCCGCGGCTGAGGTCGCTCTGTCCAACGCGTGCTGAAGCGAAGCCAGCAGCGTCTCACAAGAAGAGACGTTGATCGACTCAATGTGCCCACCCTCAACGCAAGAGAGAAGTGCACCCTCGATTGGCTGTTCCAGAGTAGATAGTGCGTTGCGCAACATTGACGCAATGAGTGAACTTGCCTCTCCACTTCCAACCGCACGCGAAAGCCAAGCAAGCTCAGATCGTACCTTCTCGCTCAGCATAGCCAAAAAGTCTCCCACCCTAGTGCACACCGCCTTGGAGTTTCCACCAAATCCGCGCGATGTGGAATTCCATTGCTCGTAAATGGGACCCTGCGCGCATTCCACGTAGCAGTCGCGTACGGCAGAGGCGTGGCCGAGCTGCTGCAACGTCGCAGCATGCCGCATCACCTCATCCGGCTGTTGATTGCAGATCGCCTCGAGAAGTGCAGGACGTAAGCCCTCCTCTAGTTTCCTGGCCAAAGCCTCAGCACGCGCAGGAGCATCCAAAAGCAATCGTGCGGCATTTGCATCAGGCGTAGCCAACTTCATCCTCGCCTCAGAGAGAGAGGAGGCCGCGGCTGAAGATTCGCCGCGAGTGAAACTCCGTTCAGCGGCGGTGAGTGCACGAGAGACCTGCACTGCGTCCTTGAGCATTAATGAAGCTGCCGACAAGCGGTCCTGAAACTCGACGACCTCGCGTATGTGCCGGACGGCGGATGCCGAGCTGGACTCAATGACAGCGGCCTGGTCGAGTAGAGCTGAGAGCTCAACGTGCGCGGCCCGCGTCTGCTCCTGTGCTGACTTGACGTCGGCTGCCACTCCAGGCGCTGCCTCGCTGAGGCTGCGTGCCATGTCGCCCACTGTTACCTCGATGTCGGCCGCCTGGAGCTGGAGCTTGGTGAGGAGCACGGAGATGCGCACATCGAGTGGTTCGTCCGATTCGTCCGCTCGCAGGCTCCGGTTCACCCACGCGATCGGAGAGAAACCGGCGGAGCCGAAGGCCATCGGCGCGTCGGCCATCACTCGCGCTCGGCGCGCCGCCGACACTCCCAGCTCCTGCCTCGTTCGGAAATACCTTTGTGAGAAGGGACTCCAAGTCCCCATGTGCCTTGGTGCCATGGTTCTAAAGGTTTTTACCGAAGGGGCCCCCAGCCAGGAAGCCCGCCAGCAAGCCCAAGCCGCCGAGGGGCCACTACACAGTCCATGCCCGCGATACGCGCGCAGAACAGCGGGCGCGCGTCGTCGAAGACGTGCGCACAGCAGCCGCGCACTGCCGCTCGCACAGCGTTGGCGATCGTCGCTGTGGACTGGTTGCGTGTGCCAAGCCTTCTGTGGTCTGTGGTCTGTGGGTGATGTGTTTGAAGTGGAGGTGTTTGTCTCTGTGTTTTAGCAGGGGGTGGGTGTAGAGTTTTGCCACGTGTTTTCACTCGTCGTGGGTTAAGTCTAGCTTTCGAGCCCACGCTTCTCGTGCCGGCTGGGGCTTAGCGCAGGGGCCGTTCTCCATAAGTTCTCGCGTTATGTCGGACACGGTGACTTGGTCTAGTTGTTTCTTCTCGTTGAGTGAGTATTCGTCCGCTAGCGGGTATTCTAGGTGTTTCGGGCCTTTCAGTCCGTTTTCCCATTTAGCGGGAGTGTGGTAGTGTTTCTCCTGGCCCGGTTTTGCTACCTCGGTGGTGTCTGTAATTTCGCCTAGGTAGTTGGTGTTCGTGTAGACCCAAACGTTATTCATTCTAGTGATATATAAGCGTCGTTTTCGGTTTTCGGAGACCCTGGTCTCTCTAGGTGCGTCTTCTGTCGATGTTGTGTCGCTAGGCTCTTCTGATCGTGCTGCAGCGGGGCGGGCCGGTTTGGGTGGCGGGGTCTCCCTCGCTTCGTCTAGGTCTAGGAGACGCGAGGCGTGTTGTACTACGCGCTCCCACGAGTTTAGTTAGGAATTCCGTCTTGTTTACTTTGCTCCCCTCGTGGACAAAGGTCTCGGGGAGATGCTCTACGTATTGTGCGCACTCTTCTCGCGTGTTTTTGGGGGGCCGCCCTCGGCGGGGCCCCGGAGGAGAGGGGAGTCACGTCGGCGCACTCCATCGCAACCAAGTACAAACTTAGTTAGTTGAGGCCCCCATTGACCCTCACTTATCACTTATAAAAAAGGTTGTTTTTCGACGGTCCTTTTAGCTTGCGTGTTTCAGGCTTGCGTTTTTTTAAGTGTGAAGTGCGGCGGCTCGTGTAAGGGCTCTCCTCAAGGGATAATGAGTCAACTAAGTTTATACTTAGCTCGCCCATGGGGGGGCACGAGCCCCCCTCTCTCTCCACTCCTCCCCTGCCATGGGGGAAGATCCACCCACTCTCCTGGCACGCCTGATGGCTTGCCAGGAGCACACAGCCCTGCTGACCCATACCTCTCCCCACAGGCCCGCCTGACTCGCCCGCCCTGGCCCATCGTGGCCTGCCCATTCCTCTGACCAGCCCCTCCTCCCCCTGGGCCCCCCTGTTCAGGACCCCCCAGCCAGCTCTAGTCGACCCGCAGGGGCTCGAGAGCCAGCGAGGGAGAGGCAGGAGGGGCCAGGGCCATGCCCCAGCCTCACCTGCCCCCTCAGCTATGCTCCCAGGCCCTGCAGGCCATCTGGGGACCTGAGCGAGGGGCCGCAGGCGCGCGCCATGGGCCCCCGCCGCAGGGAAGAGAGGAGGAAAAGGGAAGAGGGAGGGGAGGGGGGAGCGGCAGCTCTCCCCTCCGGCAGTAACGTGTCTTCTCGCCCCGTTTGGGTAAGAGAAGACGGGGGCGCCAGAGCCAGGAGGGAAGGGCCGCGGCTCGCCGCGGCCACTCGCTCGGGCGAGGGAGATTAGCGCTCTAGGCCCCTAAACTCACGAGTGCCCCCCCCCCCCCCTGCGTTGTTTTACCCGAAAGGGGTTTTCCCCCAGCGTGGCCTCGAGGAGAGGGTGTGCTGGGGTGCGTAGGGTCGGTGCTTGCACTGGGGGGAGGACAAATATCGAGGGGAGGGGGCAATGAATGCCCCCCCCCCCGGTACCACTCGGACACCTGGCTCGCCAGGCATGGCGGGAGTCCGGGGCTGAAAAGTTGTGTCCAATTAGCTAGTGGGGTTGGCTAGGATATAACATTTTAATTTTAATTTTAATCAAGGGATAATGAGTGGAGGCTGATGGCTGAGGCTGAGGCTTTGTTTGTTTGGGCGCTATCTTTGCCCCTTTACCCACCTGCCTCTCCCTCGCTCGCCTCGCCGGTCAACCTTTTAATGTTCTCGCCTCACACGTGGCACTGGGTAACGCTATCGTAGCCACGCCCATTCCCCTTCCCCCTTCCTCCTCACCCTCATTACCCGCGCTTGCGACACCTCCCCTCGTGCTCTACTTAGGGGCCCGGGTCATGGCTGGGGGTTTTGAGCTGGGCGGTGTGCACCTGTCCTCAGCGGTGCGTTCCCACCTTTCTCTTGTCTGTGCCGCTGAGTGACCTGTCTATCTTAGGTGTTTTATGCGTCTCCGTCGTTGTTGTGTATCGCATCATTACTTGTGTGATGGCCAATATCTGTCTCTGCTGTATTCGTGCCCATCTGAAGGCTATAGGCATGAATATTCGTGTAAGGTACGCGCTCACAATCACAATTACAATTGAACAGTTCCCCGTGTTGGCATTGACGCACAAGACACACAGATTCGGATTCCCCATGGTCTCAAAGCCAGCGCAAAGCTGAATGGTCTACGACGAGGGTGAAGTGGCGACCCCAAAGATAAGGCCTCCGATTTCGGATCGATTCTAGCGCTGCTAGATAGAAGTTCGATTTCAGTGACTGTCCAATGGCGTTCAGCCGGACTCAAACTACGACCGTAGTAGGCAACGACGCGCTCTCTCCCTTCGTCGTCTTTTTGGGCGAGGACGCCGGCGACCGGCGATGCCGAGCTTGCTAGCACCGTCGGTCTTAACGAGGAAAGGACGGTCGTCTCGAGTTCTCGAGGAGGTACGAGGTGCAAGTACGGGTTCTTCACAGATAGCTTGCTTGAGATCTTCGATAGCCTGGCGACAGGCTTCTGTTTGCGACTCGACCGGGACATCGCACCCTTTCCGCGTGAGAGCGCCCAAATTTTGAAAAAAAATTCCGAAATCCTGACCTGGGCCTACCCCTCCCCGCCTTCTGCGGTGCGCGCGCCGCCCGGGCATCGGCTCTCGCATATGGGGGGGTGTTGCGGGTAAAGGGGGGGCCTTGTACACTTCCCCCTCGTACGTTCCGTTTTTAGGTCTTCCCGCGCGACTCCCTCTCCGTCGCCGCGCCCCAGTTCCCTTCTCCCCCGCATCGTCCCGTGTCGGTCCGTCCCCCCTCTCCTCTCCTCTCCCCGGCTTCCCCGCGGAAGCCCTCTCCCCCCTCTCCCCCCCCGTCTCTCCCCGAGTGCTTCCTTGAGTTTCCGGCCCCCTTTTGTCTATTTCTTTCCCGCGCGATTCCCTTCCCCCCCGCGCGTGACGTTTTCCCTCGGTGTCCTGACTACGCTCCGCGCTATCGCTAGGGCCAGGCAAGAGTTGCTCGCTCAGTCGCTCAGACCCCCAAAGTTGCTCGTAAAAGTTGCTCGGAGTTGCTCGGAAATGGGGCTAAGTTGCTCGCAAGTTGCTCAAGTTGCTCGCTCGGAGTCCTTGCGGCGGCGCTTACATGTCGGCCCGTGGAGTGCCCCGGGTAGCCGCGCCAATGGTCCCGCCAAACTTTATTCGGCCCTAGTGAGTGGCTACGTGAGTGTAGAGTGTTGTTGGTACGTTAGTTAGTTGTTAGTTGTTAGCACTTCTAAGCACAAGCACTTCAAACACTTAGCACACATCACGATCGTTGTACCGCAACATGAGTGCGGCTTGGATTTGATCGGCAAGCGAAGCGGTTTGTAACGAGCCAAACATACATTGGACAAGAGAAAACACACGCTCACATCCGGCCGATTTGGGAGTCAATGAGAAGGCAATGCGAGCAGCCAATGCCCAGGTTGGGATCCTTGTGTGGTTGAGTGCCCACCGTTGTAACACTTTGGTTGTGAAGTCGCGTACGTCGGTCGGATCGACCGTGAAACCCCTCGCAGCAGCTGCATACCGCGGCAGCTCACGCTCTAAGTTGAGTTCGATATCCTGCACGCAGGAGAGGAGGGGTGGGGGTGCTGAGCGAATCGACCTAGCCCTCTATCCTCTATCTTTCTTTAGCTCTTTGGCCTCGTTCTTTAACATACGTAGTCCTGCAGTGCCGAGCAAGTGCCGCACTTGCCCCACCGCCTCCCGCCCCCTGCTGCCCCCTGCCCCCCGCCCGCCCTTTTCCCACTTATTCCCCTCCCCACGTCCCCAAGCTCCCGCGCGGCCCCCACCCCTCCCGCCCCCGGGAGTGCTCTTTAACGATAGCTGAGCAATAAGGGGTATAAGTTGCTCGGTAAGTTGCTCAAAGTTGCTCGAGGTTGCTCTTCTAGGGGTAAAGATGCTCGGAGTTGCTCGCACGCTCAAACACCCCAAAGTTGCTCGAAAAGTTGCCGGCAACTCTTGCCTGGCCCTAGCTATCGCTCGAGCGCCCTCTGTGCCCCTACGTCCGTCCTTCGTTCTCGTTCTGCTGTGCCCCGTGATGGCTGAGAGCGCGCCCATGTCTTCGGCCCCGTCCCTGCACGCTTCCCCGGCTCCCCATTGTTCACCCCCCATGCTCCAATTGGGCCATATATCTCATGTTACAGTTCATCCTCCACTCACACCCAGCCGCACCACAGCCACCGCTCCATTCGATCCACCACAGGTTCAGTGCCTGATAACGCGTTCTCCGAGTGCTCTCAATTTTCTCATTCTCAAGGAAATGACGCGATGCACAATACGCCGCACAAAGCTGACCCCACATATTTTCGTTGCCAGCACATACTAAAGTACGCCCAACCTGCAAGTCGTTGATGCCGGGTGCCTCCGTTGTGTTCTATGGAATTAGTACGTGCCCCCTAGGGAACAAGACATCTGGGCTTCAATCTCTGCCCCCGTCGGAGGACCTCTAGAGGGCTCATTGGCTCCTCTCGCGCATCTTCTCCACTCCGCTCCCAATGCGAGAATGGAAAGAATACGCCTTGCAACAACCCGGAATCCTCGCAGATGGTTTCACGTGTGCTACATAGTAGTAGAGCAAGTTCCGCCCCGGATAAGCATGGTGAGCAGGGAGAGGGACGTCTCGGAACGCGAGGCCTCGCCCGCGAGCGGCTCGTCTCTCACGCCAACCGGCCACTCATGACTGCTCACAAGATAGCCAGAGCGTGATCCGCAGGCTGCCGATCCCCGATCACAAGCACGGACAAGCAGCACGACTGGAAGCCCGAGCGCATCCACGGGGGCAAGAACAAGCTGTAGCTTGCAGCAACAACCTGCCCGCGTTGGGAGCCTCGCCAAGTGTGCGAGGCGCATCTACGACCATCACGCAGCCTATGCGTGCTCATCTGAAGGCCGAAAGCTATCCAAAGGAATGATTTGGCGTTGCCTCTGTTTTGCTACCATGCTATTCTGTGCCCGCAGACATGGTACCGCGTCCATGTTCCTGCTGCCATGCTAGCCAGCGCAACGCACAGGCTCAAATCAAACTCGAGTGCCTCTGACGCACTGCACGCCCTACACGCCTTGCCGCTCAGTGACACTTACTCTGCGCTCCGCGTGCCTCCATCACCCGCCTCCTTGCCCTTGTATTTGGTCTTGCCAAAAGAGAAAGGCACATACTTGTATTTTATCATGTGCTTGATTTGCCGCTTCATCGTGAGGAAGAAGAGTGCGAAGAAGTACATCAACAAAATAGGCCAGAAGACAGGGATATTGAAGCTGGAAAGCCAGGAAAGGGGGCAGGGCGTCTGGGGCTCAGCCACACGTTTCAACGCAACGCATCACGACAGCCCCCATCAGGCAACGCCGCACGATAGCTAGGCTTTGAACTAGTTGTTTTCACAGCAGCACATCCTCATCGAGCTAGCACGTGGAGACGCGTAAGAACGAGCCCGAGGGGGGGCCAGGAGGGCACACACATGCTAAAGAAAGTCATGATGAAGGCAATGACGAAAGCCTTCGTCAGCCCATACCAGAACTTGAACTCCGGGAGCCTGATGCGTGGGCCGAGCAGAGTGAGAAGGGATACAGTGCATTGGCCACCGTTCCACGCGTAGATGAGCAGACCAACAACGGACACGAACCTGCGAACAAATGGACGGAACTCGTCGTCCTTGGAAGTTGGTAGTGTTGGCCCCTCTGTCTCCGGATCGGACGCTGGCGACAGGAAACCGATCAGCAGGTTGAGCGCATAGATTCCCAGCCCGTAGGTGATGATGTACCAGCCTGAGAGCCAGAGTGGTGGGTCGGAAAACAGGTCACCCTGTCTTGAGGCGATGTGCGTAGGCCCCCAACCACATACGTCCATGACCTCACAAGTTCGGGGCATGTGCGGTTGAGTGCATGCGCACCGTTGATGAGGTACACACGGACACAATACATGACCATGATGAACGCAGTTGCCAACCATCGCGGCGTTGTGTGAGGCGCCGCCTTGTCCATCCAGGCCTGCCACTTTCGGCTCATTCCCGCCTGCACCTTGCCCACATTTCCCTCATCAAGCTCGACCTCGTCATACATTGTCCACAGCACAGCCCTCAGCACTCGCTTGGCAGCCCTGGGACAAGGGGGAGAGGACGGGGGGATCGGGTGGGCGCTGGGCGCACGAAGGCCTGCCTTGCACTGCCCGGCCTGGTGCTCCCCTTGCGCGCCCCTCGCGCGCCGCGCGCCTGGCCAGAGCGAGCCAGAGGTGGGGGGCGAGGCGGCGGCGGCGGGCGCGCAGGACAGACCCCCTCTTTCGCGGCTCCCTCCCCCTTGTGCCGATCTCTTTCTTTACTCTTCCTCCCGTTTCTTCTGCTTCCTCCCTCGACTAGTGTGCGCTCTCCTCCCCTCTCTTGTCTGTCAGACTGCTCTCTCTACCTACCCCTCTCTCTGCGCGCCCTGCGGCGACCGGAGGCAGAGAGAGGGAAAGGCTCCGCGCGGGGCGGGGAGGCGGGGGGGGGGGGGGGGGGGAGGGGGGAGGGAGAGGGAAGCGAGGATACCGAGAGGGGGGCTGGTTCGCTTTTTAGGGGCGCTCCTGCAGGGCTGCTTTCTGCTTTCCCATGTTGATCCTCTCTCTATTTTACTCCTCTACTCTAGAGTAGGAGTACTGTAGAGTGTCCAATTTTGGCGCCTCCAGCCCGCGCACATGGCGGCCCGCCCGGGCCGAGCGCGAGCAGACCACATCCTTCACGTTCTCGGCGCGCTGCTGCTCTTTGGCAAGGCAGGCGCGGTGGTGGGAGAGCGTGGTTTCTCGCTCGTCTCGTGGAATATACTCGCGCCCACCTTCGCGCCGCCCCGTCGCTACCCCTGGGCGCCAGCCGATGTGCTCAGCTGGTCATCGCGAGGGCCGAGGATTGCTGACGCACTCCGCCTGATGGACGCGGACGTCGTCTGCCTGCAGGAGGTGGAAGTTGGGTTATGGGATGGGTTTTTCGCCCAGCTCGTTGACATAGGGTACGACGCCATCCTGCAGAAGACGGAGGGCAACCACCCGTACGCAAACGCTGTGCTGTACCGGAAGGGGCAATTCCGCTGCCTCCGCTCAGAGTCGCGCTCGCGCGTGCTGATAACCGTCTTGGAGGCTGTCGAGGGTGCTCCCCAGGGGGCCGACCCGCTATATTTGGCTAATGTGCACCTTGAAGCTGGGGCGGAGAAGGCGTCGCAGCGATTCTGTCAGCTCAAGTCGCTTCTCCGCCGCCTCGAGTTGCAACGTGCTTGCGATGTGGCAGAATCTCAAGGCCGACCGCGCGCGCTCTCACCGTCGGAGGACGCCGCGGGTGCGGCAGTGGTGCTGGCGGGCGATTTCAACTTTGATCGGCGATCAGCCCTGCACCAGCTGCTGTCCACGGGGGCCCTCCCAATCGGACCTGGTCAGGCAGCGTATGGCGAACCGGCTGCCATGGTGCGCAGGGGCTCAACCGCGTACTCTCACTCATTGCTACCGCTCAAGGAGGTGTACGAAGCGTGTTCACCACCTTGGGGCCCGCCGCTGCGCTCGAGCTATCGCAACGGTCGTCTTCTCGATTTCATCTGGTACTCTGAGAGTGTCGACTGCTTGAGAGCCATGCCTGTTGCCCCTGAAGCTGGCTCGCAACAACCGCATCGCATCCCATCCAAGGTGCATCCATCGGACCACCTCCCGGTCGGCGCGCTGCTCTCGTGGGAAGGGGCGCCTCGCGTGCGCACTACGGCCTCTAGCTGGCAGCAGATGTGCGTCGAGAGCGTTGTGTCTTCTCGCGCCACCAAGCGACCGCGCCGACGTTAGACCCATGGGGACTACGGATTCCGTTGATCGTGGGATGGTTATCTTGAGGGCGACGCTCAGCGCAGCACAGCGCTACGTCTTGACCTGCTCTGCCTGCATATAGTGTTCCCATCGACAGCTGGCAGTAAAAATAGCCTTGGTCGACATGCTGCCCCAGACAAATGGTCGGTCTGCGGCTCCTATCCCTTGCCTAAGAGATGTGTGTGACGGGGATGGCACAGCACGCCCGGAAGTTGCGCAATGTTTGATGATCGGCGATAGGAGTTGCTAGTGCAGCAATCGTCATATAGTCTTCCGTCTTGTCTGAGCATGGGACAAAGTCGTATTTCCTTGCATCCAGCTCACTCGCCCACGTGACCCCGATTGTGTGCGCGGCCCAGGTGCCGTTGTGCCTACACAATGCATGGGTGCTTGCGTCTTGTGTGCGCTCGACGCTGGAGCCGCCTCTGTAAAGCTTTTCACGTACTGCGTCACGCCTTCTTATGTATGTGTGTTGTCTGCCCTGAGATGGATACCTCAAAATCTACGCCGGGCTACGGGGGCAGAAGCTTCCCTTTCAACATCGCCAGCGGAGTACCCCAGGGCTGCCCGCTGTCGCCTCTTCTAGCATTCCTACTACTACTAACGACAGCCTCCGGTATGGTAATTATCGAAAAACTAAGGACGCTAACGGTCGGTCACGGTCGCCGCCGTGACGCCGCCGGCGACTACTTCCAAGTCCACCAAGACCGCCAAGCTTGCTAAGGCTGCCTCTAACCCCGCAGACACTACGGCTTCGATGGTCGCCGCCGTCCAAGCGGCGGTGGCCGAGGCATTAAAATCGCAAAACAACAACTCGAACCGCAAGGCGACTGGCGCTGACAATCGTCGGGCTCCGCCTCCGCCTACGAATTACTCCGCATCGTCTCCGTTACCGGACGCACTTCTTGACCGTCCCCTCGGCAAAAGCACGTCTTCTCGTCGCCAGTGTGATCCCCCTCCGAACGGCCTTGGGCTTCCGGCCGATTCGGGCCTCTCGGAATGGGATCCAGGTAGCTGGTCTCGAGCGCGAGCCCGCTTCTGGCAAATTTCTCGTTACGCGGGTCACCCGGCCCTTCGCGCTGCGCTCACGCGCTGCCGTCCCTCGGATGCCACCATGACGGCGCCGCGTCTCGACGACTTAGACCGCGACGTCAAGGAGTGGGCCGACGCCAACGGCTGCGCGTACTGGTACTGAGCCTTTCGTCCCCGGGCTCCATCTGGTACGCCCGAGGCAGACCTGTGGAAGTATGGCACGGGCGACGGAGCTCATAACCCCGTCGTTTGCCAACCGTACATTCGTTTTCTCTGCGAAGGCGGCAGTGGCGAGTGTGGTAACGACAGTGGTGTGAGAGGATTGTAAGAGGATTTTTATCCGGTTCTGTTCTGGAGAGAGCGCGAGCGATGGCGTCGCTCTCCCTCCTCTCGGCCGCCCTGGTCACCATGATGGTGCCAGGGCGATAACGGGCCCGACCCAGGGGTTGTCCGCGATGGAGAGGGGGGGCCGCGACGCCCCCACTGACCCCCACTTATAAAAGTAGGTTGTGCCCGCACGCGCCTTGAAGTGATGGCACAAGACACATACACATATCACATATGCATCCATACAAATTCCCCCCCTCGCAAACCCCCGGCTCCCATTATAACTCCGCACAAAAAAAAAACTTCTTAATATTCTCGCCGCGCGCGCGACCTCGCACCCTTACTGTGCAGCCACGTCCGCTCCTCTCCCCCCCCTCCACCTGCCTTGCGGCCCGTCCCTCGTGCGCTACCTAGGGGCTGGGTGTGTGGGGTTTCCTGCAGCAGACGGCGTGTTCCGATCCCCGATAGGTTGTCCTCCTCTTCCTCCTGCGCCATCGGGCTATCGGTTGTTATTATATTGTATCGTGTGTCAGTGAGGTAGACGGTTGGTTCACGGTGTGGCCGAGGACGAGGGTCTGGTATGCAGGAGGGCCGCGGGTTGGGTTTGTGCGCTGTTATGCGAGTCTTTCCGCTATGCGGAGCGCTTGCGCTACCGCGGATAGGTTTGTGCCCAGCGATAGTGTGTCTTTGTCGTTGATTGTGAAAACGGGGGCGCATAGTTCACGCGGGGACTTCCATTACAACTCCGCACAAATTACAATGAGGGAAAACCCAGTGAGCCTGAGAGCCCAACTTCGGACTAATGCCGGACGCGTTGCCCGCTCGTTTGTCCGTTTTCGACGATCCATCAACCATCAAGATTGGGGACCCCTCCCGCCACTAGCCACCAAATACACAGGGGACAGGGGCCACCCAAACAGTCACGCCAATCGGGTGGGTCACGCCAATCTCGTCGAAATCAGCCATCCGTGGACCCCATTCGACGTTTGACGTCTCCGAGGGAGGCCCGGAGAGCCCGACTTCAAACTGATGCCGGACGCGCTGCGCGCCCGTTTTCGACGATCCATCGATCCTCGATCCATCCGGATGGGGGGGCCCGCCAGCCACCAAATACACAGGGGCCACCCAGACATGCACGCCAATCGGGCGGGCCGCGCGCCGAAATCTCGTCGAAATCAGCCATCCGTGGAGCCCATTCGACATTTGACGTCTCCCAGGGAGGCCCGCCGCGTCGCGCGTCGGCTCTGGGACATGTGCTTACCATCACTACATTAGCCTTAACTGAAAGTCTTGTGGCCTGTAGCTCGTCGAAATTTTCACCTTTTTTTAGTGTATGACCGCCCTATACTCCTACCCTATACTTTGTTCTTGGAGCAAGCACAATCACACTTGGCACTTGGGACTCGGGACTGCTTGCGATACATGGACGTCAGTAAAACAAAACTCATTTGGAGACTGTCAGTTTCACCTAGCACCATACATTCCGCCGTCGTCTCTCACCTGCGCCGTCCCAACCACCTGACTGTCTGCTCACGCTCGGAGCAGCAGCCCCACACGTTTGCCGAGGTGTTGCTCCTACCGAAATGGCGGGACGCCTCTTCAATGAGAGCCTCTGGAACGACTGGCGAGGCAAAGACCCCCCCACGGCCCAGCAACTAAGGTCAGATCAATTGGGATCCAGAAGAACACGTGATGCACAGGATGTTGCGCATGATGAGATGTTTGGCTTGCCCAAGCCCAGGAATAGCTCGCCGGGGAAGTTCGGAAGGCGGCAATCGGATATTCATGCCTCACCGACCGGGGGTGTGCCTAATCCGGTGCCTTCGCCCGACAATGGGTTCACTAAATTGGACGCCCGTGCGCGGCATGAGGAGATGCAAAGGGAAGCAATTTTGGCACCTGCAACCTTTGGTAGGCGCCGAAATCCTGAAATCGGAGCCTACTTTGATGGTACAGTTGTCAACATGCACAAGAATTATGGCGAGATGACCCAGCGAGCGGCTGGGCGAGAGGAACGCGTGGCGGGCACTGGGGCACAAGTGATCTATAGCGGACAGCGCCACAAGACACAAGAGTACTCGCCGCCGCAGCGCATGAATCGCTCCGACACCGAGCTGTTCCCAGCACAGCCAGTAGCCTCTCACCCAGCAGATTGTTCCAGTCCCACGAAAGAAGTGTATTACGGGCGACCCCGCACAGATGTGGTGGGGGGTCCCGGTGGTCCAGGATGGACGAATGGTCATTTGTCAAGTGGCTATGAACGCGACTCGTATGGCCGGACCAGTGAAATGACAATGCTCATCGACCATGTCAACAAGCACGACCTCAGCTACCAACCACCACCGGAACCCGACCGGACATGGAAGCTTGGAGCGCCGCCAGTACACCACTTCAGCTTCGAGGACCGAGGCCGTGCTCGAATGTTTCCATATAAAGAATCAGATGTAACAACTTTCACAAAGCGAGAGCCTCACAACTATAGCGTGAATGGAGGGGACGAGGAGAGGTACATGGCTCACATTCCAACTGATGTGACGGACCCGCATGCCTACGAACGGAGTCGGGGACGGTTGCTGCCTAGCGTGAGAGACAACGCATACTCAATAAATTTGGGAGCCGGCGCGTTGTCGCCAAACAACTCGAGCAAGAATCAGGGGATGTTCTGGACACAACCCAACGGTGCAAGCACGGGGCTTGCTGCCCAAAGTGAGTTCGGGCGCCCGACGCCATCTTACTGACAATCTGTTTAGATAGGGCCCATTTTGCTCGTTGAGATGCCGAGATGCTTGAGGCGCGTGTGGTAAGTCGCATAACCCTGGAAAATAGAGCAGAGCACTAAGTGTTGTCACACGAAAAGTTAGTGTATTGGGCGATGTCGCATGCCGATGCACTTCATGGCGCTAGGTAGTTTGTGCGCGGATGTGGTTGCGCCGTCTTTTAAGGGTTCTTTGCCCAAACTATACACCTTGCCGCTCCTCAAACATACGGATAAACATCCTCACTTCAAACACATAACGCGCCTTGGAGGGCTGAGTACCCAGAACAGATTCACGTCCAGCCGCTCGGATGCGTGTAGCGTGAAGGCTGTGCGGCCAACACCGCGAAGACTCCTGCCATTTGGCGTGGTGTCCTGAGACAACATGAATCTTCGAAGCCTTGGATACCTTAGCGGGCTTTACACCCGCCCCGATGGCACACCCAGAAAACCAAAGACCAAAGACAGACTATTTGTATTTTGTATACCCCGAGGTGCTCCCACCCCGGCCAGCTTACAGCTTAATTAAAGGCCCTTTACCTAATGGCATGGAAACACATACTCAGGGACTTCTACAGCAAGCCACGCCGTACTTAGGATGGCGAGAGCTAGAACCCGGAGGAGAGAGACGACGCGATACCACTTATTCCTGTCTGTGCGTAACTGTCACCCCGTCGGATCGTCCGTCGCCCCGTCGCTCTCTTGTCGGCATTCTCTTCCTTGTTCGGTCTGTCAGCAGGTTCCTGTGCGTTCCGTGATAAGGATACGTTAGTGTGGAGAGTGTTGACGTGAGTGTAGTGTCATCTCGTCGGTCTATCGGACTCTGGCCGTCTGTCGTCTGTCGTTCTTCGTTCGTCGCTCTCGTTCTCGTCCTCGTTCCCGTTCTCGTCCCTCGTTCTCAACACTAACTCAATACCAAACCTCTCCACTCCCTCAGCCCTAGCCTATCCATCCCGATCCGCCCAGCCATGTCCGCTCCGTCGTCGCGCTCGCCCTCGCCCAAGCCCGTCCTCCCGCCTTCCTCTGCTGAGGACTGAGGAGGTGGTCCAGCCCGTCATTCCATCACTCCCGGCCACCTTCGCCGCGCCTTCCGCCGATCGTCTCCCTTCCGAATCATCGCATATTGAGCCCGTGGTCATGCTCGATCCGTCATGATAGTGAGGGCGAGGGTGAGTGAGGGTGATGTGGTAGTTTTGTTTTTAGGAGGTCAGTTTTGTTTTTGCCGCTTGCGAGCTGATACAAGGTACTGATATCAGTGTAAGCTCCAAATCCTTGCGAGCTCGCAAGCTGACGCAACAACTATGCCCCTCCCCTCGATATTTGTCCTCCCCCCAGTGCACGCACCGACCCCGCGCACCCCAGCACGTCCTCTCCTCGAGTCCACGCTGGGGGAAAACCCCTTCCGGGTAAAAACAACGCAGGGGGGGGGGGGCACTCGTGAATGAGAGCCCAGAAGCGCTAATCTCTCTCGCCGAGGCGAGTGGCCGCGGCGAGCCGCGGCCCTTCCCTCCTGGTTCTGGTGCCCCCGTCTTCTCTTACCCAAACGGGGCGAGAAGACACGTAAACGCCGGAGGGGAGAGCTGCCACTCCCCCCTCCCCTCCCTCTTCCCTCTTCCTCCTCTCTTCCCTGCGGCTCTGGCCCATGGCGCGCGCCTGCGGCCCCTCTTCAGGTCCCCAGGAGGCCAGCAGGGGCCTGGGAGCCCAGCTCAAGGGGCAGGTGAGGCTGGGGCATGGCCGTGGCCCCTCCTGCCTCTCCCTCGCTGGCTCTCGAGCCCCTGCCGGTCGACGGGAGCTGGCTGGGGGCTCCTGATCAGGGGGGCCCAGGGGGAGGAGGGGTTGGTCAGAGCGAGAAGCAGGCCAACGCGGGCCAGGGCGTGCGATCTGTGCCCGACTCTCAGGGAGAGTCTGGGCTGTCTGGGTGAGTCCCCCCTACATGCCAAGAGGCAGCGCAGGGGGGTGGATGGTTCTCGCCCCCCATGAGGGGAGTCGAGAGAGTGGGGGGGGCGCGAGGCCCCCCTCCATGGCGACCAATCATAAGATTTGTCATGTAGTAAACTAGAGAGTAATCTATGACAAGCGGATTTGGCAGGCTGAGAGCACACGGCACACACAAAATCTCACAATACTTTATTCTCGCTTGTTTTCTCGTCCTTCGCTTCACGACCGGGAGAAGCGTGGCACCCCCGCTGGTATCACCGAAGGCATTTGCTCTGCCTTCTGAACGAGCCCACTTGCAGGCCTTGATGACGGTGGGCTTCCTTCCGGCACGAGAGAAAGGGCAGGCACCGAGCCCTCATTAGTTGGGCCACTATGATCCACCGACTTGCTAAAAGGTGCCATCGGCACGAGGAAGCGTCGGAGCATTTCATAGGCACGTAAGGGCTGATCTTGTGGCACCATGTGCCCGCAGCCACGCAGCACGACATAAGAGAGCGTCGGGGAGGAGCTTCCAGCTGGACCACGAATTCGTGGGCCCTTCATCGACTTTGCTTGCCGGACGTATCCCGCTAGATCGGACGTTTCGTCGGTGGGCTTCATGAACATGGGCAACGTAGGAGCAGAAGCGTACTCCCTCGCACCTGACCATTGGAGCTTATCCATCGCGCGCTGTGTGCCAGATGGACCGAGTATTATGTCGTTTTGACCCGAATAGATTAGTACATGGTAGTGCTCCATGAGGACCTGAACGGGAAGAGGAGGGCCTCATGTCACACCGTCTCAGTAAACGAGGGTGCACATTGCTCGTAGACGAGCGGTCAAGGCAAGGATGTCAATTTTTGCGAACTTTCTGGCAAGTGAGCGATGTGCCAAAGCCGCACCTCGAGCCAAGGTACAACACCCACCACCCAGTCTCCGATCAATTTGGTCTCAACGCTTTGATTGTAAATGGTGTAATTTGTGCTTCCTACATGAAGCGCCTCTGCAACCTGGGGAGTATTCAACCATCGCGGAAACGCCTCTCCTGCTCCCAAACCAATCGATGGCCTCGTGGCAAAGTTGAAATAATTGCGGCCCATCTTGGTGGTGTTAGCGTAGTATGTGTTTGGAAAGTAGTCGCCGTTGAGCTCCTCATCGAACACATGGAATGCTCCCACAGCGTCGCCTCGTGCCAGAGCTGCGTGAAACTTCTCGTCGTACTCACCATATTTTTGGACATCTCTTGTATCCGCCATCCCAAGAGAGAAGAGGAGCGGGCCGAAACCTGTCATCTGCGATGGCGGGTCGAATGCGCCATCACCGATGGCAATCCCCATCAGGTTGATCTTGCGGTGGGCGGAGGCGCCTATATTACGCATATGGATCGTGTGTGCGACGGCAGGAATGTATTTTCCCGCGTATGATTCACCCGTCGCGTAGAAAGGATTCGCGCGTAGGTTGGGGAATAGATCAAAGAATTGTTGCAACGCCTCGTACAGATCAGCACCAATCGTGGTCTGGTTGGTGGCCATCCGTCTTTCCACCCCTGTGAAGGAGAAGCCGGTGCCGAGCGGATTGTCCAGTGCGAGCAGGTGGGCATCCAGGTTCCAGTGGACGGCTCGTGGTACGATTTCTAGCGTATCTGAGATGCCGAAAGGGCCGAGCTCGGTGAAGAACCCGATAAGAGAGGAGGCGCCCGGGCCACCATTCAGCCAGAGCAACACTGGCGCATCCTCGCGCCTTGAGGCAGCCTTTGAGAAGAGGAAGTAAGTATGGCTGTTGGTGGGTGCATCGATGGTGAAGAAGCCAGAGTAGAGCTCCGTCGCATTGTAGCCATTTAGCACGACCCTAGAAGCCTGTTGAGCGAGCTTCGGGCTGTGTGGAAGCATCGGCGTCACGATGTTGCGTTCATCACGCACAGCAGCCATCCCGGTGCACAGGCCCAGCAGCAGCGTCGACATCCGTTTGGGCGTGACGAGAGTAGACCCTCGGGGTCTGGCTCCTGTGACGCTCACGCTGCGGCTGCCAGTCAAGCCTAATTACCTCCCCCCCCCTCCCTCTGCCTGGCGCGCGAGGCGAGGGCCGCCGGTTCCTTCGCTCACGCGGCCCGACCGCGTCCGGAGGGGATGGGCGGTCTCAGTAGAGAGGGACGGGCGTGAGTTCTCATGGGGACGGCCGATTTCTCCTTCTCCTCCGGCACCTAGGAATACTAGAGTAGTTGTACTCTGAACCTCTCTTCCGCCCCCCCCCCCCCCCCCCCCCCCCGCCCCTCTCCGCCTCCTCCCCTCCCTGCTCCCTTCCCTTCCCGCCCTGTCTTCAGCTCCTACAAGACCCCCCCCCCCCGTCCACATACTCCATGAACTCGTTGTTCTTCTGAACCCGAGGCGTTCCCCTCGCGAGCTCAAGCTAGAGAGAGAGTGGATACTCCTACGTAATCTACTCTGGTAGGAGTACTCCCAGCGATTAGTTGAAAGTTGAAAGTACGAGAAGAGACTATATTGTAGAAGGAGAGGTAAAATGACGACGAAAGGGCACCCCCAAGGGAGTGAATTATCTCCTCGAGAGATCATGAGAAAATACTTTATGGGAAGGCCACGACAGAGGAGAAAGCGGGGGAGGTTGAGGAGAACAGGTGATGAGGAGAGAGAGAAAGTGGACTAGCAGGTACGCGTAGGGAGGAGAGGCGAGGAGCGGCGATGGCTTGCCTTGGCCAGCATGGCTGCACGCTCGAGTCGCACCCGGAGCTCCTCGCGTGGGCTCGTGCCGCGACAGTGCAGCAGATGAAGCAGAAGGAGTCATCGAACTCGCACATAGGCTCCAAGCGCGTAGCCACAGAGGCACAGATCGGACAGGGGCCCACCTTTGATGAAGAGCCACCCGCCGTGTTGAAGCGCTCTCGCACCTGGACCTTGCCCAATCTCTCTGCGCAGCCATCGAATGAGACGTGCTGATGAAATCAGACCATTCTACATAGTGACGACGTCACCCTGGTGTCGCCTTCTTCTCCATTACCTCGCATGTTCTCCCTTGTGAGCTCTACCCAGGAGAATGGGCAGGTTGCATTTGTACCAATACGGGAAGTGAACCATCAGCAGGCAGCTACCGAATCAAGGACATGAGCTCTGAAGCCAATGTATCTTCACTCGAAGGCCATTGTTCTTTCTTTGTTGATTTGGGACGGAAATACTCTTGTGCCGACAACACGGACACATATGATCACCACATGTGCCACACGTGCATGTGCTGTATGCAAATTTTTGACCCAAGACCTGTGCAATATGTCTTATTTGACGAATGTATGACGCCATCGTGATTGTTTTGGCTGTTCTCGTGTGTGGATTAGGTGCCAACAAATTGCATTCTGTGGAGAGTGGTGCACGATCGGGCTGTGCTGCATGTGAAATGTGAACTATGGAATATGGCCATGTGTATGTACATAATTAAGTTCTTCCCAGGGATGAGCGCGTGTGCAGTTGGGGCAATGTGTGATTGTGCTCTTCTCCTACTCTATACTCTGCCTCTGCCCCCCCCCCCCCCCCCCGTCAGAACGTACAAGACCCAACGGCCAATAACGCTCGTGCGTGACGGACGTGGACGTGGGCAAACTTCAATTAACCTTGCGAGCTTCAAGTTCGAACTTCGAACGACTCGTAGACTTGAACTTGACTAGAACTTGAATAAACTCGTCGAAAATTGTAAGTTGGTGTTGGTAGCCTGGTCACTGGCCACTCACTATGGAGTCGGAAAGGGCACCACTCAGAATGTCGGGTATTAAGTATTAAGGCGTGGAACAAGAACAAGATACCCAGATATCGAGCTATCGAGGAGCAAAATCAGCTATCGTTATCTAACTAGATAGCAGTCGTAGCAAAAGGCGCAATCAGTATTTACAAGGTTGATAATTGATAACGGGGTCTCGCTGAGGGCCAGCGGTGCGCGCCGTTCAAGGGCAAGGGCCCATGCGGCTAAGTGCTAAGTAAGAAGTAAGGGCGCGTAGGTAGGACAGTGCCAAGTGCCAAGTGCCAAGCAGACTACAATTATTCTTTACACACTACACCCTGTTAGTGTAGACTAGTATGTGATGCTACCAACCCACACTTCACACTTGCACGCACGCACGCACGCACGCACGCACGCACGCACGCGCACGCACGCACGCACGCACGCACGCAGAGGAGGCTGGGGCTGGGCCCTGGCCTCCCCTGCCTCTCCCTCGCTGGCGCTCCTGAGCCTCTGGGGCCCCCACTCTTAGGCCGGTCACTCACGCTTTTTAACAACTATTTTCCATCCCTCCTGGGTGTCCAAGGATTCCCCAGGGACCCCCCTTACCTGCCCCCCCTCCCCCCCCCCCCCCCCGCGAACCCCCTCTACCCCACGAAAATCCATGGCGTCGGTGAGTGACTCCCCCGCCTTGTCCGGCCCATGGAGGTCTATTTTGGGAGAATGGGAGGATTGCGCGCGTGAGGGAATCAAAGCAGTGAATGTCGGGCGAATCCCCATAAGAAACGCGGAGGTTCCGCGTCGGCCGATCGCCGGCTGTCGGCCTCGCAATGGCTGCCAGCTGGTGAGGAGCCCAAGCTCAAGCGCCTCGCGAGGGATGTGGGAGGTCCCTGGTGGGTCGCACGCTCGATCTCGAGGGTCGCACAGTCCGGTAGTGACATATCCCCGCCCATCGCGCCGCAGGCATACGATAATTCGACACGGCCCGACCTCCATGAGGCCGGCCCCTGGGACGCTGGCGAGCGCTGGCGAGCGCTGCCAGAAGTTCAGGCCCTCATGGAGGCCGTTCGCCGAGTGTCAGAGCAAGGCTCATCTCACTCTTGGAGATGGCCTGCGAGGGCGCGCCGGCAGCTAGCGCGGAATGCGGTTCTTGCGGGGAGCTCATGGAGCTTTCCTCGGGGGTGACTACGGGCATGGTGATCGACGCACGACGCACGACGCACGGAGGGCGCGGAAGTGTGGAAGGAGGCTTGTGGGAGGTGGTGGCAGGCGACTGGGGGTGGCTCAGGCGCGTGCTTGGCTGGTATTGACTCGTTGACTCGGGGTATAGACTCGGGAACTCGGGGGGACTCGCTTGGGAACACGGTGGGACTCGACGAAGTTGCTACAAAAACACTCACAAGAAACCCAAACCCCAACGACCTTGGGCTCAGAAAACTAACGTAAACACTCCGGAATCATACGATAAACAAACCCTCCCCGTGCGACAAAGGCTGAGGTCGCGATCGCTCGTCATGCGCGAAGAAATACGGAAAGAGAGCGCAAAACTACGCAAACGAAGGGTTCAAACTATCGTTAAAGTGAAAACTCGTCCGCTGAAGCCAACGCGGAGGGTCGAGGAGAGGTCCAAACTCGCGCGGGGGGAAGAAGGCGATGTGCAGAGAGACCTTCTAGACAAGCGACGAGCAAGGGGCGACGAAACAAGACGCGAGACGCGGGGCGCGTGCCATTCGTTCTTCCTTTCTTTCACCGAAAACGCGGCGAAACTAACGTTAAACATCGGTACCCCCTCCGCGAGAATCGCGAAGAAGAACGGACGAGATGGAGGCAATCATCGAAGGAATCGCGAGAGGGAGGAATCGAAGCGAGGGGGGGGAAACAGCGCGCGCGGGGGGGGGAACGAACGACGGCCGGAGGAAACGAACCGCGCGCGGAGGAGAAGAACCTCGCGCGGGGGGGGGGGGAATAATATAACGGCCGGAGGCGACGGATGGCACGCCGAGAGGAAGAACCTGCCGCGGGGGGCGAGGGACCGAGGGCACGGCGGGGCAGCGTGGGAGGGCGCGAGGGTGATCTCGGAGCGAGATCGCGTCCTTTCCCTCGCGGAGCGCAGAGAGACCCCCACGGAACATCCTGGGACCGGAGAATGTTTTGGACGAAACTTCCCTCCGTCGGCCGAGGAGAGGAGGACGGAGAGAGAGAGAGAGAGAGTCTCGCAGAGCAACTGCGGAACGAGAAGTCGAAGTCATGCCGGTTTATTACCTTAAACGAGCCAACAATTATAGTAACAGCAAAAACAAAATTCGAATCGCAAATTTCGAGACCAAAATCTGCAAACCTGGACTTGAGACCATGGGGAATCCGAATCTGTGTGTCTTGTGCGTCAGTGGCAACACGGGGAACTGTTCAATTGTAATTGTGAGCGCGTACCTTACACGAATATTCATGCCTACAGCCTTCAGATGGGCAGGAATACAACACCCCCCGACTTAAATCGAGACGTCTCCCGATGTCGAGCCAAGAGAGTTCATTTAACCATACGAGACGAGAGACTTAGAAGAGGAGGATTAACCCATGGATCCAAAGCGAGCACAAAATCGGCAGCTTAGCGCGGCGGCCCCCGATTTCGTACGCCACGTCCTACCACGTTCTCCCTTTTACAGGAGTTTTGCTCGGGCAGTTGCGCTGGGTCAGGCGCTGACGCGACGCTAATCATCCACTTCCGGTCGACTTAGCACTTAGCGCTACGAACGTGAACGAGAACGGGTACGACTTGAAGGCAGATCAGGAGGAATACGATTTGACTCTTGAACTCGACGTGGAACTTGATTAGACTGGGGACTTGAACTTGGACTTGAAGAGGAGTCTACAGCGGAGTGAGCTTGGGGTTGAACCGGACGGCGGTCGAAAGTGGTGTCGTACGACTCAACTAGATCAGCACAACGCCGAAGCAACTCAATTCGAGACTCCCAAGTAGCTTCAGAACGAGGATAGCCGCGCCATTTGACGAGATACTTGAATGAAACTCCATCGCCCTTGCGATCGAGTAACTCTTCGACCAAGTACTCATCTTCAGCGAGCGGAGACGAATCGGTGACGGTGAAGTACGGACGAAGATTGGAAATGTGAACTTCATCCTTGACTTGACGATTTTCGAGATCGCGTAGACGGTAGCGAGTGGCCGAGATGGCTTCTTCTACTCGGTAGGGACCGGAGTAGAGATATTGAAGTTTGTTGGCGTGGCCAGGGATTCGACGACAAACTCTGTCTCCTGGTTTGAAGGTGACACCGAGTTTAGACTTTTGAGAGGCGGAGCGCATCGATTCGCGTTGGGCTTCTTGAGTACTTTCGAGGGCGGAACGCCACGACTCGAGAAGCTTCTTATTGAGCTCGGTGGCGTAAATGACGGCATCGGACGGAGGCCTAGATGGAAGGAACTCGAGAACAGGAGCAGGGTCAGCAAGTTGAGCTGGAAGACGAAGCTCCCGACCAAACAAGATAGCCGCGGGTGACTTGGGTACGACGCGACCGGCGGTCGCTCGCATAGACATGAGAAGAAACGGAAGGTGGTCGACCCAATGGGCGCCGCCTTCATTGGAGACTCGAGTCATCGTGAGGAGAGTTTGTTGAGCTCTTTCCACTAGCCCTACGCCTTCGTGGCGATAAGCTTCAGTAGTGCTCAAGTCCGTTCCGGTCGCTTTGAGAATTAGGTCAACTAATCGAGAGCAAAGATTCGAGCCGGCGTCGGTTCGAAGTTGGCGAGGGACTCCATAACGAGAGACAATGAGACGCATGAAGACGTCTAGACATTTCGCGGAAGAGGGGTTACCGTTGCAAGGCTCAGCTTCAATCCAACGAGAGAGAGAATCGACGAAAACAATTAGCTTATCAAAACCGGAGCGGCCGGATACGAAATCGTGGGTGGGAGCCATCGAAAGAATATCGCAATAGACGACGTCGAAAGGATAGGATCCGATAGAAAGACCGGATGGATGGGCGAGCGGTCGCGGTAACGGTTTGCCAAGAGTGCATTCATGGCACTCTCGAACGTATTCCGATACAGAGGCGGACAAGCCAGGCCAGTACACTCGAGTACGAAGTAGGGTAGACATCCGTGTCGCACCGGGGTGACCAAGGTGGTCATGGTAGGCGCGGAGGTATGTGTCACGAAGGGACTCCGGAATGTATAAACGAAGAGGAGCCTCTTCCGCTTCTGACGAACGGTAGTAGAGTAGGCCATCACGAAGGAGGAATCGGGATCTCTTCTTCGACGACGAGCCAAGGTCAGAGACCAGATCGGCGGTGATCGAACCGTGAGCTTTCGGAAGGGTCGACGCGAGTTCAGAAAGGATCGAGCTAGCGAACTCGTCGGTAGAGAGCGCTTGACGCAATTCGTCGGCATGAGGCACGCCCACATCGAGATACGAGGAGGTAATCGACTCCGAAGATTCCGATGCTTGACGAGCGAGCCTATCGTTTGCTTGTTGGCGGCGAGCAGTGAGGGTGGATGAAGTAACCGCGGCGGCAACTATGTCGTTAATTTCAAAAGAATCGAAAGAATGGACCTCACTCTCCTCGTGGTGGAG
This sequence comes from Isochrysis galbana, assembly GCA_018136815.1. Taxonomy (NCBI): domain Eukaryota; phylum Haptophyta; order Isochrysidales; family Isochrysidaceae; genus Isochrysis; species Isochrysis galbana. The sequence continues at coordinate 217,704 of CM030938.1, forward strand.
AGGATCGTGGTCGGGCTCGAGAGCAACTAAGCGGGACAAGCCGTCGGCGTCCCAGTGAGTGACTCCAGGTTTGTGCACGACGTCGAATCGATATTCGGCTAGCTTTAGGACCCATCGCATGAGGCGCGAGGCTGGACCACCGGTGACTTGATCTTTCATCGTGTGAAGCCAGCGCAAAGCTGAATGGTCTACGACGAGGGTGAAGTGGCGACCCCAAAGATAAGGCCTCCAATTTCGGATCGATTCTAGCGCTGCTAAAAGTTCGATTTCAGTAACTGTCCAATGGCGCTCAGCCGGACTCAAACTACGACCGTAGTATGCAACGACGCGCTCTCTCCCTTCGTCGTCCTTCTGAGCAAGGACGCCGGCGATGCCGAGCTTGCTAGCACCGTCGGTCTTAACGAGGAAAGGACGGTCGTCTCGAGGAGGTGCGAGTACGGGTTCTTCACAGATAGCTTGCTTGAGATCTTCGATAGCCTGGCGACAGGCTTCTGTTTGCGACTCGACCGGGACATCGCACCCTTTCCGCGTGAGAGCGGTTAACGGCGCTGCACGGATCGCAAAACGGCGTATAAAACGGCGGTAGTACGAGCACAGTCCAAGGAAAGAACGGACGGCTTCGATAGAGTTGATTTGGGTAGGGTCGATTTTCGAGACGGCTTCCACTTTCTTGGGATCCATCCGAAGACCTTCACGCGAAACAACGTGGCCGAGATATTCAGCCGAGGTGGCAAAGAAAACGCATTTCGACATCTTGCAAGTGAGGCCCGCCCAGATGAGACGTTCCAAGACAAGATCAAGACGGTGTAACATTTGTTGGAATGACGACTCTTCCCTGGCCTGCAGCGAGTCACCTACGCCTGTCGACCAGGCGCCGACATCATCCAAGTATGGCATACAAATCTCCCATGCCAGCCCACCGAGAACGGCGTCCATGAGGCGGCACATATACGAGGGACCGGATTGAACACCAAAAGGCAAGTAATTGAACTCGTACTTGCCGCGATGAGTAGTGAACGCGGTGATATGTTTATCGGACTCTTTGATCGGTATACCCCAGAAACCAGATGCCAGGTCCAGGGTGCAAAGGAATAGAGAATCAAGGTTGCCTTGGCCGGACGACAATCGGTCGATGGCTTCTACCGTGAGGGGAAGAGGGCTGTCCTCTAGACGAAGCTTGGAGTTGACGTCGCGATAATCTACGCAGAAACGTACGGAGCCATCCTTCTTAGTGACTAGCACGACTCGAGAGGCCCACGACGAATTTGATTTCCTAATGATGCCCGCGGACTCCATCTTGCAAACTTCGTCCTCTATGATCTTCTCACCCTCTCGTCCAACTCTAGACGGTGCGTGGAGGTGAGCTTCGGCTCCGGGGTTGAGCGGTAGCTCTACCTCCATCACGTGAGTGTGATTCGGGTTGGTCGGGTCAATTGCGAAAGCAGCGATACGTCGGGCCAGTAGACGACGAACTTGTTCACGTTGGGGCATCGAGAGACGGCCTTCGGGGTCGATCTTGGCTGCCTCGAGGAGCTTACGCTGGTCCTCGTCGAGCGACTCAATCACATCCGGCGAGTTAACGGCCCCGACGCGGCGATATGTTCCAGCGTGAATTTTGAATCGAACCTGTAGCGAAGCTACAGGATGGAACGACGGAAGGTGTAGAGGTTTGGGGTCAGTGTTGACCACCGTAACCGCGATGGTGTGGTCGGCGTTCGACCTCTCTACTTGGGGAATGACGAGAGGAGAGCTATCGATCGTTTCACGCGTAGGGAGTCGGTCCACGAGCATGGCGCAGTCTTCGTGTTCTCGAAGAGCTAGCGGAATTCGGACGTGAAACGTTGCCCGATGATAGGCCGGGATCGTGATAGGTTCGTGGGTGTATAGGAGGTACTCGGAGCCACATGATGCCGGCGCTTTGGCGGCAAACTCATCGGCCGTGCTGAAGAGAGGCTCGGTGACTAGCTGGTTGTCGTTTTTGGTGGCCTGCGGCCCTCGGAAGAAGTCAGTCGTGATTGGGTTCGCGGAGGTCGGACAGACCTGTGCACAAGTCATGCTGACAGGGACCACCGCTATCGGTGACGTCGAGACGCGAAAGATCGGCGGAGCGTCGGGGCTTGGACTGCCATTAACCTCAAGAGGAGCCACCGTGGATGGAGCACCGAGGGTGATAGAGCCGTCCGCGCTGTCGGAGGCGAGCTGAATCGAAGCGGCGTGCGTGGCTAAGAAGTCGTTCCCGAGCAGCAGCATCGGGTTGCCTTCAATCACCATGAACGTATGACGAAAGAGAAATCCACCGACGGAGAAGACGATTCGAGCCTTGCCTCGCGTGATAAGAGGCAGGCCGTCCGGACCGTGAAGCGGTGTCACTACGGCTTGTGGCAGCCGCTCGACGCATGCGTCTTTGGGTAGGCTGGACAAGAGGGAAGTGGTCACGACCGACGGGCCAGCTCCGGTGTCAGCGAGTGTGCTGTTGACCGTGAGAGCGGAGTCGGCTAAGATAACTCCTTCTTTGCCGGTAGCCTCGCCGGAGCGGCAGACCACTAGGTCTCGAACATATAGGCAATGCCTTGGGTAGGCAGATGGTAGGGTATCCACGACGCTATCCGGTCGGTGCGCGGTCACGTGTGCGATGGTGTCGGACGGGGACGGGGTTGGTCGACAGCGTGGTTGCTCGGGTGAATTCGTCGTCGTGGTGATCGTCGTCTCTTCGGGTAATCCGACTGCCGCTATCGTGGCAGAGGGTCTAGAGGCGTCGTCCTCGTTGGTAGCGGTGCAGGGTGATAGCTTGGGACTAGTGTATCCCAGGCCTCTCTTGTCGGTGGGGTGCCTCGGGTGGTCGGACATCTTTTCCCAGTCTTTCTCGAGACGAGCTTGGGCTTCTGTCTTGGGTCTTCGAACTAATGAGGCTAGCTCTTCGGCGCGGATGCCTTTGGCTTCCACGAACTCGATCGGCGCTCGGACGGCAGCGGCGAGATCGGATTCCTCGTCGGCGCCTCGTCCGGCTAGAGCTTGCGCTCTTATTTCGTCAGCGGTTTCGAGCGTGACGTTGGACCATTTCTGGTCCCCGTTCACTCCGAATGCTTGCCATTGTTGGCGCCGCTTCCGGAGAGTCGTCGGCGTCGTCGGACGCGGCGAGCTCGCGCGTGCCGGAGGCGGGGCGGTCCATGGAGAGAATGGGTCGTGGAGAGTAGACTCGGAGGCGTAGAGTGGCGTGTCGTTGTCGTGGTTATCGTGGGTTTCTTTTTGGTCTTCGTGGTTGTCTGACTCGGGAGTAGCTGGACGGGAAACAACGGGGTCGGAAGAAACTTCACTAGATTCCCTCCCCCTCTCATAACGATGAAGAGCCGACCACGGCTCGTATGCGGTAGCCTCAGTCGAGCTAAGGGAAGGCCGGTCCGATAGGCTGCGCCGCGCGCAAGCGAGTAGCTCCAACGCGGACAGTTTCTTCGTCGATGGCTGGTCTCCCTGTTGGCTCAAATGTCGAAGAAGAACAGGCATCCAATGGGTCGCCATCGCTCCAGCTACACCGACGTAGGTGCGGCTGCGAAGAGCGCCACGGTGCGGTGAAGGAGAGAGGTTAGCCATGGCCGACTCACGGCCATCCACGACGCAGGTTGGCTGGAGAGGCGGCAGCCCTTTGGTGAGGTACAACCCGGTGGCTTTCTGGTGTCCAGTGCCGTGCTCCCAGGGTTGGACGAATTGGGTCGGGGTCAACCCCCCGACTAAACGGCGAGCTTCCGCATGCATCCGAGGGTTCTCGACCGCTACAAACGGAGCAGTGGCGGAGGCCATTGACTTGAAGACGCGAGCGGCCGACTCAAGAGCGGCACGACGTCCGGGTTCTTGGGAGAGCCATTGACTGCTGACAGCGGAGAGGTACGTGCAGGGCGGGTGGGCGATGACTAGGTCCCAACCTAGGTTTTGGACATGAAGCGCGTCGCCTTGGAAGTGGGGCACGTAATCGATCTCGGAAGGATACAAATCGCACGTAGCTACATCAGCACCGGCGAGTAGGAACATGGAGGAGACGACGCCGCTCGTCTCGCCAACGACGAGAACGCGTGGTGCGTGACAGCCAGACGTCAGCCCGTCTTGGACTCGTTGATTCATCTTCGTGAGCTCAGCGCAAAGCTCATCGAAGTGCTTGGGTAGCGCGGCGGCAGGCGAGGCTAGGGTGCCATTGCGAGGCCGGCGAAGCTCTTGGGCTGCCTCCGTGAGGTGCCGAGGTAATACCACCGCAGAGCCGCTCGCTCGTGCACGAAGAGAGGCGAGAGCGTGGAGAGCGGGTGACGGGGTATCATCACGGGTGCCGACATCGGAGTTGTTTTGAGAGGAATCGAAGGACTGGATCGCGGACGCATTGATCGCTGCCACGCGCATGATGGTGGTGGCAGTGGTATCGAGAGGCAGGCAGTGCTCGGAGGCGGCGACCGGTGGCCGCAGCGACGTAGGACGAATGGAAGAAGACTCGGATATCGACGACGTAGAGACGGGCTCGGAGGACGGGATTGACGAAGAAACTCGGAGAAGTGGGGTGTCGGACGGCGGCGACGGACGCCGCGGCCGCGAGACCACCGGTGAGAGACATGAAGGACATGGCTCAGGGACTCGGTTGGGCTGGCTCAATGGGCGTAGAAGCTCGGTTTGGGAGGCCGCCGTTCCTCGACGTGCAGAGGAGTTGTGGTCACTCTCCATGGTCACGTCGGAAGAGGAGACGTCGTTGCATTCTGTCGTCGGCGGGGTCGGCGCCGGCGAAAGAAGGGACGTGGCTGTCGTAGAAGCCGGCTGCGGGGAAGGCTGGGGCCAGGGTGGTGGCTCTGCGGCAGCGGCTGGCGTGGGTAGTGGCCGAAGAGGTTCTGCAATGCGAAGCATTCTTCGGAGGACTTGGCTCGGGCTAGCGGGTGGATGGACCGCTGAAATTACGGTGGATTCAGACTCGAATTCGGAAGACTCGGCGACTTGAGAGGGGCTAGGAGACGGCTGTTCAAGCTCCTCCAGGGCTCTCGGTTGATGGGGTGGCGTGGGAACGCCGGTGGTCGACCGCGGATTCCGCGGTGACGTTAATTTGTACTCGGACTCGGACTCGTCGTTTCTGGCGTGCTGGACGCCAATAACAGGGCTAACTTTCGAAATGGGAACGGACGGGGCCGGCTCAAAGGTGAAGCCCCCTGGCGTCGCAACCGTCGGTGAGGACGAAGCTGAAGCTTGTGATGACAATAGGGGCACGGTGGCTAGCACCGGTTGGCTCGGTGCGGCCGAAATCTCGGACTCGGTGACGGGCTTGATTACGCGGGCTCGGGATGCACTGTCTTGTGCGATTGGACTCGGACTCGGAACGGAAACGGAAGGGATCGGCTCGGCGGCGTGCAGCCTGCTGGAGTGGCAGGCCGGCTGCGGCGAGACTCGGAACGGTGGCTCGGACAAGGACACAGTGGCTGTCGTCGAGGGCTTCGGCGTCAGCTTGTGTTTGGACTCGATACGCGGTGGCTCGTGAAACGGGGCTCGGTTGTGGTTGGAATTCTGGAAGTGACCGGAGATTCCAAATGACTCAGACTCGGGGCGCGGAGGACCGAAGGTGAACACTCCCGCGGAAGGAGTGGTCGTCGGAGGCTCAGTGAGTGGCTGGAGCTCCGTTAATCCTGCGGTCGACCGCGTGGTAGGACTCGGTGACGTTGTAAACTCGGACTCGGACTCGGACTCGGACTCGGATGGCTCAGAACGGGGTTTGCTCAAAACAGGCTTGGACTCGGACTCGAAAGAAAGTGGGGAAGAACCGGAGAACTGCGCCTCCATCGTCGTAGTAATGGAGACTAGTGATACCGGTGATGACTGGGCTGGGCTCAGACTCGTAGATGGGCTCGCGGTGGCGTAAGACGAAGAGGGTAATTCTGAACGTGACTTGGACTCGGACTCGTACTCGGGAGACGTTTTGTGGCTCGGACATGCGAAATTTGATTTGAAGGATTGAAGGTTGGATTGGGCCTGCGGCGGCTGGATTTTCGCAGACCGTGAGGTCTTGGACTGGGGATGCTTGAGGAGTGGCGGAAGGTAGCGGTTGAGCGGCTTGAGTTGATAGAGAGGCGGTGACGGTTGACTTGGTTTTGAGGACTCGTGCGTGATATCGAGAATCAGGATGGAATCATCGGCATTGGGAGAAATAGGGGCAATCGGCGAGGAGGCAGGAGAAAGAGGGGGGTGGAGGTGGCAGGGCTTGTCTGGAACTTGGGGAATCTTGGGGTACCGGTTGGAGGCCGTAGAAGTACTCGGCCGTAGCGTAATACGATCTTTTGGTGGGTGGCGTTCAGGCCCACTACCCTGGACTGGTAGCGGGGTAACAGCGCGGACGTGGGCCCCGCCGGCGACCTACTGGGCCGGACGGAGAACAACCATCGTGCGGAGGCGGCGGTGGACTTCTGGGTCGTTACCACACTCGCCACTGCCGCCTTCGCAGAGAAAACGAATGTATGGTTGGCAAACGACGGGGTTATGAGCTCCGTCGCCCGTGCCATACTTCCACAAGTCTGCCTCGGGCGTACCAGATGGAGCCCGGGGACGAAAGGCGCAGTACGCGCAGCCGTTGGCGTCGGTCCACTCCTTGACGTCGCGGTCTAAGTCGTCGAGACGCGGCGCCGTCATGGTGGCATCCGAGGGACGGCAGCGCGTGAGCGCAGCGCGAAGGGCCGGGTGACCCGCGTAACGAGAGATTTGCCAGAAGCGGGCTCGCGCTCGAGACCAGCTACCTGGATCCCATTCCGAGAGGCCCGAATCGGCCGGAAGCCCAAGGCCGTTCGGAGGGGGATCACATTGGCGACGGGAAGACGTGCTTTTGCCGAGGGGACGGTCAAGAAGTGCGTCCGGTAACGGAGACGATGCGGAGTAATTCGTAGGCGGAGGCGGAGCCCGACGATTGTCAGCGCCAGTCGCCTTGCGGTTCGAGTTGTTGTTTTGCGATTTTAATGCCTCGGCCACCGCCGCTTGGACGGCGGCGACCATCGAAGCCGTAGTGTCTGCGGGGTTAGAGGCAGTCTTAGCAACCTTGGCGGTCTTGGTGGACTTGGAAGTAGTCGCCGGCGGCGTCACGGCGGCGACCGTGACCGACGCTTGTTGGCCAGCGCGGGCTTGTTCGTACGGGCTCAGGTAGCGCTGGCAGAGGTTGACGC
>CM030938.1:224966-359732 GCA_018136815.1 Isochrysis galbana
GCCAAGTGCCAAGCAGACTACAATTATTCTTTACACACTACACCCTGTTTAGTGTAGACTAGTATGTGATGCTACCAACCCACACTTCACACTTGCACGCACGCACGCACCGCACGCACGCACGCACGCACGCGCACGCACGCACGCACGCACGCACGCAGAGGAGGCTGGGGCTGGCCCTGGCCTCCCCTGCCTCTCCCTCGCTGGCGCTCCTGAGCCTCTGGGCCCCCACTCTTAGGCCGGTCACTCACGCTTTTTAACAACTATTTTCCATCCCTCCTGGGTGTCCAAGGATTCCCCAGGGACCCCCCTTACCTGCCCCCCCTCCCCCCCCCCCCGCGAACCCCTCTACCCACGAAAATCCATGGCGTCGTGAGTGACTCCCCCGCCTTGTCCGGCCCATGGAGGTCTATTTTGGGAGAATGGGAGGATTGCGCGCGTGAGGAATCAAAGCAGTGAATGTCGGGCGAATCCCCATAAGAAACGCGGAGGTTCCGCGTCGGCCGATCGCCGGCTGTCGGCCTCGCAATGGCTGCCAGCTGGTGAGGAGCCCAAGCTCAAGCGCCTCGCGAGGGATGTGGAGGTCCCTGTGGCGCACGCTCGATCTCGAGGTCGCACAGTCCGGTAGTGACATATCCCCGCCCATCGCGCCGCAGGCATACGATAATTCGACACGGCCCACCTCCATGAGGCCGGCCCCTGGACTGCGAGCGCTGGCGAGCGCTGCCAGAAGTTCAGGCCCTCATGGAGGCCGTTCGCCGAGTGTCAGAGCAAGGCTCATCTCACTCTTGGAGATGGCTGCGAGGGCGCGCCGGCAGCTAGCGCGGAATGCGGTTCTTGCGGGGAGCTCATGGAGCTTTCCTCGGGGGTGACTACGGGCATGGTGATCGACGCACGACGCACGACGCACGGAGGGCGCGGAAGTGTGGAAGGAGGCTTGTGGGAGGTGGTGGCAGGCGACTGGGGGTGGCTCAGGCGCGTGCTTGGCTGGTATTGACTCGTTGACTCGGGGTATAGACTCGGGAACTCGGGGGGGCTCGCTTGGGAACACGGTGGGACTCGACGAAGTTGCTACAAAAACACTCACAAGAAACCCAAACCCCAACGACCTTGGGCTCAGAAAACTAACGTAAACACTCCGGAATCATACGATAAACAAACCCTCCCCGTGCGACAAAGGCTGAGGTCGCGATCGCTCGTCATGCGCGAAGAAATACGGAAAGAGAGCGCAAAACTACGCAAACGAAGGGTTCAAACTATCGTTAAAGTGAAAACTCGTCCGCTGAAGCCAACGCGGAGGGTCGAGGAGAGGTCCAAACTCGCGCGGGGGGAAGAAGGCGATGTGCAGAGAGACTTCTAGACAAGCGACGAGCAAGGGGCGACGAAACAAGACGCGAGACGCGGGCGCGTGCCATTCGTTCTTCCTTTCTTTCACCGAAAACGCGGCGAAACTAACGTTAAACATCGGTACCCCCCTCCGCGAGAATCGCGAAGAAGAACGGGACGAGATGGAGGCAATCATCGAAGGAATCGCGAGAGGAATCGAAGCGAGGGGGGAACAGCGCGCGCGGGGGGGGGAACGAACGACGGCCGGAGGAAACGAACCGCGCGCGGAGGAGAAGAACCTCGCGCGGGGGGGGAATAATATAACGGCCGGAGGCGACGGATGGCACGCCGAGAGGAAGAACCTGCCGCGGGGGCGAGGGACCGAGGGCACGGCGGGGCAGCGTGGGAGGGCGCGAGGGTGATCTCGGAGCGAGATCGCGTCCTTTCCCTCGCGGAGCGCAGAGAGACCCCCACGGAACATCCTGGGACCGGAGAATGTTTTGGACGAAACTTCCCTCCGTCGGCCGAGGAGAGGAGGACGGAGAGAGAGAGAGAGAGAGTCTCGCAGAGCAACTGCGGAACGAGAAGTCGAAGTCATGCCGGTTTATTACCTTAAACGAGCCAACAATTATAGTAACAGCAAAAACAAAATTCGAATCGCAAATTTCGAGACCAAAATCTGCAAACCTGGACTTGAGACCATGGGGAATCCGAATCTGTGTGTCTTGTGCGTCAGTGGCAACACGGGGAACTGTTCAATTGTAATTGTGAGCGCGTACCTTACACGAATATTCATGCCTACAGCCTTCAGATGGGCAGGAATACAACACCCCCGACTTAAATCGAGACGTCTCCCGATGTCGAGCCAAGAGAGTTCATTTAACCATACGAGACGAGAGACTTAGAAGAGGAGGATTAACCCATGGATCCAAAGCGAGCACAAAATCGGCAGCTTAGCGCGGCGGCCCCCGATTTCGTACGCCACGTCCTACCACGTTCTCCCTTTTACAGGAGTTTTGCTCGGGCAGTTGCGCTGGGTCAGGCGCTGACGCGACGCTAATCATCCACTTCCGGTCGACTTAGCACTTAGCGCTACGAACGTGAACGAGAACGGGTACGACTTGAAGGCAGATCAGGAGGAATACGATTTGACTCTTGAACTCGACGTGGAACTTGATTAGACTGGGGACTTGAACTTGGACTTGAAGAGGAGTCTACAGCGGAGTGAGCTTGGGGTTGAACCGGACGGCGGTCGAAAGTGGTGTCGTACGACTCAACTAGATCAGCACAACGCCGAAGCAACTCAATTCGAGACTCCCAAGTAGCTTCAGAACGAGGATAGCCGCGCCATTTGACGAGATACTTGAATGAAACTCCATCGCCCTTGCGATCGAGTAACTCTTCGACCAAGTACTCATCTTCAGCGAGCGGAGACGAATCGGTGACGGTGAAGTACGGACGAAGATTGGAAATGTGAACTTCATCCTTGACTTGACGATTTTCGAGATCGCGTAGACGGTAGCGAGTGGCCGAGATGGCTTCTTCTACTCGGTAGGGACCGGAGTAGAGATATTGAAGTTTGTTGGCGTGGCCAGGGATTCGACGACAAACTCTGTCTCCTGGTTTGAAGGTGACACCGAGTTTAGACTTTTGAGAGGCGGAGCGCATCGATTCGCGTTGGGCTTCTTGAGTACTTTCGAGGGCGGAACGCCACGACTCGAGAAGCTTCTTATTGAGCTCGGTGGCGTAAATGACGGCATCGGACGGAGGCCTAGATGGAAGGAACTCGAGAACAGGAGCAGGGTCAGCAAGTTGAGCTGGAAGACGAAGCTCCCGACCAAACAAGATAGCCGCGGGTGACTTGGGTACGACGCGACCGGCGGTCGCTCGCATAGACATGAGAAGAAACGGAAGGTGGTCGACCCAATGGGCGCCGCCTTCATTGGAGACTCGAGTCATCGTGAGGAGAGTTTGTTGAGCTCTTTCCACTAGCCCTACGCCTTCGTGGCGATAAGCTTCAGTAGTGCTCAAGTCCGTTCCGGTCGCTTTGAGAATTAGGTCAACTAATCGAGAGCAAAGATTCGAGCCGGCGTCGGTTCGAAGTTGGCGAGGGACTCCATAACGAGAGACAATGAGACGCATGAAGACGTCTAGACATTTCGCGGAAGAGGGGTTACCGTTGCAAGGCTCAGCTTCAATCCAACGAGAGAGAGAATCGACGAAAACAATTAGCTTATCAAAACCGGAGCGGCCGGATACGAAATCGTGGGTGGGAGCCATCGAAAGAATATCGCAATAGACGACGTCGAAAGGATAGGATCCGATAGAAAGACCGGATGGATGGGCGAGCGGTCGCGGTAACGGTTTGCCAAGAGTGCATTCATGGCACTCTCGAACGTATTCCGATACAGAGGCGGACAAGCCAGGCCAGTACACTCGAGTACGAAGTAGGGTAGACATCCGTGTCGCACCGGGGTGACCAAGGTGGTCATGGTAGGCGCGGAGGTATGTGTCACGAAGGGACTCCGGAATGTATAAACGAAGAGGAGCCTCTTCCGCTTCTGACGAACGGTAGTAGAGTAGGCCATCACGAAGGAGGAATCGGGATCTCTTCTTCGACGACGAGCCAAGGTCAGAGACCAGATCGGCGGTGATCGAACCGTGAGCTTTCGGAAGGGTCGACGCGAGTTCAGAAAGGATCGAGCTAGCGAACTCGTCGGTAGAGAGCGCTTGACGCAATTCGTCGGCATGAGGCACGCCCACATCGAGATACGAGGAGGTAATCGACTCCGAAGATTCCGATGCTTGACGAGCGAGCCTATCGTTTGCTTGTTGGCGGCGAGCAGTGAGGGTGGATGAAGTAACCGCGGCGGCAACTATGTCGTTAATTTCAAAAGAATCGAAAGAATGGACCTCACTCTCCTCGTGGTGGAGAGGATCGTGGTCGGGCTCGAGAGCAACTAAGCGGGACAAGCCGTCGGCGTCCCAGTGAGTGACTCCAGGTTTGTGCACGACGTCGAATCGATATTCGGCTAGCTTTAGGACCCATCGCATGAGGCGCGAGGCTGGACCACCGGTGACTTGATCTTTCATCGTGTGAAGCCAGCGCAAAGCTGAATGGTCTACGACGAGGGTGAAGTGGCGACCCCAAAGATAAGGCCTCCAATTTCGGATCGATTCTAGCGCTGCTAAAAGTTCGATTTCAGTAACTGTCCAATGGCGCTCAGCCGGACTCAAACTACGACCGTAGTATGCAACGACGCGCTCTCTCCCTTCGTCGTCCTTCTGAGCAAGGACGCCGGCGATGCCGAGCTTGCTAGCACCGTCGGTCTTAACGAGGAAAGGACGGTCGTCTCGAGGAGGTGCGAGTACGGGTTCTTCACAGATAGCTTGCTTGAGATCTTCGATAGCCTGGCGACAGGCTTCTGTTTGCGACTCGACCGGGACATCGCACCCTTTCCGCGTGAGAGCGGTTAACGGCGCTGCACGGATCGCAAAACGGCGTATAAAACGGCGGTAGTACGAGCACAGTCCAAGGAAAGAACGGACGGCTTCGATAGAGTTGATTTGGGTAGGGTCGATTTTCGAGACGGCTTCCACTTTCTTGGGATCCATCCGAAGACCTTCACGCGAAACAACGTGGCCGAGATATTCAGCCGAGGTGGCAAAGAAAACGCATTTCGACATCTTGCAAGTGAGGCCCGCCCAGATGAGACGTTCCAAGACAAGATCAAGACGGTGTAACATTTGTTGGAATGACGACTCTTCCCTGGCCTGCAGCGAGTCACCTACGCCTGTCGACCAGGCGCCGACATCATCCAAGTATGGCATACAAATCTCCCATGCCAGCCCACCGAGAACGGCGTCCATGAGGCGGCACATATACGAGGGACCGGATTGAACACCAAAAGGCAAGTAATTGAACTCGTACTTGCCGCGATGAGTAGTGAACGCGGTGATATGTTTATCGGACTCTTTGATCGGTATACCCCAGAAACCAGATGCCAGGTCCAGGGTGCAAAGGAATAGAGAATCAAGGTTGCCTTGGCCGGACGACAATCGGTCGATGGCTTCTACCGTGAGGGGAAGAGGGCTGTCCTCTAGACGAAGCTTGGAGTTGACGTCGCGATAATCTACGCAGAAACGTACGGAGCCATCCTTCTTAGTGACTAGCACGACTCGAGAGGCCCACGACGAATTTGATTTCCTAATGATGCCCGCGGACTCCATCTTGCAAACTTCGTCCTCTATGATCTTCTCACCCTCTCGTCCAACTCTAGACGGTGCGTGGAGGTGAGCTTCGGCTCCGGGGTTGAGCGGTAGCTCTACCTCCATCACGTGAGTGTGATTCGGGTTGGTCGGGTCAATTGCGAAAGCAGCGATACGTCGGGCCAGTAGACGACGAACTTGTTCACGTTGGGGCATCGAGAGACGGCCTTCGGGGTCGATCTTGGCTGCCTCGAGGAGCTTACGCTGGTCCTCGTCGAGCGACTCAATCACATCCGGCGAGTTAACGGCCCCGACGCGGCGATATGTTCCAGCGTGAATTTTGAATCGAACCTGTAGCGAAGCTACAGGATGGAACGACGGAAGGTGTAGAGGTTTGGGGTCAGTGTTGACCACCGTAACCGCGATGGTGTGGTCGGCGTTCGACCTCTCTACTTGGGGAATGACGAGAGGAGAGCTATCGATCGTTTCACGCGTAGGGAGTCGGTCCACGAGCATGGCGCAGTCTTCGTGTTCTCGAAGAGCTAGCGGAATTCGGACGTGAAACGTTGCCCGATGATAGGCCGGGATCGTGATAGGTTCGTGGGTGTATAGGAGGTACTCGGAGCCACATGATGCCGGCGCTTTGGCGGCAAACTCATCGGCCGTGCTGAAGAGAGGCTCGGTGACTAGCTGGTTGTCGTTTTTGGTGGCCTGCGGCCCTCGGAAGAAGTCAGTCGTGATTGGGTTCGCGGAGGTCGGACAGACCTGTGCACAAGTCATGCTGACAGGGACCACCGCTATCGGTGACGTCGAGACGCGAAAGATCGGCGGAGCGTCGGGGCTTGGACTGCCATTAACCTCAAGAGGAGCCACCGTGGATGGAGCACCGAGGGTGATAGAGCCGTCCGCGCTGTCGGAGGCGAGCTGAATCGAAGCGGCGTGCGTGGCTAAGAAGTCGTTCCCGAGCAGCAGCATCGGGTTGCCTTCAATCACCATGAACGTATGACGAAAGAGAAATCCACCGACGGAGAAGACGATTCGAGCCTTGCCTCGCGTGATAAGAGGCAGGCCGTCCGGACCGTGAAGCGGTGTCACTACGGCTTGTGGCAGCCGCTCGACGCATGCGTCTTTGGGTAGGCTGGACAAGAGGGAAGTGGTCACGACCGACGGGCCAGCTCCGGTGTCAGCGAGTGTGCTGTTGACCGTGAGAGCGGAGTCGGCTAAGATAACTCCTTCTTTGCCGGTAGCCTCGCCGGAGCGGCAGACCACTAGGTCTCGAACATATAGGCAATGCCTTGGGTAGGCAGATGGTAGGGTATCCACGACGCTATCCGGTCGGTGCGCGGTCACGTGTGCGATGGTGTCGGACGGGGACGGGGTTGGTCGACAGCGTGGTTGCTCGGGTGAATTCGTCGTCGTGGTGATCGTCGTCTCTTCGGGTAATCCGACTGCCGCTATCGTGGCAGAGGGTCTAGAGGCGTCGTCCTCGTTGGTAGCGGTGCAGGGTGATAGCTTGGGACTAGTGTATCCCAGGCCTCTCTTGTCGGTGGGGTGCCTCGGGTGGTCGGACATCTTTTCCCAGTCTTTCTCGAGACGAGCTTGGGCTTCTGTCTTGGGTCTTCGAACTAATGAGGCTAGCTCTTCGGCGCGGATGCCTTTGGCTTCCACGAACTCGATCGGCGCTCGGACGGCAGCGGCGAGATCGGATTCCTCGTCGGCGCCTCGTCCGGCTAGAGCTTGCGCTCTTATTTCGTCAGCGGTTTCGAGCGTGACGTTGGACCATTTCTGGTCCCCGTTCACTCCGAATGCTTGCCATTGTTGGCGCCGCTTCCGGAGAGTCGTCGGCGTCGTCGGACGCGGCGAGCTCGCGCGTGCCGGAGGCGGGGCGGTCCATGGAGAGAATGGGTCGTGGAGAGTAGACTCGGAGGCGTAGAGTGGCGTGTCGTTGTCGTGGTTATCGTGGGTTTCTTTTTGGTCTTCGTGGTTGTCTGACTCGGGAGTAGCTGGACGGGAAACAACGGGGTCGGAAGAAACTTCACTAGATTCCCTCCCCCTCTCATAACGATGAAGAGCCGACCACGGCTCGTATGCGGTAGCCTCAGTCGAGCTAAGGGAAGGCCGGTCCGATAGGCTGCGCCGCGCGCAAGCGAGTAGCTCCAACGCGGACAGTTTCTTCGTCGATGGCTGGTCTCCCTGTTGGCTCAAATGTCGAAGAAGAACAGGCATCCAATGGGTCGCCATCGCTCCAGCTACACCGACGTAGGTGCGGCTGCGAAGAGCGCCACGGTGCGGTGAAGGAGAGAGGTTAGCCATGGCCGACTCACGGCCATCCACGACGCAGGTTGGCTGGAGAGGCGGCAGCCCTTTGGTGAGGTACAACCCGGTGGCTTTCTGGTGTCCAGTGCCGTGCTCCCAGGGTTGGACGAATTGGGTCGGGGTCAACCCCCCGACTAAACGGCGAGCTTCCGCATGCATCCGAGGGTTCTCGACCGCTACAAACGGAGCAGTGGCGGAGGCCATTGACTTGAAGACGCGAGCGGCCGACTCAAGAGCGGCACGACGTCCGGGTTCTTGGGAGAGCCATTGACTGCTGACAGCGGAGAGGTACGTGCAGGGCGGGTGGGCGATGACTAGGTCCCAACCTAGGTTTTGGACATGAAGCGCGTCGCCTTGGAAGTGGGGCACGTAATCGATCTCGGAAGGATACAAATCGCACGTAGCTACATCAGCACCGGCGAGTAGGAACATGGAGGAGACGACGCCGCTCGTCTCGCCAACGACGAGAACGCGTGGTGCGTGACAGCCAGACGTCAGCCCGTCTTGGACTCGTTGATTCATCTTCGTGAGCTCAGCGCAAAGCTCATCGAAGTGCTTGGGTAGCGCGGCGGCAGGCGAGGCTAGGGTGCCATTGCGAGGCCGGCGAAGCTCTTGGGCTGCCTCCGTGAGGTGCCGAGGTAATACCACCGCAGAGCCGCTCGCTCGTGCACGAAGAGAGGCGAGAGCGTGGAGAGCGGGTGACGGGGTATCATCACGGGTGCCGACATCGGAGTTGTTTTGAGAGGAATCGAAGGACTGGATCGCGGACGCATTGATCGCTGCCACGCGCATGATGGTGGTGGCAGTGGTATCGAGAGGCAGGCAGTGCTCGGAGGCGGCGACCGGTGGCCGCAGCGACGTAGGACGAATGGAAGAAGACTCGGATATCGACGACGTAGAGACGGGCTCGGAGGACGGGATTGACGAAGAAACTCGGAGAAGTGGGGTGTCGGACGGCGGCGACGGACGCCGCGGCCGCGAGACCACCGGTGAGAGACATGAAGGACATGGCTCAGGGACTCGGTTGGGCTGGCTCAATGGGCGTAGAAGCTCGGTTTGGGAGGCCGCCGTTCCTCGACGTGCAGAGGAGTTGTGGTCACTCTCCATGGTCACGTCGGAAGAGGAGACGTCGTTGCATTCTGTCGTCGGCGGGGTCGGCGCCGGCGAAAGAAGGGACGTGGCTGTCGTAGAAGCCGGCTGCGGGGAAGGCTGGGGCCAGGGTGGTGGCTCTGCGGCAGCGGCTGGCGTGGGTAGTGGCCGAAGAGGTTCTGCAATGCGAAGCATTCTTCGGAGGACTTGGCTCGGGCTAGCGGGTGGATGGACCGCTGAAATTACGGTGGATTCAGACTCGAATTCGGAAGACTCGGCGACTTGAGAGGGGCTAGGAGACGGCTGTTCAAGCTCCTCCAGGGCTCTCGGTTGATGGGGTGGCGTGGGAACGCCGGTGGTCGACCGCGGATTCCGCGGTGACGTTAATTTGTACTCGGACTCGGACTCGTCGTTTCTGGCGTGCTGGACGCCAATAACAGGGCTAACTTTCGAAATGGGAACGGACGGGGCCGGCTCAAAGGTGAAGCCCCCTGGCGTCGCAACCGTCGGTGAGGACGAAGCTGAAGCTTGTGATGACAATAGGGGCACGGTGGCTAGCACCGGTTGGCTCGGTGCGGCCGAAATCTCGGACTCGGTGACGGGCTTGATTACGCGGGCTCGGGATGCACTGTCTTGTGCGATTGGACTCGGACTCGGAACGGAAACGGAAGGGATCGGCTCGGCGGCGTGCAGCCTGCTGGAGTGGCAGGCCGGCTGCGGCGAGACTCGGAACGGTGGCTCGGACAAGGACACAGTGGCTGTCGTCGAGGGCTTCGGCGTCAGCTTGTGTTTGGACTCGATACGCGGTGGCTCGTGAAACGGGGCTCGGTTGTGGTTGGAATTCTGGAAGTGACCGGAGATTCCAAATGACTCAGACTCGGGGCGCGGAGGACCGAAGGTGAACACTCCCGCGGAAGGAGTGGTCGTCGGAGGCTCAGTGAGTGGCTGGAGCTCCGTTAATCCTGCGGTCGACCGCGTGGTAGGACTCGGTGACGTTGTAAACTCGGACTCGGACTCGGACTCGGACTCGGATGGCTCAGAACGGGGTTTGCTCAAAACAGGCTTGGACTCGGACTCGAAAGAAAGTGGGGAAGAACCGGAGAACTGCGCCTCCATCGTCGTAGTAATGGAGACTAGTGATACCGGTGATGACTGGGCTGGGCTCAGACTCGTAGATGGGCTCGCGGTGGCGTAAGACGAAGAGGGTAATTCTGAACGTGACTTGGACTCGGACTCGTACTCGGGAGACGTTTTGTGGCTCGGACATGCGAAATTTGATTTGAAGGATTGAAGGTTGGATTGGGCCTGCGGCGGCTGGATTTTCGCAGACCGTGAGGTCTTGGACTGGGGATGCTTGAGGAGTGGCGGAAGGTAGCGGTTGAGCGGCTTGAGTTGATAGAGAGGCGGTGACGGTTGACTTGGTTTTGAGGACTCGTGCGTGATATCGAGAATCAGGATGGAATCATCGGCATTGGGAGAAATAGGGGCAATCGGCGAGGAGGCAGGAGAAAGAGGGGGGTGGAGGTGGCAGGGCTTGTCTGGAACTTGGGGAATCTTGGGGTACCGGTTGGAGGCCGTAGAAGTACTCGGCCGTAGCGTAATACGATCTTTTGGTGGGTGGCGTTCAGGCCCACTACCCTGGACTGGTAGCGGGGTAACAGCGCGGACGTGGGCCCCGCCGGCGACCTACTGGGCCGGACGGAGAACAACCATCGTGCGGAGGCGGCGGTGGACTTCTGGGTCGTTACCACACTCGCCACTGCCGCCTTCGCAGAGAAAACGAATGTATGGTTGGCAAACGACGGGGTTATGAGCTCCGTCGCCCGTGCCATACTTCCACAAGTCTGCCTCGGGCGTACCAGATGGAGCCCGGGGACGAAAGGCGCAGTACGCGCAGCCGTTGGCGTCGGTCCACTCCTTGACGTCGCGGTCTAAGTCGTCGAGACGCGGCGCCGTCATGGTGGCATCCGAGGGACGGCAGCGCGTGAGCGCAGCGCGAAGGGCCGGGTGACCCGCGTAACGAGAGATTTGCCAGAAGCGGGCTCGCGCTCGAGACCAGCTACCTGGATCCCATTCCGAGAGGCCCGAATCGGCCGGAAGCCCAAGGCCGTTCGGAGGGGGATCACATTGGCGACGGGAAGACGTGCTTTTGCCGAGGGGACGGTCAAGAAGTGCGTCCGGTAACGGAGACGATGCGGAGTAATTCGTAGGCGGAGGCGGAGCCCGACGATTGTCAGCGCCAGTCGCCTTGCGGTTCGAGTTGTTGTTTTGCGATTTTAATGCCTCGGCCACCGCCGCTTGGACGGCGGCGACCATCGAAGCCGTAGTGTCTGCGGGGTTAGAGGCAGTCTTAGCAACCTTGGCGGTCTTGGTGGACTTGGAAGTAGTCGCCGGCGGCGTCACGGCGGCGACCGTGACCGACGCTTGTTGGCCAGCGCGGGCTTGTTCGTACGGGCTCAGGTAGCGCTGGCAGAGGTTGACGCACGAAAGGGCCGAACGAGGGAGCTCGTGGTTCTCGACGCGGAAGCGAGTCTTCGCAAGACACTCGCCGAACTTGGTCGCGTTATCCACGCCGCGAGCCGCGTCGACCTTGTCGTTCCGAATGATGGACTCGAATCGTTGATTGATATCGTGCGACATGTTTGGGTGGTCCCAGACCGTCGTGGCATCCACCTTCGCGTCACCCATCTTGCGGACGTACGCGCGCACCAAATTCTTGGATAACTCTAAGAGATCGGAGCCGGCTTCACGGGCTACGAGGCGGTCCCACTCCATGGAGGCGGAGTCTTTGGCGAAGCCGGGCACGTTGGCCGCGAAAGTGGCGTCGCACTTGCGGAGAAGCACGTCGCAGGCCAGCGCGGGATTGAGAGAGAGAACCGGATCTTCGGCGAGATCGAGGAGGAAGGCGTAAATCCTTTGGTTGCCGGTGGTGCACAAGTTGGCGGCCGCTAGCAAGGATGTAAAGATTTCACGGTGGTCGCAGCCGAGCGAGAGGGCGCGCTCGAGTGGCTTGATGAAGGACAGACGAAAATCATTCCAGGAGGTGGCCGCTGTCTGGACGTTGTCCGAGGCCAGGCCCTTGGGGAACTTGATCTCGGAAAGCTCTTTGCCCATTCGGACTTGGTGATGGAGGGTGCGGTCGAGGAAGAAGCGGCTCCGAGCCCACTTGGTCACGTGCTCCTTCTCGAAAAACACACGGTAGTGCCAAACATTGCCGGCCCGAGAGAGGCCGCCGTTGAGAATGGCGTGGATTAGCTCGAAATCGTCGGAGTTCTTGTAGAGAGAAGCTACCTCATAGGGGGACATGTTAAACAGTTGGTCCCATGAGGCTAGGATGACCTCTCGCTCAGAAACATCCCCGGCGAGGCTTGGATCGACGGGATGCCGCCGAGTCGCCGGATTTGGAAGCGAGCGGAGGCCCGCGACGGTGGGTGGAGGTTGGGGATCAGAAACAGGCTTGACAGACGGGACAGGAACGGGTGTATTGGGTACGGGATCGGAAATCGGATTTGGCGGAACGGAGAACGGCGCGGCGGGCAAAGGTTGAGAAGGGAACTTGGCCGAGGCAGGGGGAGCACCGATGGAGTTGTCTCCTTCTTCCACAAGCGGTGGCGAAGTTTCGACTCGAGACGAAGTCGTAGTGCCCGCTTGGCCCTGTAGAATGTTGAGTATCGTGTTGAAGGTAGACCCCACCTCTCGCTGAAATTCTTCGTGGCGCTGGGCGGCTTGGAGGGTAGAGGACTCGAGGCGGTCGACAGCGCCGCGGAGAGCCTCGATCTGGACTTGTTGGTCCATGATTTGGGCGGCGCCGACGGTGGCGGTCGGAGGTGGAACGACGTTACGTTTGGGGTACGAATACGTCGACGGGGGTGGAACAAACTCTTCATATGGTGGGGGCTCGAAAGGAGGGAGGGACCGGACGGAACCCACATCATCTTCAGCACCAACCACAGAGGGATTGAGAGAGGAAGGAACACTTGGCAAAGGATCAGCGAAAGAAAGGAGAGGAAAGGCCACCGGTGGAGCAACGGACGAGGCTAGAGGACCCATTCCAGCTCCAGTTGACGGGGTGTGAGTAGAGGCCCGCGGAGGCGGCGGAACTTCGACCGTCGGCGCGGAGAGGCGAGAGGGGGGGAGAACTGGCTCGGAAAGGCTCTCCTTTGAAGAAGGGAGGGGTCCCACGAGGCTCTCTTCCCCAGGAGACTTCGACCCGAACAGTTCGGGAAGAGAAGAAGAAGAGACGGGCTCATGACGCGGGGACGATGAAGATTTCTCAAGGGAAGAACTCGACGTGACGACCGGAGCCGAAGGCGCGAGCGAAGATTTTGTGCTTGTCAGAGCAAGGCTCATCTCACTCTTGGAGATGGCCTGCGAGGGCGCGCCGGCAGCTAGCGCGGAATGCGGTTCTTGCGGGGAGCTCATGGAGCTTTCCTCGGGGGTGACTACGGGCATGGTGATCGACGCACGACGCACGACGCACGGAGGGCGCGGAAGTGTGGAAGGAGGCTTGTGGGAGGTGGTGGCAGGCGACTGGGGGTGGCTCAGGCGCGTGCTTGGCTGGTATTGACTCGTTGACTCGGGGTATAGACTCGGGAACTCGGGGGGACTCGCTTGGGAACACGGTGGGACTCGACGAAGTTGCTACAAAAACACTCACAAGAAACCCAAACCCCAACGACCTTGGGCTCAGAAAACTAACGTAAACACTCCGGAATCATACGATAAACAAACCCTCCCCGTGCGACAAAGGCTGAGGTCGCGATCGCTCGTCATGCGCGAAGAAATACGGAAAGAGAGCGCAAAACTACGCAAACGAAGGGTTCAAACTATCGTTAAAGTGAAAACTCGTCCGCTGAAGCCAACGCGGAGGGTCGAGGAGAGGTCCAAACTCGCGCGGGGGGAAGAAGGCGATGTGCAGAGAGACCTTCTAGACAAGCGACGAGCAAGGGGCGACGAAACAAGACGCGAGACGCGGGGCGCGTGCCATTCGTTCTTCCTTTCTTTCACCGAAAACGCGGCGAAACTAACGTTAAACATCGGTACCCCCTCCGCGAGAATCGCGAAGAAGAACGGACGAGATGGAGGCAATCATCGAAGGAATCGCGAGAGGGAGGAATCGAAGCGAGGGGGGGGAAACAGCGCGCGCGGGGGGGGGAACGAACGACGGCCGGAGGAAACGAACCGCGCGCGGAGGAGAAGAACCTCGCGCGGGGGGGGGGGAATAATATAACGGCCGGAGGCGACGGATGGCACGCCGAGAGGAAGAACCTGCCGCGGGGGGCGAGGGACCGAGGGCACGGCGGGGCAGCGTGGGAGGGCGCGAGGGTGATCTCGGAGCGAGATCGCGTCCTTTCCCTCGCGGAGCGCAGAGAGACCCCCACGGAACATCCTGGGACCGGAGAATGTTTTGGACGAAACTTCCCTCCGTCGGCCGAGGAGAGGAGGACGGAGAGAGAGAGAGAGAGAGTCTCGCAGAGCAACTGCGGAACGAGAAGTCGAAGTCATGCCGGTTTATTACCTTAAACGAGCCAACAATTATAGTAACAGCAAAAACAAAATTCGAATCGCAAATTTCGAGACCAAAATCTGCAAACCTGGACTTGAGACCATGGGGAATCCGAATCTGTGTGTCTTGTGCGTCAGTGGCAACACGGGGAACTGTTCAATTGTAATTGTGAGCGCGTACCTTACACGAATATTCATGCCTACAGCCTTCAGATGGGCAGGAATACAACACCGAGGCGAGCGCATTGAGCATTGAGCCCAGGGCTCATGTGCAAGCTCGGCCCGATGGTGGCCTGCGCTGGACTCATGCATACGCGCTTCATGCGTACGCCAAGTCCAGCGCAGCAGAGGCCAAGGCACAGGGTCGCACAGGAGAGTTCACTAATGCGGCAGTGATACTCTGCCGTGCGATCCTGTGCCTGTCTACCGACTCAGTGGTGGCCCCGCGAGGCCTCACTGAAGTGGCCTCACCCGCGGAGAAGGCGTGCGCAATGCACATTGAGCGTTCGCGCAAGGCGAGCGCACACGCCTTGGAGGTTGCTCAGCGGCGCGTGCGAAAGTGTGTGGGCGCCGATCCGGCAAGGCTGGCGGCAGCGAAGGCAGCGTTGGCAGCTGTCGTGCAGGATCAGCATGAGCTGTATCAAATGGCCATCACCGGCGGCGGCAGCGGCAGTAGCGACGGCAGCTGTGGCGGAGGCAGGGGCGGCGGCGGTGACAGCAGCGGTGGCGGTGGTGGTGGTGGTAGCGGCGGCGGTGACCCTCCGCTTAATGGCGATGTGGAGTCGAGCGCATCTAATGATGAGGCTCGGCTCCGTGCCTTTGCGGCTGGCCTGCACCCACGGCTAGGCGCATATAGCGCCGTGCAGCTGCTGGCTGCTGAGAGCCATTTGCTGCAAATTATTGCCGCGTACGTGCGAGGCAGGCCGCCGCACTCGCCAAAGCAGCTAGGCGAACTTCGCCGCCTGCGTACTGTGGTGTGGCAACAAGATCTTCAGCTGCGCCAGCTGCGAGCGGCAGCTCAGGCGGCGAGGCAAGCAATGGCCGAGGCTCAGCGAAGCGTGGTGCAGGTGGAAAGGCGCGCACAGCACGAGGCTCAGACGGCGCTACGGCTGCAGCTCGAGCACGATCGGAGCCATGCCACCATGGACCATGGCGAGCTTGCTTGCGCGCAATGAAATGGCTTTGGCAAACGAGCGGGAGCAGCGCGAGGAGACGTGCCGCGCTCTAGCTGCGTCGGAGTCGGCACTGAAGGCGGCGAGGGCGGCCACTCGAAAGGCAAAGGCGGACGCAAAGGAGGCGGGCGTGGAAGCTGAGCTCCGGCGTCGTCGTGTGGAGAATGAAGCGGCTGCCGCCATGGGCGCGATGCGTGATGAGCATCGGCGCGAGCGCAGAGAAGATAAGCGGCGATATCTCGAGATCGAGGAGGAGGCGCTGCAGCTTCACGAGAATGTGGCCAGGCTAGAGGATCAGATCGCTTTGCTGCGCAGCTCGCGTCTCGGCGGCCTGAAAAAGGAGTTGGAGGAAAAGGATGCTCTCGTCAAAGAGAACCAGGATCTTTGGTCCGGGTCAGCTGCCGATGCCCATGGTTTCGTGTTTCGCTGCGAGAGGCGCGCATGAAGGCCATCGGTAAAATAATACCGGAGGGGGCCTGACATATATTTCCGCACGGCCGTCAGAGGCCTGAAATCGGGTATTTTTCGAAAATTTTGCCGGAAGACCCCCGGTTTTTTTTGCTGATCTCCCATACCGGAACCTATAGGGAGCTTATTTAGGCCTTCGTTTGCCCATTACAGATGGTGCCCTTCGCACCCCCCTAGTGAGTGACCGGGCTACCACTCTGCACCTGTCTGCCTGTCGACCAGGGGGGAGGGGGGGTTGGAGCAATGGGCTGGTCACGAGGGGCCAGGATGGGCGAATGGGGCGAGCCTGTGGGGAAGGGAGTGGGTCAGTAGGGCAGTGGCCTCCTGGCAAGCCATCAGGCATGCCAGGAGGATGGGTGGTTCCTCCCCCATGGCAGGGGAGGAGTGGAGAGAGGGGGGGGCTCGTGCCCCCCCATGGGTCAACCAAGTATAAACTTAGTTATGACAGACGACAAAGGAGGCGAGGGCCCAGAGGACGAATGTAGGATGATGCGACGGTGACTAGTGACTAGTGACTAGTGACTAACCTACAAGCTACAAGGAGAAGGAGGGGACATAGAAACGCAAACGACTTCTAAAACAAAAAAGGTCGATCGCGGATGCGACAGGAGGGCGCAGGCGACGCGGTGCGCCCGCGCAGGGCTCTATTCTACATGCCCAGGGGTAACCGTGGCCGGGGAACGCAGGCGCGCGTCGCACAGCGCGACCTCTTTGGCACTTTTGTGGCCGACGTCGATTTCGCACGAGCGCGAAAACGTTTTTGGGTCCGTGTGTTGAATGGCGTCGAAAATGTGCATATTTCATATTTCTGATAAGATTCATATTTCTGAAAATATACCCATTTCCAGTAGAATACCCTAAAGATCGCGTGATAAAACCTCAATCTTGACTTAGTGAATGTTCACCCTTAGACGTTAAAAGGCGTGTTTGACCGCCCCACCAGTGGCGAAGGATCCAGATTGTGGGGAGTGCCGTGTGCCGTGCACCCGGTCCCCCAATATCGGCGTCCCTAGGTATGATAGTTCCGCTTCGTACCATATGCCCCGCATTTGGGCGTAATACGTGCCTTCTTCGGTTATGTGCAGATCGGGGATTGCTCCTCCGCCCTCGTTGATTCTCGGGGCTCCGGTACTCCGGTACAAAAGATATTATTTTCACCGCTTCTACGAGAAGAGCTCTAGAGGTAATAGTCTGGAAAAGTAGACACGGAGATCCATCGGCAAGTCCGCGCGGGATCGCTGCCTGGTCATGGGGGAATGGGTTGGGAAGCCCGTCGTTTTGCACTCTCTGGCCTCACGCCCGGAGCTGAATGGGCGAAGTGGGATGATTAGGTCATTCGATGCTCATCGCGGTCGCGCTGGAGTTCACGTAGAGGGTGAGCCCTTACTGGCGATCAAGCTTGGCAATCTTGCCCTTAGAAGAGGAGAGGCGGCTCCTGTGGAGATTGACATGGAGCGGCTGGTGGCCATCGTGAAGAAGGTTTGTATGCAGAACGACTCGGGCTGGCAGTCAGCGAAGGCTATCCACGCAAAGCTACAGGAGAGCTCGGAATGGGCGGACGTGACGTTTGGCCAGGTGAAGGCAGCATGTGCCATCATAGGCAGATCAGATGCAGCAGAGCAACAGCGTCATACTCCAGCTCCCGAAAGCGTACCCTCTGTCTTGTCATCCGAGTCGGAGCGATCGAAGACCTCCAACGAGACCATCGAGTATCTTGAGGTGCGTGTGTCCACAATACTTGAAACACTTCGAGCTGCAAAGCCGGGCAGCGAGGAGAGGAGGGGAAATGTGGTAGAGCTCTACGATATCTTGAAGGAGCATGGGTCCAAGCGGGGTGTTGTCAACGCGTTAATCGACGGGGAAGGCCCGCAGATTCTGTATGCCATCGAGAATTCGATGCAGGGTGACTGGAAGACAGACGCACGAAATGGCACCCTGACCAAAGTGGGAGAGATTATGCGTCTCCCTGGGCCCGCAGGGCTTGCCGTTGCTCAGTACTGCACGATGACATCCAAGCGTATACAAGCAGCGGCAAAAGGGAAACATGATGGTTGCGAGCATTGACACGGACACATGTGCCTCCAGTATTTTGCACATACTTGTCGTTTATAGGCCTAGGCGCGGGTAAATATCGTGGAGAGCGAGGAGAGTTGTTACATCCCCAGCTTCGGGGATTGCAGGGAAAGCTTCGGTACAGGGCCTGTGATTTAACGTTAATCTGGCCATTTCCATGTTGAACAGGCATTTAAGGGAGGTGTTAATATCGAGCTCCAAAAGGGGTGTTAAACACTAGTGTTAATCCATTAATCTTTCATCTTTGATCCCCGTCTATACATAGCCATAATTAGCCCTACGACCTAAAGACCTCTGAGCGCAACTCCCTTGGCCAACAGAATATGCGAAATCTGATGCGCTGGCACGCCGGCGCAAAGGATCTATCGTGTGTTGACGTGCCCATCATGGCCATCCTCAAGAAGTATCGCGAGCTGTCCTCGACTTCAGTCAGCAAGGCCGCTACGCTCATACGCTCATCGCCCGACCGCGCCTCCCGATTATGGTTATGGTTACCGTTCATCAAAGTGAAAGTGAGTGTGTGGGGGAGCATTGGTGTGCGAGCGCATGTGTGTGCGAGCGCATGTCTTGGGGGCTCGCGCGACTCATTCGACAAAATTCGATGGCACAACCACAGTGTGGTGAGCTGTGCGCGGTGCGGCTCATGCGCGCTCGTGGCTCGTGCATCGTGCGTCTACGTGATCGATATGCTGCCCCAGATTTGAGAACGCTGGAGCATAGGCTACTCAATACGTATGATGTATAATGGCTATATGGGGATGGGGGAGGGGACTGTAGATTAAAGTTACTTGCTATTGAGTACTGGCCGACGCTAGCAAGCGGCCGGCCAGCAGGCCCTGGCGCGCCGCGGCGCGCGGCGCGCTTCTGGTGGAATGGTCCGCGGGCGGAGGTGTTAAGCAGAGGGGGATAAACAGTCCCTCAGAACGGTGTTAAACAAAGTTGAACACCTGCCGAAATTGCTGTTGATGCAGCGTGATTAACACCAGATTAACGTTAAATCACAGCCCCTGCTTCGGTAGTATTCAAATTCAACGCGGATACTGGATACTACTAGATACTAGGACGACTGGGGCTGTCGAGTGTAAAATGGCTGCTTCTGAACAAAGGAGGGAGGAGTGGACAAGGGAGACACTCAGGGCTGGCTTGCGACGGGGCGCAGGGGCAGGGCTTGACGCTTGATGGGGGGCGAGGGGAAGGAGGGGCCGGGGCCCGGGGGCTGACCCTACCCTCGGGAAGGCCAGGCAGCATGGAGAGACACAAGACGACGGAGATGGACAGCAGAGGAGCCAGAAGCAAACCTCCCGAAATGACTTTATAGTCAGTTGGGATGAAGCGCGCCGGCGCGACTCGCGACTCTTCCCTCCTCAGGCCCCCCCGCCCCTGCCGAGGGCGGCGCCGGCTCGTCGACACCCGCCTGCCAACAGAACGACATTGACACCATCCACAGGATCGAGGACGCGAACGGCTTCTTCATCCACGCGGAAGGTGAAGATGACTATGTCGGGGTGGCCATTTGCGCAGACGCCGTCGATGTTGTGTGCCACCTCGTTGATAACAACGTGATAATTGATCTACGAGTCGGACATCCAAGCCATGCGCCGCATACATAGCGATCGAAGGTGGCGCCCACCGTGTGACAGAGTTGATGGATATCTACCTCAGGGGAGGGTCTTGGACGTCGGAGAAGGAAAAGAAGACGAAGACGATGAAGATGAAGATTTAAGGCTGCCTTATCTGCCTTAACTATGAAAAGTCTGAAAGGCGCGTTCTGAAAGGTCTGACAGAGGTCTGAAAGTGCGCGGCGCGATGTGCGATGTGTCCACCGTAGATATTAAAAGTCGACAATAGGCAATAGGGTGAGTATGTGAATATTGTTGTATAAATGACTATGGGACATCTGATGGCTCATGGCTCATGGCTCATTGATAATGGTTCCATTTGAGTGATGTCCCATAATTGAAGGAACGACACCTTAGACTTAGAAGTCTACGTCAGGAACTATCAGTAAAACTGATAGGATCATGGGGGCCGCGTTCCCCTCTTCCTCCATCGGAGACACCTCATGGGTGGGCCTGCACAATCAACCTCAGCCCCTGCCTACTGGCAGGGGCTGAGCTGACATCATTCCTGCCCAGACTCTCGCCCAGCGCGCGGCGCGCGCCTCACGCATTCGCCTGCACCAGTCCCCCATCGTACTGACCCACTCCCCCACCACTGAGCCACAGACCATCCGAGCCGCCAGGAGGGCACCCAAGGCCAGCGAGGCCAGCGTGGGAGAGGCAGGGGGGGCCAGGGGCTCAGCCCCAGCCTCCATTGCCCCCTGAGCTCCTGAGCTGGCCCTGCTGGCCCTCTGGGGGGACCCGAGGGTCCTCCCAGAGGGGGGCCATGGCGCGCGCAGACACCACACGCCCGTAAGAGAACGAAGAGAACGACGAGAAAAGAACGAAAAAAAAATGACACGATCTGACCCGAGAAAAGGTAATACACGCGCACCACCACCGGACCGAACTAAACCCGGGAACAGTCTGCGGCGCAACCATTTGTGCCCATGCAGATTGAGCGCCACGGTGGGGATCACGGCCGCCAACCAATTCTAGCCACGGCGTCATCCACTCATCGACCAATGGGAGATCGATGTGTGCACCTGCATTTGACAAGGTGTGGCTGAGGCACATTAGGTCTGAGGCGCATATGAAAGGATTCGCTCTGAGCAACCTACTTGCTGCTCCATTCACGGAGGCGCTGTCTCGGGTCATAGCGCAAATTTGCTGCGGTTGGATGGATAGAGCGTTGCACAAGCGCTGGGTTATTAGGCCGGCCAACAAACTCGCGTTCATGTGCTTTTTTGTCGTCGCAAACGATAGCAACCGCTGTTGCAACTCGAACGTTGCGGTACACCACCTCCCTGTCATGCTCAGCGCCTCACCCAAGCGAGTGGTGCCGTCAAACGAGATGCCAATGCGTTGGTCATGGACCTCAGCACGGAGCAACTCGAGTTCTCTCTGAGCGATCTGCGGGATGTATGTGGCTCTAAGGTGAGACTGATGGGTCAGTGAAGCATCTCCGCCGCGTTCGAGCAGCTTTCGAAGGAATTGAATACGCTCAAGAGGGATCCCTGCATGGAGGAAACATTCAACAACTCGATAGCGCAAGAAATGTACATCGGCCGGAAGATTGGCGCCTACTTCGTCGGTGTTCCGTGCGAAGTACTCGCCGAGCTCTCCAACGAGCTGAGAGTCGGATTCGTCGCGCTTATGCAAGGTAGCGACGGCTGTGATGTGAGAGGCGTACATCACGTGTGCACGGATCGAGCTCTTGATGTTGGGCAAGGTCTTCTTGCATGCTGCACAAAAGAGCAGTCCTCCCGACTCACGAAGCGATTGTTCGGGAAATTCACGGATGCGCTGCGCCAGCGTTACCTTGGACTCTTTTGTTGTCCGCGGGCCAGCCTGCCGCCCGCGGACACCCGCTGGTGGCTTGAGCTTCCTCTTGCGTTCACGCTCGTGTTCCGCCATCTCAGGCAGTTCCACGCCGAAGATGCTGCGACGCGGTTGGGGATTCCCCGACAGCCGCGGAGAACGACGCAAGCCAACCTTCTGAAGGGACGACGTGAGCACCCAGCGCTTCTTGCGTTCCATCGTGGCTGCCGCGCCAGCGCCCTTCTTCACCTCCCAAACTATCCGCACCCGGCCGTCGTCGCGAGCTGCCTCAGCCACCTCACACTCGCCCACCGATATGTGAATTGCAAGTTGTCCTGGCAAGAAGGTCGCCTGCGCAGATGGGGATGGGGATGAGGGTGTGGCCTGGCCTTCCGTACCTCCACCTGCACGGCTGCGTCGTTCTCGGTCTTCCCGTGTCGTCCCATCCTCCTGCATCTCCCTATCGAGCTCGTCCTCCGAGCTGGTCTCCTCCTCCTCCTCCTCCTCTACTACCTCTTCCGATACGTCGCTGTCGTCGTCGTTGTTCGTGCACGACAATGCGCTCTCTTCCCCCATCTCGTCCGACTCAATCACCTCATCCGGGAGAGGATCATGGGAGTGCTGCTCCGAGCTACCATTGCCGCCCTCGCCGCCGCCCTCGCCTTGCACCGCGCCGCGTCTTGGCCGCTTCCTGAGGCCTCCTGCTCCTGCCGGCGGGCCGCCCATCGCTCCCACACGCCCAAATTTCGCTGCCGCGGCCGCGGGGTCCCGTTGCCCCAACCAAATCCCACCCAAATTTCGGTCAAAATTTTTATTTCGTTGACGGACCCAATTTTTACAAAAAATTTTGCGAAACTCTGGCCCGGCCCAACACACACACACACACACACACGCACTACTAAGCGCTCAAGCTTACCCGCCACCATCCCCTTTCGCCCCCTTGTTTCTAAGGGTGGAGCTTGGCTAATGGCGCTAGCACAACATAATTAGTGTAGGGTGTAGGTGTAGGCCCTGCCAGGCTTGAGTTTGAGTTACAGTTACCCATAGAAAAGTGCACACACGGAAACGTGAACAAGGGGCGACAAGAATCGGACGGCGGCGTTCATCTCGGGGGGACTGTTGGCGATCGGGAAAAAATTCCCCCCAGATTGTAGCTATCGGGGGCCCCCGATAGCTCCTGGGGGCGTTGGCTCCTGAGGGGTAACGTATCTAGTTTGAAGCACCCATTTACATGCTCCGGCAGTAAAGAGTTAAAGAAAGGATCATGGTCTCGAAGCCGCCAGCATTGAAGGTGAAGTTGAGTTGCACCCTTCGTGGAATCTTCGTCGACTCGCACCTGGCGCCGGCGCCTCGCCGCATGGCTCGCCAAAGAATGCTGCCGGCCTTACTTACGCTCTTCGCACTGGTGGGCAGGGATCACGCTCTACGGGTGCCTGTCATCACCATGTCCGCCTCCCCCCCTTCCTTCTTCGACCCATCGCTGGCTGCGAGGCGCATCCTCTCGGCCGAGGCTGCTTTGCTAGGCCGCGAGCTCGTCCAGCTGGGACTTAAGCAGGACCCAAGAGTGGTGCTGCGTCGCTCTCTCGATCTGGCGCGGGCCACCTATACTGTGGGTAATGAAGTCACGGCTGGGCTCCAGCCCACATCTCCCCCAGTCCTGCTGAGAAGAATGTGCGAGGAGCTTGGCGCAACTTATATCAAGCTTGGACAGTTTGTTGCGAGCTCGCCCACGCTCTTCCCTCCGGATTATGTTATGGAGTTTCAGAAGTGTCTAGATGCGACGCCGCCCATGCCCTGGCGCGAGGTCCGGTCTCTTGTCGAGACGGAGCTCGGCCGCCCCCTTGATCGTGTATTCACATCGGTGTCGCAAACGCCCCTCGCGGCGGCCTCGATTGCTCAAGTTCACGCCGCTAAGCTTCGTAGCGGCGAGGATGTTGTTATCAAGGTCCAAAAGATTGGTGTTCAGGACAGCCTGCAAGCTGATCTGGACCTCCTATATGGCGTTGTACGCGTGCTTGAGCTGGTTGGCTTGGCCACGTCGGAGCTGACAGATGTGGTGAGCACTCTTCGCGATGCCATTTTTGAGGAGACTGACTTTCTAAAGGAAGCACAACGAACGACTCAATTTAGGGAATTCTTGGACCGTGCCGGTGGCCTGGCTGATCAGGTGACTGTACCTAAAGTCTACCCGCAAGCCTCCTCTCGCCGTGTGCTAACGCTCGAACGCCTGTATGGTGTGCCAATGACGGACTTGGATGTGGTAAAACAATTTGTGCCCGAGCCTGAGCTCGCGCTCATTGTGGCACTGAACACTTGGGTTCTGTCTGTTCTGACGAATGAGTGGTTCCACGCCGATGTGCATGCTGGTAATCTGCTGGTGTTGCGCGATGGCCGCATCGCCTTCATTGACTTCGGCATCGTTGGATCCATCCCGGAGAAGACGGCCAATGCCATGATTGATTTTGTGCGCGCCTTCCCATCTGGCGACACTGTTGGCATAGCTTCAGCCCTCGCGGGCATGGGGTTCGTGGATGAGAGTGAGGTTGACATTCCAGCCTTCTCCCGCGACCTACGGGACGTGCTGGAATCAGTGGACGACATCACGTCTGAGGGTTCGGCGGGCGGTACCATTGACGAGAATCAGTTAAACAAGCTGGTTGCCTCCGTGGGCAAAGTGGCAGCAGGCTATGGGATTCGTTTTCCGCGCGAATTCGCACTACTGCTCAAGCAGGTCCTATATTTTGATCGCTTCACGCGCCTCCTTGCACCCGATCTCGATGTCATGAATGACGAGCGCATCACGATGAACCGATCATCACCGAACTCTAGCGTCACTTATTCGTCGCCTAAGATTGGCTATGGCCTTAGTGTGGAAAACATCCCCTCGGCTGAGGAACGTGATGTGGACGATAGCGATAGCATTAGTGAGAAGGTTGTCGAGGTCGAAGTGCTTCCGTAGCAGTGTTGTGGTTGCAGTCTCACTAGGTCTCAGTTGGGTTACTTATTCTATAGCACGTAAGTTGCGATACAGCGCTCTGAGAAAGTGCAACCTGAACCTGAGGCCTGGGGTCTTTGTTTTAAAACATTGTTTTCAACCCCCCCCTCCCCCATTCTCGTATCAAACTACCCACACTTTGCAGGGTAGACCGGCGACTCGCCGCCCCTCATTTGAGGGACTTCTTGGCAAACTCAGCACAATTGTTTTGTTTTGGCTAAAACCCCACATATCGGGTATAACGTATAACTTCATTCACTATTTACATGCGTCTCTCGCCCACTGAGTGAAGTGCACGCAATGGCAGTAGGGCGAACACATAACGTGGATATATTGGACGACTACCCAGTTGACTCGCCACCCCTCATTTTAGGGACTCCTCCGAGGCGGAACTCAGAGTTAGGGCGATCAAACGGTCAAATACTATCTTAACTTCTAACTTCTAAGGGTGTAAAAATGAAAGTTGAAAAAGTCAGGATTGAGGAAATACACCAAAGTTCCGGTTCTTTCTTGTGGCTCGTGGAGTGGAGTGGCTGTGGCTGTGTGTGTGGAGTGAGACTCAAAGGAATGTTGTGACCAAGTATGGGGCACACCAGGGACACCCAGGCTCACAAAGGGCTGAGCACGGGGGGCACTGGGGCTGGAGGGAGGCGAGGCACCAGGGGGGAACACCGCCAGCACGAACATGGGGCGACGTGGGGCGAGACAGCTCGCCCAGAGCCCTTGGGAGTGCGGCCATGGGGGCGACTCTCGGGAACTCTGGACGAAGACAAGAGAAAGAGCGGGAAACACACGGGGCTGCTCGGCGCGCGCCCATGCAGCAGCGCAGCCCATCGCATGGGCGCCAACGCAGGAGCTGGCTGCTCTGCGTCGGCGTCGACGGCGGAGACGGCGGTGGCGATGCGGGCAGCAAGCGCGGCGCGAGAGGCACGGTTGGGGTTGGGGTTGGGTTGCATGGCAGTGGCCAAGAGGGCAGAGTGAGCGAGAGTGCAGAGTGCGGAGAGAGGAGGGCAACGCGACGCGCTCGCGACTCGCGAGTCGCAGAGAAGGGTGCCCCCCCTGTATCCTGGTACTGTTTTTGGTACTGTTTTTCTCTGTTTTTCTATGAATGCCAAAAACATACTGTTTTAACTGTTTCTCGACCGCCCACCACTGTTTTTCCCATCTAGGCCGTCAGAGGCCTGAAATCGGGTAATTTTCGAAAATTTTGCCGGAAGACCCCCGGTTTTTTTTGCTGATATCCCACACCGGAACCTATAGGGAGCTTATTTGCTTATTTAGGCCTTCGTTTGCCCATTACAGATGGTGCCCTCCGCACCCCCCTAGTGAGTGACCGGGCTACAGATACAGGGGCCTCTGGGCGGCTCCCACGGCCAGTGAGGCGAGCGTGGGAGAGGGAGGGGGAGGGGGGGGGCAAGGGGCTGAGCCGCAGCCTCCACTGCCCTTTGAGCTGCCCTTGCTGGCCCTCAGGGAGCCCCTAAATCAAGGACCTATGAGAGCAGGCCGTGGCGTGCCGCATGGCGAGGTGCCCCTGGGAGAGTGGGAGAGAAGAGAGAGATGGGCGAGAGTGGGAGTGGGAGAGAAGGGGGGGGTCCGGAGATCTGGACCCCAGCGGGTCAAGCAGTCGAGAGAGATACAAAGAACAATAAACCGAGCGGAAGCATCTATTTTGGTGCATCGGCAGTAAAGAGTTCAACTGACCTCAAAGGTCTGGAAGATCCAGACCTGCTGACGTGAGCGGGAGGTTGGGGGGGGGGGGGGGGGTGTTCAACTCTCTGTCTGGTGTCTGGATCGATCGTCGGCGCCCCCGCAGCGCCAAGAAGCGGAGTCAGGAGAGACCCGCCTACTTTTCCAGTTCTTTGCTGGATGGGGTCTTGATGAAGAAAGGGAACCGCCAGAAAGATTTAATATTTGTACTCTTACTCCCCCAAAACTCTGGCCTTGCCTCTGGCAGCCCGCCCACTCACAATTCTACTATCGAGTCCGATTTTCCCTCTCTTTCCCACCAGGACCGCGCGCCCAACGGCTGGCTGCGTGAGCGGCTCCGACCGCGTGAGCAGGTGAGCACATTGCTTGCAACCAAGCACGCAAGAAAGGTAAGCGCCGCCCTCCCCTACTTGCGCTACCCGTCGGGCCCTCCTCACCGCACACCCTCCACCGGTGAGCCATCGCGCGCCGGGCTTGCTTGCCGCGCATCATGGCGCACCTCTCTCACTCGTCGCCTCCGAGATCCATCGCCGGTCTCGACGAGCACGATGAAGCCTCAGCTGCATTCGCATGCTTTGACGCTGTGCACGCATCAGTGCTCACAAACGCACTTTCCCCTCCCGTGTCACAGACTTTCAGTAGACATGAGCGATCCGGAGCAGCTTACCGAGGAGCAGATCGCTGAATTCAAGGAGGCTTTCTCCCTGTTCGACAAGGACGGCGATGGCACCATCACTACCAAGGAGCTTGGCACCGTCATGCGCTCCCTTGGCCAGAACCCGACGGAGGCTGAGCTTCAGGACATGATCAATGAGGTCGACGCCGATGGCAACGGCACTATCGATTTCCCGGAATTCTGCACACTCATGGCGCGCAAGATGAAGGACACCGACTCCGAGGAGGAGCTCAAGGAGGCTTTCCGTGTCTTTGACAAGGATGGCAACGGCTACATCTCTGCTGCTGAGCTTCGCCACATCATGACCAACCTCGGCGAGAAGCTTACAGACGAGGAGGTCGATGAGATGCTGCGCGAGGCCGACATCGATGGTGACGGACAGATCAACTACGAAGAGTTCGTCAAGGTCATGATGGCCAAGTAAATGCCACGTACTGTGTTTGTATTGGTATGTATTCGCCCTCATTCTTTCTCACCCTTCGTGGATGACCGGCGAGTGCCAGTGTGGTCCACTAGTGAGTGCTGATCACCTCGTTCGCCCATTCATCCAATTATGTTAATAACATTTTGTTCTGTCGACCCGAACGCAAGTTAATTCCCATGGACTTCGGTCAATGTCACAATGAGCCTGGCTACTCGCTACTCATCATATATTACTACAATTCTCCACATCCCCAGAGTGTCCAAGGATTCCCCAGAGTCCCCTCCTACCTGCCCAAGCAACAACTAGGATTATACTTGGTGGCGATGGAGCGCGCTGCCGCGACTCCCCTCACCTTCGGGCCCCCGCCGAGGGCGCCTCCCTCGCGCGGACGCTCGAATTCTAGCAAGGGGGAAGGGGGTGTCGCATCCGTATCGCGGTGGTGATCATGAGGCCACCACCGCGGCTTGGGCGAGGCAGAAGGCTATCGTAGGGCGGTCAAACAGTGTTTTTTTATTAGTAGGGCGGTCAAACACGCCTTTTAACTTCTAAGGGTGAAAATTCACCAAGTCAAGATTGAGGTTTTATCACGCGATTTTTAGGGAATTACCCTGGAAATGGGTATATTAGGCAGAATCTTATAAGAAATATGCACATTTTCGACGCCATTCGACACACAGACCCAAAAACGTTTTCGCGCTCGTGCGAAATTGACGTCGACCACAAAAGTGCACCACAGGTCGCGCTGTGCGACGCGCGCCTACGTTCCCCGGGCACGGTTACCGCAGGACAGGCAGTACAGAGCCCTGCGCGATCGCACGGCGTCGCCTGCGTCCTCCACCTCGCCCCTGCTGGCATCTGCTGCCAGCCTCTCGCGCGCGTGCAGTGCGCGGCTGGCTGCGAGCCGTCAAAATGACGGTGCTGCGCATGATGGGCTGGCCCATCACGCGCGGCACCGCCTCAGTATGGTGGGAGGGGGTGCCTGCTGGCCTCCTGGCCGCGCAGACCCTCGCCAGAGCGGCCACAGGCCGCGTGCGAGGCCACTGGCGAGGCCCGAGCCCATTGAACGTTGAGCCGTCGCCGAGGGAGGCCCGGAGAGCCCAACTTCGAACCGATGCCGGGCGCGTTGCGTGCCCGTTTTCGACGATCCATCCGGATGGGGGACCTGCCCAAAAATCCGCTCCGAGCGCGCGGAACGCGCTCGTTGCTCGAAATTTTGGGCAGGAGGGGCGGACCCAGTGGAATCCAGCCCATTGGGGCCCAAGGGGAGGCCATGAGCCATCCTCCTTGTCCCCTCCACACCACAAGCCATCGGCACACCATGGAGGGTGAGTGAGCGAGGCAAGGGGGGAGATGAGGTCCGAGCGCTCCGCATGGGGGCAAGAAGGCGCCGGATGAATGCGGGCAGGTGGGCAGGGTCCATAGGGACCCACCCAGTCCCGTGCAGCAGCTCCATATCGAGGTGGCGCCCATGGGGCAACCACCGCGGCTTGGGCGAGGCAGAGCGCCATCGCCGATCGCATCGCCAATCGTATATCGCCGGATAAGATTCTTACTACATTCACGCGCACGCACATTCACACAAACGCGCGCAAAACTAATAGTAACAAAGTAAGAGCGCGCGGGGAAATTTCTGTGCCGCAAGAATGCCCCGCGCGGACTCGAAACGGCCGCGAGGGAGAAGTGAGAAGCAGAGACCTCAGTATAAACATACAGAGGTTAGAATGAGCATCCACGATGCATGAGATGGATGTATCCATGATCCATGATAGATATGCATCTATGATGCACATATCATGGATGTATCCATGATACTATGATGCACATATCATGGATGTATCCATGATATGGGCATGGTGTCCTTGCTGGCGTATGGCTGTCAGGGGACGGCTCGGGCCGCGCCTCGTGCGCACCTTGGTCGGTGGGGCGCCTTCTCGTGGGCGCTTCGGGTGCGAGGCGTCGAGCAAGGCCGCAAGGCCCGGTCGTGCCGAGTGTCTGCTAGTTGCGAGAGGTGCCTCCCGCTTGCCCCTCGTCAAGATGTTGAGCAAGTTGAGTCAGATCCTGAGGGTGATGTGGCTTCAGTCTTCAGTCATGTTGCAGATGACATGGAACCTTAGCATTCAATAGGACGACAAACGGTGTACAGTGTAGCGCCGTAGCGTCCTACGCAGTGCAGCAGACTACACCACGCACACGCGAGTGTGGACGCTCTCCAAGGCAGCATTCGCTGAAATTTCGGCTTGCTGCAGATCAGGTAACCCCCTGAGACAATTGTCCATGACTCCCTTCGCTCCCTATCCGCCCTCCATCCACTCCATATGCATTTACATCATTATAACAATAGTACTCATTATCATTAGACACACGCGCAGCTGCCACTGGCCGGTGAGACTTGTACACAAAAGTAAATCATGAAAAGTTGTCCCGGGGGGTTATGCAAAGCACACCATGCTCTGCAGCCCCCACAATTGACCCCTAGGTGCCCCCTAGTGCGATATGCATGCCCTCAACCAAGCCTCACAATCACTGCATGACAAAATCTCTCCGACTTGCAGTACACATACTGCGGCCCGCGGATTTTCGTCGAGACACGCCGTCAGAACACACCTGCACATTTTCAAAGTACAGGAGAGCGCCGGGGTGATCACAGTACGTGTGGACCACTGCCAGTTCCTCCAGGTCTGCCCCTGCAATGCGGGAACCCCCAAAGGGTACCCCACCCAGCAGACCCATTGCTGCTCGTCCGCCTTGAGAGTAACCCCCCTCAGACACTCCCGCGAGCCTACAGTCTCCGTGACTCTATGCTCTGCCTGCGCCACACCGGCCACCGTCTCCTCATCCTCTTCAAGGCCACACAGTAGGCGAAGCCATGCCGACATCGTCGCCTTCTCGAACGCTCAACCTGTATGACGTGCAGGGGCAGGGGCTACGGCCGCGGCCCGGGCGTCGCAGCAGCGGCCCCTGCGCCTCCTCTAAGCTCAGCTGGGAGTGTGTACAGCGGGTCATCGAATGCGAGATGCCATGCATGGCCCCCAGTCCTCGGTGAAGGCCAGAGAGCTCCTCGCTGGCGGCCGCGCGCACCCTCCGCCCACCCACCAAGTAGCCCCTTAAAGAAAACCTGGGGAACCACCTTAAGGTGGGGCTGCCACCGATGGGGGGGGGGGGGGGGGTTCGCAAGTGGTGGGAAAGCCAGCGACGGCGGGTGGGGGGGGGGGCAGCGCCGGAGCGCCATGGCTCCCAGCGATCCTCGGAGGACAGCAGCCGAGGGGAGGGAAGGGGAGGGCATGTCTCACACACCATCAGACGCTGGGAGGGCCATGGGGAGCCGGAGTCTCGCGCCCGCCACGAGAGAGATGGCCTCTCAGACGATGGAGGCAGACGAGGTCGCAGACGTTCGGCCGCGTCGCAAGTCGAGGGGGATGGCCACCCCTCAGGAGGTGGAAGAGGGGTGCAGGCGCACCCGAGCGCCGAGGGCCTCCTTGGATTTTGGTTCGCCGGGCGGGCACGGTGCCATGCGGCACAGCAGGCTGCCACCGGCTGTGGTTGTGGCCACTCCTCTTCTTCAGCCTGCGCCAGCGGCAGCGGAGGATCCGCCGCCGCCGCCTCGTCTTCCACCACCTCCTCCGCCCAGCCTGGTGCAACCCCAGGAGGCACTCTCGTACTCCTTTATTGTGAGTGGAGAGATGCTCGCCTCTAAGCTGTAAGCTGTGCATGAGGTTCGCATGCCCCTCTTGTGGAGAGAAATCGTTGGGGCCAGGAGCCAACGAGAAAGTCTATGGAGGCAGAGGGCTGACGCTCCATCTGAGGTGCACCGAGGCGGACTGCGGGAAAACTGTGCATCTTCGCTTGGGCGGGATGACAGCATTGCAAAAGGAGCCGCGCCCTCTTCGGCCCATCGGTGACGATGAGGCTGATTTGGAAGATGCAGAGGACAGTCGTTGCAGCTCGCGCGGTGAGGATGAGGAAGAGGATATGCCGCCGGCGAAGGGCTCATACTCGAGGGAGTGTGTCGTTGCTGTGCTGGCAGCTCTCGTTGGTGGGAAGCAATATTCTGCATACGAAGCATCGGCGTTAATGTCGGGTATGAAACCCATGTCTCGAAAAACATTCGAGCGGTACGTTCGCCGCGTGGCTCCATATGTGCAAGCTGTTGCAGAGGAGAGCATGGAGCTCGTGCGATACGCCATGGTGCGCTACGGCGACGTTCACAAGGGTGGAGCTGTCGTGGCAAACAACATGGTGCTCACCAACGACTGCTTTTGGCAAACGCGGGGGCACTACGCCATCAATGGCACTGGAACGATCTGCGAGTTGACGTCGGGCGGTATAATTTTCAGACATCATTGCTGTAAGTTGCCTGAGGCCGGCTCGCAGTTCGACGCTTACGAGGAGAGTGCCAAGTCAATGGACGCACGATCGCTCGAGCTCATGTTGGATGATGCAGTGAGATGGATGACGACTGAGGTACAGCCGTTGCTTGACAGGTACAAGATTCGCGCGAGGGCGAAGTTCGCAGGCATCGTGCTTGATGGTGATGCCACCACGGACATTTTCGTGAATAAGGTGCGCAACGA
Organism: Isochrysis galbana; assembly: GCA_018136815.1. Classification (NCBI taxonomy): domain Eukaryota; phylum Haptophyta; order Isochrysidales; family Isochrysidaceae; genus Isochrysis; species Isochrysis galbana. Next base: position 256,917 of record CM030938.1, read on the forward strand.
CGCCATTGCAAGTGGCGATCCTGTTTGCTCAGAGCTGCGTGTGCGCCCGTGCGCCAACCACTTGGCAAAGAACATAGGAAAGAAAGCTGGGCAACTGGGCGCAGAGCTGCACCGCACGTGCTCCTGCAGCGTGCGACAAAAGAAGAACAATGCCGGTGCCTTCGCCACTGGTGCTCGAGATCACATAGGGTGCAACGGAGACAGTCATCCGCTCGTGAAGAAAATGCAGCGCGGGATGGGCGCCGCCATCCGAGGTGCTGCTGAGATGGAGAGGCAGGCTGGTGAGACCGTCGCCGACGCAGGCATTAGGGCAGTTGAAGAGTGTCTGCTGCACCTGTTTGATGTGCATCGCGGACCAGGCTTCTTCACGGGCATCGTGCGAAAATGCCGTCTGCACCCAGACGGCCAGCCAGCGTCTGTTACAAACAACTGCTTGGACTGGCAAGAGGGCATGCTGGACTACGTGGAGAAGAATGTTATCAACCGGAAAGACTTGGTATTCGGTGAGCACGGAGCCGCGACGCAGAATGCTTCCGAGCGCGTCGGGAGCATTTGCCTACGCTACAGGCCCAAAGGCGTGGTGATGCGTGACACGTTGTACCGTTGCACAACTGACCTTGCCATCGCGCACTGCAATAGCGTGGTGTTGGGTTGCATCCAATCCAAGCTTGAGGAGAGGGGTTGGGCGCCTGATGCGCGACTGCTAGCATTTGGCTGCTTCCAGGCTCGCGTTCTCCAACGAATGGCAATGACGGTGTCGCCGTATCAGCGCTCAGTCTGGCAGTCGCAACTCAACGAGCGAGTCGAGAAGAGTCTCACGAGGCGCACCGCTGCGTACTATCGCGAACGGGCTCTCAAGAGGCGCTTGCTCAAGATGCGCCGGCAGGCAGAGTCACAGGCGTCACGCGGCAGCAATTACGACCACAAAGCTCCCGAAGCAGCTTCGGTTAAAGGATCACCTGGAGCTTGTAAATGTTCTGCATTGGTCAAGTGTGCAACGATGGCGTGTGCTTGTCGTGTGGCCGGGGTGTCGTGCACGGATGCCTGCCATGGTGGGAGGCCCTCATTGAAATGCAGCAGGACGGGTGCTCAGCTGCCTTCCTGCAGTGAGGTGTCAAGCGGGTGTGGCACATCGTCTGATGCGTCGTGTTCTGCCGGTCAAGGTGTGAATTCCGACCCGGAGTCTGAGATACTCTCGGAGCTCAGCTGTTGCGAGGAGTGCGATATGTGACCGTGCTACTAAATTGTGACGTGTGGTGACACTTTCAAGTCTTGTAACTCGGGTGAATCCTGCAATGCCAAGGTAGCTGGCCGGCAATACCGATGTCAGCCATTAATTCAATCATCTTGATAATGATTTTCCGTGCTGGGCGCGGCCCAAAAATAAAATGTAAGTCTTTACAGGCAACACGCCGTGCCGGCTTCATACTCCTACAACTCGAAACCATGGATCAATTAAGGTGTAGCTCTTGCACCTGCCCCTAGCACATTTGGCATATGAGGCTCCCACACCTCAATGCTTGCAAGATTCGACACTCACAACGCACAATTTCATTTTTCTCACGGCCACTCCCACACCAGGAGATTGACATCAAACCACCCCCGCCGTTCAGGTCTCACGCGAAGGAATAGGTGCCACCATGGCTGTGAGCCGCCCCGGACCGGCTTCCCACATGTATGAGATACCTTCTGGAAGCCGCACGACGCACATACTTGCCGCCAGCAACCATCCGCCTGTGATAAGCAAGGCGAGGTCTGACTGTGGAGACGTCCAAGCCAAAGACGTCAATGCTCACACGGGCCTTCGCGGAGCGTTCAGGCGGTCGCTCCCCGGGCAAAAGTGGCGCCGCATGACCTGCCTCGAACAGCCTCACCACCCCTTCCGCTCTCGCCGCGCCCGATTCAACCTCGTACCCTGCCGAGCGTCTCACGCAGCCCATCTGCAGCGCGCTTCCCCGACCCCACCCTAGCTCGGTGTGGTGGCACGAGGGTGCACTGTGCGCGTGCTCGGGCAGGGGCCACATACCACCTGGTCCCTCAATCGGACGCTCAGCGCATCCGAGCGCCCAGCACAGCCGTCAGGCCCTGTGACAGCTGGAGGAGCGAGACTGCCGCCGCGCGCGCGCGCCCCCCCCTCCGTGGCCGTGCCACCTTAAGTAGCAAGCTACTGTAGACTCCGTCCTCTCTCGGCGAAGGATGCTGCGCGCGGTGCTGCGCAGGCTAAGCAACGTCGGGCTCTCGGCGCGGTTGTGCGAAGGGGTCGCGCTCGTACTCGTGCGGGGAGTCAGTGCAATTCTTAGCCTCTTGCCGCTCACAGCTGTTCCTGCCGTAAGCCGAGTACTTGGCAGGCTACTCAAGCGCTCTGGCTATCGGTCCTCTCTGGTGCGCAGCTCCATTGAGGTGCTGCCGCTGCGCGACGACATCGAGCGAGAGCAGGTCATAGACGCAGCGTACTCGCACTTGGGGCTTGCAATAGCCCTTTCTCTGCAGCCGCCGCGCCGCGACCGAGAGATATCGTCTCTGCTCGAGCCGCCTTCATCACAATTTAATCTTCTTCTCGATGACATTCAACTTGGACGCGGACTTATCTTCCTTTCAGCGCACATTGGGATGTGGGAGCTCTTACCGCTTTGCATATTGCCACTGCTACCCCATGGCACAGCCGTGTCCATCGTATATCGACCCTTACATAACCGAGGTCTTGATCGCTGGATTCTTCAGCGGCGCCTACGTCATGGTGCCAAGCTCATACCTGCCTCCGGCTCACTTCCTCAGCTAACTTCGGCCCTCGTCAAAGGCGAGGTGGTGTGCATTTTAGCAGATCAAAGGCCTTCGGATCGTCAGTGTGGAGAGCAACTAACATTTCTGGGTCGCACAACCCGCTTTGCCTGCGGAGCTGCACTCCTGCACGAAGTGACCGGCGCGCCTGCTTGGTTTGGAGCACTAGTCTTGGATGAGGCCACACCGACATGCGGACGAGAGAATGATAAGCGCGGAAAGATGGCAAACGGTCTCCCGCGATTCCGACTTGTCGTGGAATGCATCACCGAATACGGCGCGATGATTCCCCAGGGCAATGCTGCGGCGTGCAGCAAAGAGGGTTTCGGAGACAAAAGAGAAGGTGGTGGTATGCGATTGTCGGTTCCTACCCAAGGACAAGGGACAAATACAATTGGTTCAGAGCCAGGCGTGTCCAAGGTTGTTGCTGGGCGGCGGTTTGTCCGCGCATATGCGGACTCTCTGAACCGGCTGGTCGAGCGTCATCCCTCACAATATTTTTGGTGGCATCGGCGTTGGGGTGTGATGACTTGAGGCGGCGAATAAGAGGCCAGAACGCCAATGCAGATACCATCGTAACTCGAAACCACGGGGAATAGTTTAGTGGTTTGTTCTTGTCTGGTAGGCGCTGGGGCTTGTTTGTAGGCATGTCAACTAAGTTTATATTTGGTTGACCCATGGGGGGGCACGAGCCCCCCCGTCTCTCCACCTCTTCCCCTCCCCTGCAGTGGGGGAGGAACCGGGTGGTTCCTCAGGAACCACCCACCCTCCTCTAAGTTGTTCCACAGGTACCTGCACAGGTACCTGCATACCTGTCCAGTGCTGAAAAATCGGCGCATTGCAGACGTTCATACTCGTGACCATGAAAGAATTAGCTCGCGAAACTTTGTATGTGCTTTGATGTAATCATGAGGGATCCCTCCGTACCGTCGCATGGAATTTTGGGTGCAATTTCAAAAAGTCGATTTTTCCCGTCCCCACCCCTACTGCCAGGGCTCGGCTCCACGAACTCTCCATCCCCATCGTCTGCAAGATCCATGCGATCCCGCACGTGTGCGTCGTCGAAAAAAAAACATCTGAAGATTCCGGGCTACACACCTACTATTGACTGGGTCTGGTCTCCCTTCTCTACTTACACCGCCCTTAACTTCCCTCCCCCCACCTCTTTCCCTGCCCCCCTTCATTCCTTTGTCTTCGGTTACCGGGGTCCGGCCTTGGTGCCCTACCTAAGGCCTGGTTCGGAGTGTGGGGGCCGGGCAGGCCTGTTGTCGTCTCTCTTGGCTTGCGTGCCCGACCGGGTTCGCGTTAGTCATCCTGGTTCCGTCGGGCTCGTGTTATCCCCTATGAATCCCAGGTTCGCTGTGTCCTCGGCTTATTCGCCGTCTTTTCTTCGCATCTTGTTCCCCTCGACAGTTCCACTAGCTCCTCGCCGGGTCTGAGCCCACCCTTGTCGTTTAAAGTAAAAACGGGTCTCAAGTCTCAAGTCACTTATGTCTATTCTTTTCTTGGGTTGCCTACCCATGCCCGCTTGGGCTGTTCTCAAGGCTGACCTACAATACACTAACTACACTACAATACTAAGAGTTCGGGTGTACTCATGAGTACGAATATTGCTCTTTGGGAGTACTCATGAGTACGAATACTCACTTCTCAGAGTATTCATGCTTTATTCGGATACACTGAATACTTCGAGGTATAAAATTTCTCCTAGCGCGGCGCGAACGCGCCTAAGGACGCTGAGTTTTTTTTTCTCGTATTTTCTTACAAAAAGGTAGACCGGCGGCGTTGCCCCCCCCCCCCCCCTACCCCTCTCTCTCTTGCCACCCCTGTTTCGAGTGGCGTCAAGGGGCTGTGCGGCTGTGCGACTGATGGCGCGGGCCGGTGGCCGTGGCCGTGGCCATGGTGGTGGAGGGCGGACCAGACCACCCCGCATTACAGAGATGCTGCTGCCCGAGATCAAGAACCCGAACAGCGCCATCGGCACCTCCATCAAGGTCAAGGGGGACTACTGGGTGGGGAGGATGTCGGCAGCCGAGCGCGACACGTACTACATGTGCACGGTCGTGGCACACAGCTTGGCACACAGGGTCACGCCGCAAGCAACCTCCGAGGAGATGTGGCAGCTCCAGGAGATGGGAGAGACGGGCGAGGGCAACACCGAGTTGGGCGACGCCAGCGGCGAGCGCTTCTGGATGAAGCATACGGTGTTCCTCAAGTACTATTGGGCTACGTTCCCTGAGCGCATGCCGGTGCCGGAGGAGGAAAAGAACAACGGTGAGCCCGTCAGCAGCAGCAACAACGGCGGCGGCGGCAACGCTTCTGCTACACCCTCAGTCTCTGGCTTCAAGTCCTCCTCTTGGAGAGTTTTGAGTGATAATAGGTAGTAGGTAGTGTAATATGTGAGTGAGGAGAGAGCCAAAAGCAGAGATGTGTAGTAGAAGTAGAGTGCGCGGCCCGGCCGCGGCGCGCGCGCCGCCCCGACAGCCGGCGTGTCGGCGTGTGAGTATTCGATATTCGACCAAAATACGAATACTCACTCTCGGCTGTACTCATGAGTACGAATACTCGCTCGCGGCTGTACTCATGAGTACGAATACTGCCAAATTGGTAGTATTTGTACTCAGTATTCATGACTACTCTTGTATTGTAGGTCAGCCTCTATCGTCCTTATCAATATCGATTCTTCCGAGAATCCTATGCCGTCGTAGTGTATTCTATAGAAGTCGCCAGAGTTTCGTTATGTTTAGGCATAAGCAGAAGTAAATAGAGAAGAGTTGGACCAGCGACTGTTCAAAATGCTCTACAATACTACAATTTCAAATGAACAGTCGCTGGTCAAACTCTTCTCTATTGACTTCTGCCTAAACATAACGAAACTCTGGCCCAAAACGCCGTCGGCGCTGAGCGTGCTCTTTCCAGAGGACGACGCTACGAGGCTGGGGGTATACCTCCGGCTTGTCACTTCATGAGACATACAGAAAGTATACGAGTTCCGTGCGTTGACATTTCGCAGGTGATCGAGGACCTGTATAATTATGTGAGAGAATCTCCTCTCTGCCGGTGCTCCCTCGCTCAACGTTTCCCCCCGAGTTTCCTACCATGTGGTCCGTCTTTTCTCCTCTGAGAACCCCAATTCGTCATGGGAAAGTGTGAGTGCGAGTCATTTCGCTGTCTGCTCTCTTGTCCCTCCTCCTGCAACATTTATCTCCCCCACGAGTTTCCTCCGGAATCCCCCCCCGCTGCCCCCCCGCCCTTCTACCCCAGACCCCCGCCCCCCCTCTCGCTCCCTCTCTCCTCTCTCCAGCTCTCTCTCGCTCCCTCTCTCGGGTCCTCGTGGGCTACGCGATGGCGGCTGGCCGTTCTCCCTCCTTGCGCCCCTTGTCGCGCAGGGGCTCGTCGCAGCGGATCGGTGGGTACGCTAAGCCGCCGGAGGAGCCAATCACCACGCTCATCTTCCTCGACGTCGATGGCGTCCTCCACGCTAAGAGCGTCTTCTCAGAGGAGGAGAAGTTCAGCCGAATCCACCATGTGCGCAGCTCTCCAGCTAAACCCTCCTTCTCCATGCCTCACTCTCCTCCCGCGCGGCTGCTGCATGCGTCGCAGAACTCCACTCTGCCGCTCCCTCTCTCTCTTTCCACCTGCGACCGCCACCCGGATCCTTTCGCAAGTTTCACCCGGATCCTTTCACATGCACCTTTGCTTTGTGCGCAGCTCGTGACGATTGTGCGCGCAACCGGTGCTTCGGTGGTGGTTGACTCGAGCTGGCGCGAGTTCCCGAACATGGTGAGACAGCTATCGGATGCGATGATCGCCCATGGGATTGCTGCGCCGATCGGCCGCACGCCGTCGCTTCTGATCGGCGACCGGAAGAAGGAGATCGGGGCGTGGCTGCTCGAAAATCGCCCACTGCTCAGCCCCACCCTGCGCTGGATTGCCATTGACGACTGCTGGCTGGGTGGGTTGGGACACCATTTCGTGCATACTTGCTCGGAGGGCTTAACAGAGCGAGACGTCTGCCTCGCTATCTCACTTCTTCGGACGGGCACAAGCCCTTCCCTATCCGAGTCTGATGGCGTGACCGTTGATGTCACCCCTCGACGACCCATAGTGTTGTTGGCATCATGCAGCTCCTTGACCTTGGAGGATGGTAGCGATGACGGAGAGGTTTCAGCGGCTCTCACCCAAGAGTCGCCTGCTCCACAAACGCCACAGGACATGCCTCTGTGTGGCACCGTCGAATTGAAGCGCGTGCTTTCTAACTCATCTTGTCTGGATGGGAAGACAGTGTTCTGCGAGACAACGCTAGGAGAGCTCGAAGCGGCCGCGGATGGTATTGACCTACCTGATCGACTCCCGGCATTCTGCGTATGCACCTTTTGCGTCGGCTACACTCGTACTTCCTCTTCCAAGGTGCCGAAGTCGCCACTCCACCGCCTTGCACGCAAGTATGCCATCATGTGATCGATCATTCCGATTCCGAGTATCCCATCATCTTTGCCTTGTCTGTGTTATGGAATCATTTGGCCTTAGCTTCAAATTACTTGTGGATCATAACATCAACCCCTTTATCTGCCATATGATCCGTGATTCGTTGCCCCTCCTTCTTCTTGTCTTCTATATTTCCTTCATCATTCTTCTATAAACGGTTGTGCTTCTCTCGTCTGTTTTCTGTTTTCTTATTCCTTGTGCTTGTGCGTTCCCGCCCCCCTTTTCCCGCCTTGTGTGTTCCTTGTTGTTGTGGGGAGAGGGCAGTAGCTGTAAAAAAAATCTTCTTAAATTCCCGCTAGCGTATGCGGCGTGAGGCAGCTTGCTAGTGTACCTCCCTACTACACTAAGTTTATACTTGGTTGACCCATGGGGTGCACGAGCCCCCCCCTCTCTCCACTCCTCCCCTGCCATGGGGGAGGAACCACTCATCCTCCTGGCACGCCTGATGGCTTGCCTGGAGGCCACTGCCCTACTGACTCACTCCCTTCCCCACAGGCTCGCCCCATTCGCCCATCCTGGCCCCTCGTGACCAGCCCATCGCTCCAACCCCCCCTCCCCCCCTGGTCGACAGGCAGACAGGTGCAGATTGGGGGCCCCAGAGGCTCAGGAGCGCCAGCGAGGGAGAGGCAGGGGAGGCCAGGGCCCAGTCCCAGCCTCCTCTGCCCCCAGAGCTGGCCTCCAGGAGCCTCCAGGGGTCGCCAGGGGCAGCTGCAGGCCTGCCGCAGGCGCGCCATCGCGCGTGCCGCAGGAGAGGGGAGAGAGAGCGCGGAGAAGGGGGTGGGCGGAGCGAGAGCTCCGCTCACCGAAAAATAGGTAAGTCCCGCACCTGTTCACAGGATAAGTCGGGGCTGAGACCGCCGCCCACTCGGAGACACAGGAGGAAGGGGGGGAAAGATCACCGGGGGGGGCGCGGGCCACCGGACCATATCTAAGCCCTTCACCCCTATCCCCCTAGTAGTGCACGGGGGGAGTCGCCTTATGGCGGGGGGAGAAGGGCCGGGGAAGTGGGGGTGTAGAAAGTTTCCTACGTGAGTAGAAAGTAGAGGGTCCACGGCCGCGTGTGCGGTGAGACTATTAAAAGGTTTATTTTTATTATATGTACCTCCCTACTACCCAACCTTAACGCCCCTGACAACCCCCTTCCCCTTCCCCAGTTCCCTCTTTAGCGGAGAAGCTGGTTCCAGGGAGGCCGCGCGCGCTGCTTCGGCCGGGAGTTGGAGAGAAGGGGGCGGGAGAATGTGGTTCGTCTCTTGATCGAGTTTCGACTCGGAATTTCTCGTTTGTATAACGCGAGATCTTTATGGGTTCCCGGTGTGGTTCCTACTAAGAGATTTGGCTACCCTAGGTGATGTTCCTTATGTCCAGGCCTCTCGCCGCCTGCAAGAGGTCCTCTGATGCTCCTAGGTTGAAATCCTTGTCTATAGTGTACAGAGGGCTTATCATTTTCCGAATATGTTTGTTACTCGGGGCGTGTAGCCCCATGTTCTCGCGCTGTTTTTTTAACCTTTGAAAGAACCCGACCTTCGCCGTTACTAATAAGTGGTATCTCGCAAGGATCGCTCTTAAGATTGTCCTGCCAGGAGAGCTAGGAGACCCTGCTAGCGGTGTCGCGGTGGCAATCAGAGAAGCGGCCGAGCGAATAACCGCTAGGACGGAGTCAAGATCAGCCAAGCGACATTGTCGCCTGCCAGCAGAACGACATCGACAATAATAATAATAAAACATCTGAGCGTTAGTACCACTACTGCCACTAGCCCGGTACTATCACGACACCCCTCAGCGCACCTGCACGTACGCCTTGACGTGTGCTGTCACTAGACACATACGCATATGCACCCCTCCGAATCTCCCCCCTGCTCGCAAACCCCCGGCTCCCATTATAACTCTCCACAAGCTACAATGAGGGAAAACCCATTGAGGCGGACCGACCTACGTCGGGCGACTCTCCGGGAAAAAGCACCGGGGGGGGGGGGGAGGAACCTCTCGTCATGAAAAGAAACGGCCCTTACAGCTCTCGCCGCGAGCTGTCCTCGAGAAATAAAAGACTGCGCCTCGAGATACCTGCCACCGTGGTTCCCGTAGGCGTCTTGAGCCTCTCCCTCCTCATCCCCCTCCTGTCGCCAGCCGCCCCCCTCCGCCCGTTTGCTAACGCAAACGAGTCCCGTTTCTCACCGCACTCCATCGGGGGGGGTGCAAACCCCCCCCTCTCCCCCTCTCCGTTCTCCTCCACCTCCGTCCCTGCGGCGCGTCGCCATGCGGCGCGCCACGGCCTGCTCTCAGAGGCCCTTTGGGGGCTCCCAGAGGGCCAGCCAGGGCAGCTCAGGGGGCAGTGGAGGCTGGGGCTCAGCCCCTGGCCCCCCTTGCCTCTCCCACGCTTGCCTCGCTGGCCCTGGGAGCCGCCCGAAGCCCTCTGTCTGCCTGGCGACCAGGGGTGGGGGGTGGGGGGGGAGTCAGCTCGAGGGCAGGCCCATGCTGGGCGTGGGAGTGCGAGTCACGGCCCGCGCCCACTAGGGGTCTGGGTCAGAGTGTTGATTGCCCAGCCCCTGCCAGAGGGCAGGGGCTGGGGTTGATTGTGCGGGCCCACCCCAGGGGGTGTCCGCGATGGAGAGAGGGGGGCGCGAGGCCCCCATTATTGACCCCCACTTATAAAAGTAGGTTGAACGACATCGACAATAGGATCGAGGATGAGGGGTGTGAGAAAAAGACGAAAAAGATGAAAACTCAGCTTGCTTAGATGGGGGCTACCGTGTGTGTGTGTGGGGGGGGTTGCTATGCGCACGCGCCGCGTCCTTGTATGTTGTGATCAGCTTTGTACTCATCTTCGTAATAATAATACTCACTGGAGGGAATTGTTGTGACATTCCTACCTAAAAAGAAAACAAGCATTCTGAGTAAAAAAAAATATCACCTTGCCCTCTTTTGACGGAACGCGACTTTAGCGCAGGCGCAGCGGCGGCACGCGCTGCGCCGCTGCGCCAGGACGGGGAAGCCGAAGGCTCGCGAGAGGGCTGCCGCCGCGGTGGACACGTAGGACTCCACCGTCGCTGATGCGAGCGCGGCCCCAGTCACTGGGCGAGACCTGCTGGGCGAGGAAGGTGGTGAAGAGGCAAAGTGACCATTCGTTATGCATCTGGGCCGCCGCGTCGGCGCGTCCCCCCGGCTGGATGAACAGCTGCCGCGGGGGGGGAGGGGGGGAGGCAACATTTTTCTAAAAGCCGTGAGGTAAAGGCGGCGTCAGTCAGGAGCCTCCGTCCTCTTCCTTGCTCCTCGCCTCTCCTCGCCTCGATTGTGATCTCTCTCGCGTGGCACCGCGGGACGGGAAGGGAGAGAGAATAAAAGATGAGGGAGAGAGAAGGGAGAGACAGGGGGAGAGGGGGGGGTGGGGGGCGAGAGACCGACGGCGAGGAGGAGGGGGGGGCGATAGCAGGGGAGGGGGGGGAGGATCGAGCAGGGGGAAGCGGAAGCGACACCTCCAGACAGCACGAGTTGGGGCCTGCAGAGCGGACGCGAGGTAGGAGCGAGAGAGATTGCTGCGCAGGATGGGCGACGTGCCAATCCTCGACCCGCAGGCGCTCAAGCGGCTGCAGGCTAACTACGGCTCCAGCTCGTCCTCGGCCGACGCGAGCAAAGGCGTCAAAGCGCCCGCGGGCTCAGGCTTCGAACGCTCGGCCCTCGCTGAATACTATCTCGAGAAGAGGTCCGGGTGCATCGGCGGCGCGCACTGGTTCTTCTGTGGTACACCTTGGCGCGCGCTCCTGAGCCTTCTCGCACTGCTTTTCTTCGCCATCCTGTTCTGGACTCCGATCCTTTGGTACGTAGCGGTGCCAAAGGCCGTCGAACTGTTCGCATCTGGCACTTCAGTAAATGTGGTTAACGTGACGCTCGCTGATCCTAGGGAGCGGACCATTGACGTGGAAGGATACGTTCAGATCAACAACCACGGAATCTTTGGAGTAGAGATCGATGCATTCAATGCGACTATTTTGGCCCCCCGAGGGGAAGAGGGCTCTGAAGGACAGTCCATCGGCTGGATGCTTGTGCCGGGCTTCTCGCTCGCTGGCAACGGGCCGGGCTTGATTCATGTCTCGACAGTCGTGCACGTGACCGACGGCGCAGCGTTCAATACAATGGCGAAGCGCATGCTCAATGGAGAGGCCGTGCCGTGGCAGATGGCATCACAACTGACCGTTTGGGCACTCAGCCTCCCGTTCATAATTGATCTAAGGAAGGAGATGACGTTCCCACCGCTTGAGCTCACCAACTATGGCACCAGCAATCTGGACATGTCGCACGGCAACGCAACGACCAACCAGCTCTTCATTGACGCTGACGTCTCCTTCTACTCTGCTTCGCCCATGCGCCTCCTTCGCTTTGGCGAGTTGGTTGCCGAGCTGTACTACAACGTCGAGGACAATGATGGTAGTCTTTCAGCCCCCGAACGCCAACGCCGAGGAGGGACGCTCTCTGACAAGTCGATCAAAATTGGTGAGTGCATCATGTCCGATTATCGGGTTATCCAGGGCATGAACACGATCAAGGCCCGAATCATTCTCGACGTCAATGCCGCAACAGGAGCCTCACTAGGGCGATGGGCGTCGAAGATGGATCAGACTTTCATCTCTGTTGGCCCGATGAACAAGCATTTTATAAACGGCATCTGGGTTGGCTCGAACGAGATGTCCGGCTCAGCGATAACAATGTACTCTGCAACATTTGGCACGGAAGAAACGTTTGTCAAGGGGTACAATCCGAAAACGGGCCAGCCGTGCCAAATCTGGGATCAGGGTCTTGACTCGTGCGACAAAGGAGCCATGGTGATGGGTATGAACCCGTTTCGAAGGGAGTGGCAAATACGAGACATATCCTACGACATCTACTTGGAGGAAGCTTACGAGTATGAAGGCAACTTCAATGTCAATATAGCTGGGATTGACGGTGACGCCGTGAACTTCAAGTGTGCTCCTTCGCGCGCCATAGGGCGCACGTTCAGCAAGCAAGGAATATGGGCGGGCTACCCGAATCATACACCTGAGACAGGGAGAAGCTATCCGCAGGACGATCCAGCCACGGCGGAGGATGAAAGGCTCCAAGCTCGCCTAGCCGACGAAGTGATCCCGGTCCCCGCCGCAGCAGCGGATGGTACGCCTGCTGTGTACACCTTCACGATGCCCGTCCATCCCATTCCCGGAGTGGCTGAACGCGTCAATCTCAACGGCAATGCTGGCCCGTGCATTTTCGGTCTCGAGAACTTGGATCCCTTCGACTGCTGTATGACGACCATCTTTACCGCCGCTGCATGCAAGGCCGCTGAGAAGGGTGAGAAGCATCTTGTGGTTACATCGTCGGGAAATGCCACAATGATCGTGGATGGCGTCCGGCTCAACATCTCGACTTCTGTTCGCATGCCTGTGTCGTACACCCAAGCCATTCTTAATTTTGATGCTCTGGGAGATGGATTAGTTGGCGCTGCAGGGTCTGCCGGCTTCTCGTGCGATGACATTACGTTTACGGGGATTTCTGCGACATAGTTGGTTACTGTGCGGGGGCTAGGGGCTAGCAAAAAAACATCTGAAGATTCTGGGCTACACATCTACTGTACTAGGGCACCCCCTAATCTACACTGACAACGCCCTTCGTTTCCCTTACCTCCACCTCTTCCCCTTCCCCCCGTCACTCCTTTGTCTTTGGTATCCGGGGTTCGGCCCAGGTGCGCTACCATGGGCCTGGTTTAGAGTGCGGGTTCCGGGCAGGCCTGTTGGTGGTCGGGTGTATGCGTTTGGCCAGCGGCGCTCGGGTTGCATGTGCCCCCGCTATGTGCGCCGGGTTTCGATATGTCTCCACGCGTGAGTGTCGGGCCCCATACGTGGCCTCTTCTCAGGCGTGTTTTACCACGGGTTCTCCGGCTAATATATATGCCGCCCCCAGCCCCTAGCGAGTTTACGAGTGTTTGCAGTTCTGAGCTGGGTTCTAGATTTCCTTGCTTGTGTACCTAGCGTGTATAGAGGGTAGACATCGTTCATGTCTATGCTTTTCTTGCTTAAAGTCGGCCTAGCCTGCTTGGGCGGTCCTAGCCGAGTATGTTGTGTTCGCATAGAGCAAAGCCTTGCTTAAAGTCGTGTATCTGTCTAGCGTTCTTATCAGCGTCTTCACGAAACGTCAGCGTCTGTACCAACTCTCGGGGTCGTGGACGCTTAGAGACATGAAGGAAGAGAAAGAGAAGCGGCGCAGGATGGCAACTGAAGGAGCTCAGGATGTCGCAAAGAGGAAGGCCGCGCGTATGGAGAGGGCACAAGACAATCAAGAGCGCCGATGAGTTCGACTCCAAGCTCCAAGTCCAAGCATGTTCATGGTGTGCAATCCGAATTGTTCGTGTGGCGTTGAACCGTGTCGTCCTTGGTTGGAGTTTCGGTATTTTGAGAGCTGTAGCAACCTGAAGAAAGGAAGGGTGATGCAAGAAGAGGAAATGTGTGGACCCTCGAAAGGGTGCAGTTTCTGTGAGTCCTGTGCTTCATGTGGACCGCCGGGGTGATGTTACTGCTGCTGAGCCGCTGAGCCCGCCCCCGCCATCGGGGCTGATGCATGAAGCTCCCTGTTCTACGGGATCGTGCGCAAAGTTATACACTGTACGCGATTGTGAGCACCAAATCAAAAACTGAGCATAGGTCGGCCTAGCCCATTCATCCTTGGTGTTTTCATGTAGTGAGAGCATCCTCTAGAGACCAAAGGGTAAGATTTTATTCTAACCACTAGAAATGGGGCTGATCCATGAAGCGAATGCCTCTAAGCTACTCTCTCTAGTGTAGTGCGAACGGAGACAATTTGCTGCCGCCTATGCTGCGGGACCTTACCGGCCGGCGCCGCGCTCACTCCCGTCCCTTCCATCCCTCCCTCTGCCCCGCTCCCCGCTCTCTCCGCCTCGCTGCCCAGCTGGGGCGTGCCTGCCCCATTCGCACTGGCACTCAACCGACCTCCCGCTACACCAGCTTGTCTTCCCGCCCCATTCTCTCCACCACTCTCCCTGTCCATCTTTTTCTCTCGCCCAGAGTTCCACACGTGCTCTTCCTCTTGCGATTTGAGACTCTCCCTCTCCCCCACTTGCTCTCTGACCTGGCGTGGCCCCACCTCGCCGGATGGCTAATTGCACGCTGCACTTGAAGCTGGGCGAGGCCACGCTCCAACCGTGGGCTGTCAGCGAGACGGCCTCAGATGTATGGATTGAGGTGGAGTTGATTGGAATCAATGAATTGGCGCAGCAGAGCACCAAGCGATTGCCAGTGGCGGCCTTCCTTGACTTTGGCTGGGAAATTGAGCTACCAGCCGGGGCAAGGACCAGTGTCAGCAAGGCGCTTCGCAGCATTATGACGAGCGAGGATGAGGAGGACGCAGATCTAACGTTCACACTGAAAGCTCTAGGCCCTAGGAAGAAGTCTAAGGAAATTGCCAGCGGCTACATCAACCTACGGACACTCAAGGCAGCAGGCGCAGATTTAGTTCGGCAGGCCGTCGCACTGATTGGCACCGACGAGAAGGAAGCAGGGATGTTGACAGTCTCGCTCAAGGCCCTCGATGCAATCGTTGTGGCTATGGATGAGAAAGGTGGGGATGCCTCAGAGGAAGAAGCTGCACCAGCGCAACCTTCGTCGGATCCCAATGTTATCTCCGCCGCGGTCCAGGCCCAAGCATCTGGGACACCTGCAGCTGGTGAAGAGCTCAAAGCCTCCAACGTGCCTTGTATGTCGCTCGCAACTGATACTGGCATGCAAGTTGTTGAGAACCCAGAGTCCAGCAATAGCCTAGAAGCTGTGCACAAGATTGCGGCCATTTCCGCGAAACCCGAGGAGACAAACAGCGTCGCGGAGGTGGTAGAAGACATTGCAGAGGATATTTCGGCAACAGTAGAGAATGATGAGAGTGAGCCTGCGGGCGTAGATGAAACGAAAAGTGCAAAGAGCGACCCCGGAGGTGCTCCAACGCATCTTGAGCGCCACCACTCAACCATTGGATCATTAGCAGTGGATGGGTCAACTAACCCAACCTTGCTCCCAGTGCCTGCGACCAATGTTGATCCCGGGCGATCAATTCTGAGCACGAGCAAAGTTACAACAGTCTCCGATGCCATCTCTGCGAGTGAATCCGTGGCGCCGCAGACAGTGAAGACGATGCCCGAGACAACTACACAAGAGACAGCACGAAATATGTCAGAAAGCAATGTTGATGCCGAGTTGAATGGGAACCCGTCAGCCGTGCAGCCAGCGGCTTCCCAAGGTGTAGAAGGTGAGAAAACAGCGAGATTTGGAGTTTCCGGCACGGCCAGTCATGATGGTCCAGCTCGAGTTGAATTCTCGGGAGAACCGTCAACCCGTAGACCCGACAAAAATCAATCTCGAGGTACATCAATCCCGTTGCGTGAGGAAGAGATGAGCATGCTGACACCCCGCTCACGTCAGCGGGAGCTGAAGACGGCAGGTGAAGAAGAGCGAAGAGCTGCCGCCGCCGCCCGTCGGGCTGCAGCCCGAGCTGCCCACAAGGCAAATTTGGCTGCGCTTCGCGGGGATAAATATGCCGTCGATGCCTCGGATCGGGTCACGGTTGCTGTGTTGCCCGAAATCGCCAAGTTGCACGGAGGCGTGGGTCGTGGTAGTGATGTGGACGAAAACGGCGACACTCGAGTCTCGCAGGCCATCGACGAGGACGTGGCGTCGGGAGCTGAGGCGTGGCGTCTAGGGATCCTCTTTGAGGAGATGACCTTGCTATTACCAGCAGTTGCCCGTCGGTATAAGTTGCGCGCACGGGTTGGTGGCGATCAATGGTTGGAATCTCGCGCTGTTCGGCCCGTGAGTACTACGAAGCTGCACTTCGGCCTCAAGAGAAACGTTTATGTCGGGCCAGGTTCTATGGCTTACGTTGCACTTAACGACGCGAAAAACCGACGCCGAGATGGCGGGGAGGAAGGGCTTGCGGTGGAGGTATACCAGATGGGAGCGGCTAGAGGTGACGGCGCGGAACGAGAGGCCCGCCCTAGGTGGGACTTATTCGCATCGGTGGCGATCTCGTGGCGGCAAGTTCTTACGCAGGTAGGCACGAATCATGTTCATCACGAGCAATACGCGCATGATCTCAATCTGCCCCTCGAATGCCCAGAGGTTTCGAAGGTCTGCATTGAGCATCCCTGCCCCAAACTCGCTCACAGGAGTCCGTCGATTTTCTACCCCTGATCCTTTACAAACCGACCGAGGGTTGGGGTGGCCCCGCCGAGCAAGCGGGTGAGCTCAATGTCCAACTCAGCATCGCCTCTATGCTCGCAGCCGTACGCACCGCGCCTGAGCTCGACGAGGAGGAGATACGACGACCACCTTCCCCTGCTCTGGAGGTGAATGAGATTCGCTTCACGGTGTCCTCTGTGGACATTCTTCCGGCTGCGGCAGTGCCGCGAGCTGCCGCCTTGACTGCGCTGCCTGCTGGGCAAGCTTCATTGGCCAGCAGCGGTGGGATTGGCATTGGAATGCGTCACGGTGGCATAATGCTACAGATAGAGCTCAGTCTAGGGGAAGCTATGCTGTCGGAACCGTTCACATCGAGGGAGGTACTATTACCCGAGGAGCCACTCGCCGTTGCGGGGACCTCGCCACGCCCCAGGACCATTCGCTTCAATTGGAATCGATGTGTGCCATTGGTAAGCGTGCACGAGCTCCCCCGTGCTCATATCAAGTGGATGCGTCTCATTGTCATCGCTCAAGCTTGGGAGCAAGAAGAACCTTGTTGTTTCAATCCCTTACGTTTTCGATGCTCGCAAAGGGAATACGCCCATCGAAATTCACCTATCCAAGCACCTAATTTTACCAACTTCATTCACGCCTCAAGATTCTTGACAATTGCTGCCTTATCCTTCAGGTTCATGGCTCGTCCTTGTGGTCTGCACTAGCTGCAGCTCTTGCTGACGCCGACGGAACCGCTTCTGAGCTTCGCTTTGCGTTGATGGCCATAACTGGACGCGGGACCCGCCGCACTATTGGCACGGCGGCGCTTTCACTACGCTCAGTGCTCCTCAGCGGCCAGGAACCCCTTGAGGAGCCCATCCGCTTGCGCGACGCACGTTCGCAGGACGTCGCGCTACTTTGGCTCACCCTCGAAGCACTCCCTGCGCTAGCTGCGCTAGCGCCGAAGCTCGCACCGGCGAGATTATTGATCCATAGTGCCGGCGCTAGTGGCGAGGCGACGAATGCGCAATTTCTACGCCTCAAAGCTGTGGTGCGTTTCCAATCGCACACACGAGGCTTGCTTGCCCGGCGGCGTGCTTTGCGCGACGCAGGAGGGCACCGCCACGCGATATCAGTCCAATTGCACGAGTTAATGCTGCCAACGGACGAAACGAGCAAGGAGATCGATTCCGCCTTTGTCTCGCTAACGCTCTTTGGTCAACACCTCGGTTCGACATCATCCATGCGTGGCAAGGTTGGCAGGTGCGGCACGGCCAAGCATTCGTGTGCGCATAAAAATTCATTCAGCTCCAAAGAGGCGTCGCTCATACCCGTAATGCTCCGAGGGGCCCGGTATGGGGTTGTTGATCGTTCTAAAATGTCTCCTCCCGGTCTTAGTTCCGTTCACCTAAATACGGTGCGCACGGTCGCCGTCGAACGCGGCACTGCCGTCTACGCGGCCGCTGTACGCTGCCTTCGATCAGGCGCTCCAAGCCTTCTCAAGGCGTCCGTGGCAGCTATCCGACGCAAAGTGGGCGGCGGCAATTCGCGCGTGGCACATTTTGAACAGTACGAAGTCCTTGCCCCCCCCCCCCCAATTCTAGAGAGATTCAATCTCATGATCTCCCTACATAGTCCTTCGGGCTGCGATGATGGTCACAGCTTTTCCTCACACCTTCCCCACCCTGCTTCAGGTTCGAATACGGCGAGGCGAGGCTCGACTTGTCACACTTACTGCGCGCCCCCGCTTCGGATCTTGTCTTCCATATGTGGGCTCTTTCAGCGCCCGCTTCGAGCCGACCTATTGGCGCGACTCTTGTCATTACCGTTGAGGCCATCGAAGCGCTCGCACCGATTGCTCGAGCACTCAATCTGCCTGTCGCGCGGCTCCTTGCCGCCAACCCCTCACGCCTCCGCGTTGCTACGGTTATTGTTCGCGCTGGAACAAGGATCGCTTTGTTGGCGCAAGCGTGGGCACGTGGTCAAGCAGAGCGTCGGCTCGTCGCACGAATGCGAGCTGATGCCGGTCTAGACAAGTGTATCGTGGTGACTAACGGCAGGCCTATAGGCAGCGCTCGCCGCTCGATATTCGACAACAAAGATATCATCACAATCCGACTAGTTGATCTACAACCAGCGGTGGAAAATGGCAGTGTCCCATCATGGATGGCAGGAAGAATCGAGGTCGCTCTCGAACTCCGGCTAGGTGAGATGGGAGGGCAGGCAGCCCCACGCCTATCATCTTGGGCTCCCCCAACCGTGCCCGGGAATCAAGGCAAGACTGGTGCTAGCCCTACTCTCGTGGAAGCCGTACTTAGTATGCGTCATGGAGGAGTCGCGCGTTCGGTGGTGCGTGATGCTCTTTATACCGGACACCACGAGCGCACTGCCGCGCGTATTCGGCTTCTCCGCCGCCAACTTGCCGACTCACAGCAAGCAGCACTTCTCGCTGCCGGGCTCGGCTCACTCGCTTACGAATCTATGGCCAAAGGTGGGGCCGAGGTGACCGAATTGGCAACCGGCAGTCTACCAATATTGGCGTTGGAGCCCCAAGCTGATAACGGAGATAAGGGTAGCGCCTGGGTGGAACTGCGGATGCGCGCCGTCGGTGGACGTAGGAATACCCACGGCTCCTCCTCAAAAGCGATAGCAAAAGTCCGGCTTGAAATCGATGGGTTGCTTCTACTTCGTCGCCTAGTGAGCGCCAATAGGGAGCGATGGCGTAGCGAGTTCGGCAGTGATGAGCTGTCAAAAGTCAACAGACACGTTGGCGATGCCGTGGATGATATGAGCGGGGCGCGTGCACTTCCAGCGGTAATAGATCTCGTTGATGAAATGGTGCCGAAGATTATTGAGGTGGCAGCCTCAAGTGCACGGAAGCGGTCAGAGTTGTGCGTGTCTCAGCTGTTCTCGAATCCGGAAGCGGTACATATCTCATCGATGCTCGAGCGCGCTGCATTCCTTGGAGCTTCGATCACCCACCTTGACCTCTCATATTGCCTCGCGCTTCAGGGTGCAGCGCTTGCGGATGCTCTCGACGGTCTGCCTGTGCTAAAGCACTTCGACGCATCCAATTGTGAGCTGAGAGATGCAGGAGCGAAGATCGTCGCTAAAGCGCTCCTTAAGCCCTTTTCGAGTCTCGGCTGTCTGCGGCTACGAGGCAATCGCATCGGACCCAACGGCAGCCGTGCTGTCGCCAAAGGGCTGGCTCGGACCGCTTCCCTGCGCACTCTGGATTTGAGCGACAACGAACTAGGTGATGCAGGGCTCGCATGGATCAGTGTTGGGAGCCGGGCGGGCTTCCGCTTGTCATCGCATGCACCGCTCCCCAGTTACATCGCGCCGGCTAGAAGCAATGTGTCTCGAGCTAGCCGCGCATTCGGAGCCGTGCAGCTAGGAGCTGCCCTACGCTTTGGCCAGGGGGGGGGGCGCTCACGGCGATTGGATGATTCGCCGGCTGATGAAGAGGACAGTGGTGATGGGGATGCTTCCCTGAATGTCGGCAATCCACAGCCGCATGATGGTGACGCATCGCCCTGGGATGAAGCCCTTCCTCAAGCCTCGTTGCGGCGCAGGCCAGGCCCGCGTCGGTCGGCACCAACAGATACCGACTCGGACGAAGCCGCCGAAGCTAACCTAGCCGCACATGCCGGTGCTGGTCTGATCTCAAATTCTTCCCTCACGGCGCTACTACTCAGCAACAACCACATCGGGTCCGATGCTCTTCGTCTGCTCGCGCATGCGCTTGCTACGCACGCGGGGCTTGTCGTTTTGGACCTCGGGGTCAATTCTCTTCGACCACAAGAGCGCGAATCATCCACTGCGGTTGCTAAACCACAAGAGACCGATGCGATCTTGGATTCGGGGGCCGCCCCGACCGATGGTTCCGATGCCGGCGGGTGGGCCGATGCCGGCGGGTGGGCACCCTCGCTGGAGGAAGCCAAGCGCTGGCGTTTCCCGGACGGCATGCGCACCTTCGGAGAGTCACTTGGGAGGCTTGCCTCGCTCCGCGCACTTCGGATGCAATATAATCGTGCAGGTGCGAATTTGGGCATCTGCGTTGGCCGCGCTCTCGGCGACCCCTCGTCGGCCGATACGTTGCGAGAGCTCAATTTGCAGGGATCGCCGTTGTCCTTTTCTGGGGTTCAAGCCCTCGTCGAAGGCTTGGCTATGGCCGATGTACCAGTCAATACAAGTGCCGGAAACTACGAGACGTCCACGGCATTCGTCGCGAAGCCTTCCGGCCCAACCGGGGTGGAATTGCTCAATCTTGAGGGGTGTCTACGCGGAGCGAAGGGGGCCACGGGTGCCTTGTGGGCCTGGCTTTCCAAGGCGGGCGGTGCACTACGCAGGCTCAATGTCGCCTACAACGATCTGGGCCTCGACGATGCTCGTGCATTGGGCGAGGCGCTTGCAACGAATACGGCACTCCGTGAGCTTGATGTCGGCTCAAATCCTCTTACGCCGGAAGGCATTTCACACCTTTGCTATGGTCTACATACCAATTGCACGCTACAATCACTCGGTTTGTCGTATGTGTTGGTGGGGGAACCTGGTGCTAGAGCCATTGGCGAGCTGCTGTCATTGCAAGCATGCGCTCTTACCGCTATACATCTTGATGGTTGCCGCATTTCGAACGAGGGCCTCGCCGCTATCACCGCAGCGCTAGCGGGCGAGTCCGAGCCTGGGGTTCGCGGTGGACGACGCGGCGCTAAACTCTCCTTACTCCGGCTCGAAGACAATGGGTTGGGTTTCGATGGTACCGGACCGCAGGCGTGCGCTGCCCTTTCAAATGCTCTCGTTGCATGTGGTACTCTGGAGTCGCTTTTTCTGGGGAACAATCGTCTCGGCGATGGCATCACCGACGAAGGGATGCGGGTGCTATCTGCGGGCATCGCCATGTCGTTTGGCCTCAACACCCTCGACTTGGGCGGCAATCAGTTGGGCCCACAAGGCCTCCGATCACTACTCACTGGCTTGCGAGCGCAACAAGGCATTACTGCACTGGAGGTCTCACGATGCGACCTCGGCGATGTAGGTGCGGAAGCTCTCGCACTAGAGCTCCAGGCATCGGCGACTCTTCGCTTCGTGTCAGCTGCCGACAACAACATTTGCCTTGCAGGTGGCCGCGCTCTAGCCGACGCATTCGACGCAAATCCCATAGTCTTGCAGCTCAACCTCAGTTTCAACCCCGCCATCGCCTACAAGGACCTCACTCGCGTCCGTCTGACAAATGCATTACGTGGTGGTGTGAACCTCGTGAATCCACTGGATGGACTTTCGAAGGTGGAAGCGGAAGCGGCCAATTTTTGATCTGCGGCGCATCAAGAGGCTTACCCATGAGCAAAGTGTCACCACATTCAGCTCGAACAACATGGCGCCCAATGGGCCGATGCGTGGAGATCCGAGACTGGGTTGCTTTCAGAAATCTTTTGCTACTCTTGACGCTCGTCTTACGCTCGTTTGCCGTGGCTCGAGTCCATGAATGGGTAGTTTGTTGCCTTGCCTTTTGCGCCGGCCGCCACCAACCAGAGCACAATTCAGGTTCTAGTTCCTCAACTACCTCTTGCGCAACGTCTGCGATGTTCATCTATTAATGGCCCCCACTTGGGTCTAGGCTTACACGAAATGGATCCTCAACTACCTCGACCCTTGGCAAGTCAATCAATGGAATCAGGTAATGGACCCTTACGTCTGCCGAACGAGCCAGGGAAGGTCGGCGGTACTATCATCCATACCCGCAAAGCTGTTAACTGACGGTATCACGGGGGTGAGCAAGTCCCCGACTTTTGAAAGCAAGCGCTCGGCACCATACGCGAGCTGAACCCCACACCCACGACGACCAGCAGGGAAGGGGTACTGCCTTGAATGCCCGGCCAGATGTTAGAATGGCCCTTGGTGGTTGATGAGTGTGAGCGGGCGGGTCCGTTTTTGCCGTTAGCATTGTGTCTTTCAAGTACGAATCGTCAAGACGGACACCACCACCTGTTGCACGCCTCCCTCCCTCCTTCGGAATCGATATAGCCCCTTGGTTGAATTTGATTTTCCATCATGGTTGTAGATCAGCTTTGAGTTGGTTAGCATCCCTTTCGTTGTTGGTCCAATATTTACATTAGGAAGGAGGTGCGGCTATCTCTTCCGGACATTTGTGAGCTAAGGACTCTGATATGTCTGGGGTGATACACGAGACGAGAGAACTTTCATGACAAGTTCATCGTTTGTTTTTGGTTTGTCTGAGGGCCTTTTGGCATTGAAATAAACCGTAAAATATTAACACCGCACACGCGGCTATGGGCCCACTACTTTCGCACGCAGCATCAAATTTTCTACACCCCACTTCCCGGCCCTTCTCCCCCCACCATCAGGCGGCTCCCCCTGTGCACTACTAGGGGAATAGGGGCGGCGGCGGTGGCGCTAGCCCACCTCCTGCGCCCCCCCCCTCCCCCCCCCTCCCTGCGCGCGCGAAATGCGCTGGATGCTAACCTGTGGCACGGCGTCTCCGGGATCCGCCATTCGGGCGTTCGCCGGCGCCGCTCTACCGCTCACTATTATCTGTGAGTTCGTCGGCTGTGGCGCTCGCTCACATTGGGCACCGCGCCGGCAGCAGCAAGCGCTTCGCGTGACGCAAGCGCTTCTCCGGCTGGAGATGCGGCGCAGCTCCCAACTGCGCGACGAGCTCGCGGCGCGAGAGGTCGCCATGGTGGATGGTGGCACTGGAGCGGAGCCAGCAGCAGGCGGCGCGGCATGCGGCGCCGCGTGCTTGTTACTTGCGCCGCTTGAGCGGTTTCTCATGTGCGCAAACGGATTCTGAAAAAGGCCACTTCGGCCCACTGCGATGTTGCCTCGGAGAGGGTTGTCCGATGGGCCACCGGCCAGGGCTCCTCTGCCAAGCATACTTAGGGGTTGAGATGGGCGCGGATGCATCCGCATGGGTCCACTGCCCACTCCCGCGGCGGTCCCGGTGGGGCCCGTCGCGTTGGCGTTCGTCAAGGGGCCGGCAAATGCCGGCCGCTCTGCTGGAAATGCTCACGCCAGCGCGCCAGCTGGTGTGGGGGGGCATCATTTGGTGTGGAAGGCGCTTCTTTGGCGCCAGTCCTCGTGTCAGGGTCTCAGGTGGCCGCATGCGCCGCGGAAGCACCCTGCCGCGCGCGCCATGTCCCCCACTGCGGGTCGCGTTGGCAGCGCGCGAAAGAAAGGGCGTCTGGAGCCCGACTTCAGATGCCGATAGCGAGCGTGATTTCGTCGCGGTCAGGTGGACCTTCGCGGCGAGTCTGTCGGGAGTGCTTGTGAGGGCCCCAATCCACCGGGCCCGGCGTCTCAGCTGCCCTGTGAGTCTGTCTGTGTGAATCTGCCCGCGAGTCGTTCAACGTCAATTTCTGTAGTCTTCAATATTTGTATACTAAAAAATCGAATTTCGCGTTCGAATTCTTAATATTTATGCTAGGGGCCTATTAGATAGTGACCATATTAGCTGCCTGGGCGCAAAAAATACAGATCAGGGTGCTACTTTGACCTAGTTATGACAAGGTGAAGTCGTTGTCTTTAAGACTACCGGTAGTCTTCGTTGCGCCCCTTCAACCGCAAGGGGAGGCCATGAGCCATCCTCCTTGTCCCCTCCACACCACAAGCCATCGGCTCACCATGGAGGGTGAGCGAGGCAAGGGGGGAGATGAGGTCCGAGCGCTCCGCATGCGGGCAAGAAGGCGCCGGGCGCCGGATGAATGCGGGCAGGTGGGCAGGGTCCATAGGGACCCACCCAGTCCCGTGCAGCAGCTCCATATCGCGGTGGCGCCCATGAGGCAACCACCGCGGCTTGGGCGAGGCAGAGCGCCATCGCCGATCGCATCGCCAATCGTATATCGCCGGATAAGATTCTTTCTACATTCACGCGCACGCACATTCACACAAACGCGCGCAAAACTAATAGTAACAAAGTAAGAGCGCGCGGGGAAATTTCTGTGCCGCAAGAATGCCCCGCGCGGACTCGAAACGGCCGCGAGGGAGAAGTGAGAAGCAGAGACCTCAGTATAAACATACAGAGGTTAGAATGAGCATCCACGATGCATGAGATGGATGTATCCATGATAGATATGCATCTATGATGCACATCTCATGGATGTATCCATGATACGCACCTCACAGACGCTCCTTCTTTCTCAGTTATACTCGCCTTCCTTTTTATGGGCAGACAACAACTAAGTTTATACTTGGACACGATGGAGCGCGCCGACGCGACTCCCCTCTCCTTCGGGCCCCCCACCGAGGGCGCCCCCCCAGCGCCCATGGAGCAGCCGCTGATGAAGCGGCCGCGTCCGCACGCAGAGGCCGAGCAGGTGTGTGCGACTACGGTCGCGCCGCACGGCCCGTGGCCCCGGCCACACCACCCTTGGCAGCCATGCTGGCCTCCCTCATGGGGAGCAGCAGGCTGCTGGCAGCTCCCCAACAAGACCAGGCCTCAGCAGCCACTCCTCCACTGGGCATGCCTTATGGCAGAGGCCCCTCTCGCCCTGGCAAGGGCCGCGCTGCTCCGGCAGCGCGGCCCACGGCCGGGTGGCCCCTATGGGCACAACACACAATCCAATGCTGAAAGCAACATACGCTTCAGAGGCACCCCCTCAGACACACTCCACCACACGCACAAGACACACGCACACGCCCCCCCTGGGGACAACAACGACAACTCACCCCCACCCTATGCCCCCACGCACACAACACTGACCACGGTCTCCCCCGCCCACGCCCCACAGGACCAAGAATCAGACAATGAAAACGACATCACAGACTCCGACGCATCCTTCGAGCTCTCGTTCCATCAAACCGGCGACATCATCCTCCAAGACACGACGGCGTATGCCACACCCGCCGACCCGCCCAGCCCCAACCCTCGGGAACACAGAGGCACGCCGCCCATCACCAAGGTTCTAAAAGAAGCAATATAGAAACCGGTAGCCCGATGGTACAGGAGGAAGGAGGGAAAGACACCTATCGGGGACCGGTGCACACCGTCTGCTACAGGAAACCCCACCCACCCAGCCCCTAGGTAGAGCACGAGGGACGGGCCGCAAGGCAGGTGGCGGGGAGTTGAGAGTGGCGGGCGAGGCCGCAATCGTTAGAGTGCAGAGTCGCGCGCGCGGCGTGAATATTAAGAAGTTTTTTTTTTATGGGCAGACAAGATTCGACCATCGACCACCTTGCTCGCATCGTCGGACTTCGGCATTGACTCCTCATACTTGTGGTTACGCCTGACAGAAAAGCAGCGTAAGCACGTGTCCACGCGAAGGATCGTGCGTATACCAGTCGCCCCTCCGCCCTCTCACAACGTCCCGTCAGCGATCCCACAGATTGTCCGCCTGGCACAAATGTACATGTCCGCCAAGGCTAGGCTCGGCAAACCTACTCGATACCTCTTCCAGCTGCCACATGAATGGCCTCCCACGACAGCATCCATGTCTGCTTAGGTGGCGCAAGCTTTGCGTCAATGCGGCATCTCAGCGCCGAAAGGCTTCGCATACCTCGGACACTCTATTCGCTCGGGGGCGTCGTCGGCGGCCGAGGCCATCAAGGTTCCACGGGTTCGTGGCGATTGGTTAGGCGGCTGGGCACCTGGCACCTCGACCAGAGCCAAACATTACATAGACCCGACGGTGGGCCCTTGCAGAGAAGCCGTCGCTGTACTCAGCTGGCTACTGGATCATGAGTACGAAGTCCATGACCAGTGCTAATCCTTCTTTAGTCGCAGCCGCGTACCTTGCTTCTCCAGGGTGTGGATGGCAAACACATCTATTCCGGGCTAGCTAGTCAGTGTGCACTTGGTTCCGTTTGCTGCTGCGCGCGGAACAACCCTTCCGCGAGCGTTGCGACCGAACGAAGGGGAAGGGAGGGGGATCAGCGCACAGCGGCGGGCCCGGCAGAGCCTTGCAGGCTCTCCATGCCCATGAATCGTGTTCGCCCATCGGCTGATGTGGGCGACGCGGTCCAGAGCGAACAGCAGCAGCTCTTCACGTTGCGGCAGCCACGATGCTCTCAGTGCGGGCCGATTGGCGCCTTCCTCGCAATCTCCATGCTGCTCCTTCCGATCCTCATCTTTGTGGTTTCCGCACTTTTTGCACTGCCCTTCTGGGCAGTGGAGTGTGCAGACGATGCACACCTCTGCGACTTCTACGAATGGTGAGACACGCGCTCTATGTGCCAGCACCACCGGCCTTTTGTTGTGCACACCGCTATGTACCACACACCTCATAGGGACCTGGATGTGCGCGCGCAGGTTCAAGTATATCTGCGGTAATCTCGTGGGACTCGGCAATCCACTGACGAGCATTTCGCCCGCTTCTGGCCATTGGGTGTCAGAGATTTTTGATCTTGTAATATCGACGTGGAGTATGGCTTTTGCAGCGCTGATTTATGGGTTAGTGGGAGCCTTGGGATTTGTGAACTTCGCATCGCGTTTCATTGACGATGGGCTTTCTGCTCGCGTGCGAAGATTGGTTCTCCTCCGAAAGAAAAGAGTGGGTTGGTCAGGGCACAGGAGTAATGTCACCATCGAGAATTTCGTAGGACAAGCGAAAAGCACGTCTCCACAGGGATGTGAAGAGGGCACCTTGGGGCAGAAGTTTGCAGAGGCAGATCCCAGCATGAGTGGTTTCATGTCTCCACAATGCGCGACTGACATCTTGGATCGCGTTGTCGCTTACAAAAGCAAGAACATTACGACTGAGCAACAAGGAAAGCTGGGGCCACTGGATCTCAACCCGCTCATCTCTCAGCTTGGTGAGCAGGTCCGAGCGTTCGAGAGAAGAAAGGCGGCCGTTCACGATCACGTTTCCCAGTATGGAAAGAGTTGACGAATCGCAGTTGTGTATCTAAGTACACATGTGCACACCAGTATACTCGCACTTGATGACCGGTGGTGTGCAGACTACATCTGGTGAGGGAGGAGAGTTGACCACCAAAACGTATCTCGTCCAGAGGATGGAGAAGCTATAGCATACGTACGTTTATCGTGTGTCCACTGTATGCATCTAGTTTGGTGTTGGCCATTGTAACATTTCACCACAGCGATAGGCAGTTTATAATTCCAGGTAGGGGTTTTCTCCTTCTACGTTTTTCAGAATTCAGAAAAATCCACCGGCGTGAGCGCGATCGTTAGGCGAGAAGCGTTCAATCATCACCACCCAACATGTAGAAATAGCGTTCAATCAGCACCACCCAACATGTGGAAAAGCGTTCAATCATCACCACTCAACATGTGGAAAAGCGTTCAATTATCACCACTCACCACTCAATATATTAGGGCGGTCAAGCAGGGTTTTTTACTTTTTATTTAACAATAATGGGGGGGAGGGACGTTTTTTGACCATTCTCCAACCAAAGCCCACCACAAAAGTCCCAGGGGGGCCACCTGTCGCCACGAAAGTCTTCGCTAGGAAATGGTGCGATTCTTCTCCCCCCTCGCGGCGCGCCCGGCAGCGTGCGCGCCCGGCTGTGGCTAGCTGAGGCGCGCTGTACTGGGGACGCGTCGATCAGCGGCCCGACGCTCGCCCGCTCTCGCGTCGGCCGTCGGCCCTCCGTGATAGTTATTTGTGGCTTGTTCGCGCGTTTTCATGTTACGCATCGCTGTGGGAGCTACCGTGGGGGGTCTGGGGCCCAAAGGGCACCGGATATGTGCTAGTTACACCTATCCAGTCACCACATCCAAAAATCTCGTTATGAATCCTCAATCTTGACTTGGTCAATTTCAATTTTCACCCTTAGTAGAAAAGTTAAAATAGCTGTTTGACCGCCCCAAACATGTGGAAAAGCGTTCATCATCACCATCGACACTCACACGTAATTATCATAGCCCCAGAGGACTAGCAAAGGCAGCTCAAGGGGCAGTGGAGGTTGGGCTCAGCCTCAGGTCCCCCTGCCCCCTGCCTCTCCCACGCACGACTCCGAGGACGAGCTGTTCGTCGGCGACAAGTTATCGCAGGTGAACTTGCGGCACGTTTGTTCGACCCGGGTGAACTGCGTCCTTCCAACGGGCGTCTTGCGCAAGGCTTTATGAGCAAACAAATGCCTGCACATCTTTGGATGCCAGAGACATGGGTGAAGATTGCGGAGGCGGAGTATAAACGCTTACTGCGGCTCGCCTCCCTCACGCTAGCCCGCAAGTCTGATTCCGGTAAGCCGCGTGAGGCGGCCCCCCCTGCCAAGCGCAGCAAGAAGGAGCAAAGCCCGCCACAGCTCTTCAAACGGAAAAGCGTGGCTACATCCTCGACAGCAAATGCAAATGCTGCAACGCGCAACGCCGGGCGTGCGTGCTCCGATGTTTCAACGACGCTTGAGGTTGAGGACGAAGTGAACGCGGAAATCGTGAAGTGGGGTAGCATTAGCGATGCAACTATCGCTCAATACATCGATGCGAGCG
This sequence comes from Isochrysis galbana, assembly GCA_018136815.1. Taxonomy (NCBI): domain Eukaryota; phylum Haptophyta; order Isochrysidales; family Isochrysidaceae; genus Isochrysis; species Isochrysis galbana. The sequence goes on from CM030938.1 coordinate 285,786, forward strand.
GTCTACTCAATGAGTGCGCTATGATGTATGCCCTCCTTCGTCAACAGTTCCCTCTGTCTGCACTATTTCGTCTTCAAGCAGCTTGCCGGGCATCTGCCACATGAGGCCAACACGGAGCAAACCTTCTCAACGGGTGGAGTGCTGAGCGATCCGCATATGTGCCCCACTCACCTTGGCCGTCTCGTATATCTTAGTCTTAGGAAGAACTATCATTTGTATGAGCACAACATCTCCAATAAGCAATAAGACGATGTGGGACATTTACATTTACATCGATCTCTATGGAAAAAAAGACGGCAATCTCGGTGCGTGGGATGAAGACAACACGCAACACCACGTGCGAGAGAGACGTAATAGTCCGCCCACCAGCCACACGACCACACTAGACCAACAAAAGGCCTGCCCGGAACCCGCACTCTGAACCAGGCTCGTGGCTGAGTCGAACCCCAGATACCGAAGACAAAGGAATGAAGGGGGGAAGGGGAGGAGGCGGAGGGAAGGGAAGTTAAGGGCGATGTCAGAAGGGATGGGGATGGGGAAGTACCCTAGTATAGTAGGTGCGTGTGTAGCCCAGAATCTTCAGATGTTGTTTTAAAGCCCTGACTAGAGTAGGCTAGTCATACATAGAGGCCTGATTAGCCTTCTGACTATAGTCTTGATCGGAATCAAAAAAAAAACCTTTTAAAATTCTCGCCTCGCGCGTGGCACTGGGTCGCATATCCGTAGCCACGCCCATACCCCTTCCTCTCCCTCATTTCCCGCCTTGCGGCAACTCCCCTTGTGCTCTACTTGGGGCCCGGGTCCTGCGGGGTTCACGGTTTGGGCGGAGTGCGCCTGCCCTCAGCGGTGCGTGCACGCCTTCCTCCTACGCCGCTGAGTGACATGCATATCCTAGATGCTTTTTGGTCTGCGTCGTTATCTATGTCGTATTTTTGTTCGTGCCATGGCTGCTGTCGGTCCCGTGTCCTTGTTTCCGATTGCATAGGAATGCCTCGCTGCTTTAGGCGAGCCTCTCAGCGAGGTCAAGCGCCTGTGCCACGAGGCTGAAGCTCTCGCCCAATTGTAGTCTACCTTTCTCATTCACAGTAAACGCGGGGGCGCTGTGTTCAGTAGGTTTTTTGAGTTTTGGTTTCCTTCCTTGGGCAGCCTTGCGGGTGCGCATGTGGCTGTGAGAGCCTGGTATAGCGAGACCTCTCACCAAGGTGGTAAACCTCACTAGTGTGGCTTCTATGACTGGTATGTAATGATACTTGTACGACTCAAATTCCCAGTGCCACGAGTGAGGCGAGAATATTAAAATGTTTTTTTTTGTACGACTCAAATTCAACTCTATAGAAGTCTCTAAGTATATATTTCCACGCTAGTATATATAGCGTCTTTAAGCTGTCGGGGGTGCTCTCGCCAGGGTACGCGAAAAGTCTATCTTTGATTTGTTGTGCGTGCGACCTTCCGGGGCTAGGCGTGTAGTTGGTGATGGCGTCTACACGACAGCGGAGTATGATACTGAGTATGCCTCGAAGACCCCTTGCATGCTACGCAGAGCCATGGTGGCAACCTGTTCGGTGCCAGTGCTCGCCACCCAGCGCACTCGCGCGGGCGTGGTTTGGATGGGCTGGATGGACTTTGAGAGGGCTCTCTGACGAGGCCTTTGAGAGGCCTTGGGCGGCGTGGGGCGTCCCAGGTGGGGCGCAGTGGCGAGGGTCGCTTTGGGCTCGGGAGCGGTCGCGGCACGCTCCATAGGTCAAACTATAACTGGTTTTCTTCATGTTGCTGCATGTACTACGGGCATTCTCATTCTTGCTCCTTAGTGTCAATGGCCCGCACCACCACAACATCCGGGTACCGATCCCAAAGAAACAAGCCATCTAGCGGCACCGGAGGAAGGCGAGAACCGTACCGCTAGGGGCAAATGCAGGTGCACCCCGCTCGACCCGTCACCCCCACAACCTGAGCCCCTAAGTAGAGGACAAGGGGAGGTGCCGCAAGGCGGGTGGTGAGGGAAAGAAGGGGTATGGGCGTGGCTACAGGTGGGAGCCCCAAGGCCACGCGTGAGGCGAGACTTCAAAACAAAAAAATTAATGTCAATGGCCCGGCGCTCGATTTTCCGTAGGACAATACATTCCCCAAATTTCTGTTTCCATCCCGGCCGGCACAAGCCCTGCGAGAGAAAGCTTAGCATCGCCCGGTGATCTGCACCGTTCACATGCCTCTCGTACGAGCGTGGAGGAGATGTGTGCGAACGTAGGATCAGCTTGTAGGAACACAGTCCGGATAGGCCATCGCAAGCCCAATGCTAGCGGCCCAACTTGATTCAACAAGTGAAGGAATCGTTCCTCCCGTCCATCTTTTCCCCAGCTACGAATGCCACGAAAAAGCTTGCTGATGCCATGCTGAAACGCCCAGCGCCAAATGTATCCTGTCACAACATGCACCTCCACATCTGGCAGGCCCTCTTTCGAGCACATCGATCGGAGCAATTCTGCCCGTTGCTTGGGAGATACAGCATACTTCTTTTTCGCGTTAACCCCTATTACGACGTGTATACGACGATAACCACGACGTCGCAGGTATTTGAGCATTGCCAAATGACCCATGTGGGGAGGGTTGAGAGAGCCGGCAAGGGCACAAGCTTCCCTCTCAACCGAGATCTCTGCTCCGTGGTCTGGCTCAGATCCATCTACACCCATCGCCTCAATCGTAGGATTCAGCACAGGAAAGAGCAAGATGCCCAAGAACAGAAGGAAGGCAAGCAGAGCGAGGAGACATGCCTCGAACTCCATGCCACACTTGCTGGGGACGCCAAGACACGCCTGTGAGCCAGAGAGCGTACGCCGCTCACTCTTATCTTTGTGAATTGCTGCTGGATGCCGCTGCAAGCTCGCCTCGACGATGAGGATGAGCGACAGGCGACCCGGCTCGTGGGGAAGCGGCTGGCGACGGTGTTGGCTGAGCTCTCGCTCGCTGCACGGCGCCGGGTCAGGCGGCGGGGGCGCTGACGACGGCAGGGAAGACTCGTCGTATTCATAGTCACCTCGAGGCCGGGCCATGTGAAAAGCGCGGAGGTGCGCAAGAGCAGGATCGTGAGAAGGGTCCATTTTCATCTCTCCAGGCATCCGTCACAGCGGACGGCGGGCCCTACATGTGAAACACAGGAACAGTGTCTTTTTTCGGAGGCCCAAAACATATGTTACCCCCCAGGAGCCAACGCCCCCCAGGAGCTATCGGGGGCCCCCAGGAGCTATCGGGGGGGAATTTTCTCCCGATCGCCAACAGCCCCACCGAGAGCTATCGGGGGACCGAGGAAATCCCCCAAGAGCTATTGGGAGATTTTACGTCCCCCGGGGAGCTATCGCGTTTTAAGGTCGGCCCCCAATAGCTATCGGGGGCGAAAGGCGGCCCCCGATAGCTATTGGGATTGGGGGGAAAACGATGGGCGCCAATAGCTATTGGGGGAAAACGACGGGCGCCGATAGCTATCGAGAAGGTGCAACTCGAGGTTCCCTTTTTTTGTCCAACCAAACCTGAGGTTGCACCCTCTCGGGGGGCTGTCCTCGAGCCCCCAGGCGCTATTCCCTCCCGTAAGCTGTCACAGGGTGCCTGTCCCATTTCGCTGGCAGTCTGTCGCATTCGCGAATCGACGCTCGCTAGGCTTCTCTCTTCTCTTCGTTCGGTATTTATCGTTATAATTCTCTCGTTCTCGTTCTCGGTCAAAAACTTCGCGTGGACGCCTAGGATCTAGGGTTCTGGAGCGCCCTCTCTCTTTCTCTCGAAGAGAAGGGAAGTTCCCCCACCTTTCTTCCTCCCAGGCGCCTCGCAAAAGGTTTAATTCGCTATCTCCTCGCGTTTCTTTACCTGTTTCTGGGGGCAATCAGGTTTGGTTTGCCATCTCCCCTTGGAGATCGATTTAGGTTCGCTGCTTGGGTGAGGGAATCTTTCTCCTTGGTCCTTGGTTTGCCATCTCCCCTTGGAGATTGATTTAGATTCGCTGCTTTGGTTTTTGGTTATCTTTCCCCTTGATGCAAGTTGCATGAAAGCCCTTGGTCCCGTTGGTTTTTGGTTTTCTCCTCCCTTGGTTGCTACTCAGTGTTGCTCGATAGAAACGTCTAGAAGGTCCACGCTCAACAGCAAGATTTCTTCGGTTGCAAGGATATCTCGCTGCTATCTGTATCCAAAGTGATCGCCGCGGTTGCGCGACATAACGTTCCTCTTCGACTTTCCGCCTTGGTGGGAAATCCAAAGCGAAGACACGCTCCGACCGTCGCTGCGGAATCTCTCTCTCTCTCGCTCTCTCTCTCCGTTAGCGGCCGCGGCTCCGATACTCGAAATAATCGCAATGGAGATCGGTCCCACCAGGGACGCACCGACCACACCAGGGAGCCGCCTCCTAAGTTGGAGGGTGGACTCCCACCTCTCGACGCACCGCCATCGCAAAAGAGCCGCCGCTGCGCGCCACCTGCGGACAACCTCGGCCATCCCGAGGGAGCCAAATGGGATTTGGAATCTTGGCGTAATGCTAAGGTTAAGGTAGATTTCGTACCCGATGTCGCGCTACTGTGTCCGCCGCCTCTCTCCTATCTCAAGCGCGCGATCGACAATCCAGCCAAGTGGCTCAAGCTGGTTCCAGTTCCAGTTCCGAGCCATCGAATGTTTCGAGCGTCGCCGCGATTGATATAGAGTGGCGGCCGTGGCTAGGGTCGCCCCGCTCGTCGTTAGTCCGTCCGTCCCGCTCGGATGATTCGCAAGGTCCGCAACCGCTGGCGTGTATGGACGGCGGTACGCGGGACGCAACGCTCGATATCGTATACCTGGCTGCCGTTGTCTCCGTCGCTAGCGTCTGCTCTCGATGCGGAAGTCCGCCTTCATTCGCCCGCGGTGGAGGAGGAGGGTCGGGCGCGAAACTCTGGCCGGGCCCAACGCCGGCACACCACACTCGCCGGCTCCGCTCGCGGCAGCGCATGCCGCGGGGGCTCCCTGCTGAGCGTCGTCCGACTCGCAGTTGACAGTCCTCTCTCCACTCTCCATCTGGGGATGTGGTGGAGCACACTCCATCTGGGGATCTGGGGAGGGTGACCCCGAGCCTCAGCCTCGAGGGGAGGAAGGGGCTGAACCCCCACTATCCCTATCCAGATCTAAGCCCTTTACCCCTATGCCCCTAGTTGTGCACGGGGGAGCCGCCTGAAGGCGGGGGGGGAAGAGGCCGGGGGAGTGGGGATGTAGGATGCATGCGTGGAAGTAGGAAGTAGTGGGTCCAAAGTCGCGTGTGCGGCGAGAATATTACGAAGTTTTGTTTGTTTGTCGCACGTGTCGCGCAGGTCAACAGCAAGCTAAAATGGTGTGAGGGCAACCGTCGTCTTGGATGGACCACCCGACAACTCGTCAGGCACGACAGCAGCAATCTCCAAAGCCTAATGAATGATTAGACCAACCACCCAATGATTGAAGTTGAACGGATCGCAGGCTGCACGGATAGAGTGAACTAACGCATTGCTAAACCTTCGGCCATCAACGGCCTCATGTGCCCCGGGCCTGCTCGACTCAGGCTGATCCGGGAAGATACGCGCCACATGCTTAACTGCGCGTCGTACTCACAAAATTTGCTTGCCACCACCCATCATGAGGCGGAAAAGCCGCTCGGTCTCGCCAACCTTGCGCTTCCCCTGAGGCAATTTCCGCTCGGCGTTTGGGTCGAGCTCACCCTTTGCGATGGAGATGGCAATCTACGTGGGAAAGGGGGCGCGAGCTCTGGGAAATGGGGGACCGTGCGCACGCAGAAAATGTCATAACCCCCACGCCAATAGACTATCCATTGGAATGCCACCGCACCTGCACAGCGAGGGCAGCCTGGCCTACGGCAGCTATGCCGGTGATTCCAGTGCCCAGTGCGCCCATCGAGATGACAACGACACGCGCGAGCCCTGTCAGCCGGTTGACATAGTAGACACTCGATTCGGCGCTGTGCTCGGCAAAATAGACGGCCGCCGCGTTCGTGAACTGCCAAGCAGCCAGCGCTGGGTGAGTACAGGCGTAGGATAGCACAAAGCTGGGCAAGTGTATGCGCATGTTGAGCCACCAACAGATGGCAGGCCACCGGTGATACGAGGTGAGCGCATGCCTGCCACGCGAGGACACAGACCACGGCATAAGAGACGGCGCCAATCAGGAGATCGCTGGGTTTGATGCCGTTCAAGTCGATGGGCTCCTGCATAGATTGGGAAGCGGTGCAGGGTTGTGAGCGTCAGCCGGCATTCATCAAGGGGCTCAGCAGGGGAGTGGAGTGTCACCTTGGCGGGAGGCTGGGGCGCCGGCTCTGGCATGAGCGAGCGAATCTCCTCAAGGAGTTGTTCCGTCTCGCGTGGCTTCGCCCTCGAATCCTCCGCCCTGGCCTTGGCAGCCGCCTCCTCGGCATACTGCTCGGGTGTCTTGAACACACTGCCGGTGTCGCGGCTGAACCGGACCTTGAGCTCGTCGCGTGGCGATTCGGGCAGCGTGTCGAAGTCGGAGGCGACGACGTGCGCCCTATGCCTCAGCCGCGCCGCGCCGCGCAGCTGCGCCACCGGCGAGAGTGCGGCGTGGACTCCGGAAAGCGCCAGCCAGAGGAAGCAAAACGTCCTCATGGCGGCGCTGCGCCAGATGCGGCAGAGATACAGGTGGGGGACATCTTTCTGATCACGGAGACACGCGGACGGGCGGGACGGAGGGACGGACGGAGCACGAGAGTGGTGTTCGATTGCCCGAGGTGTTAGTGTGTAGCCATCCGCTAGCGGATGTCTGGCGTCAACAACGGCGCACGCCTCCAGAAGAGGCGGCAGGCGTACGAGGGGGCGGGGGAGCGGAGGACAAGAGACGGCAAGGGGCATGGCCTCGCCGGGGGAGGCGACGGTGAGGAGCCGGAGCTCTGCGTCTAACGATTGGGCCAGTGATTCGGACACTGGCACCCAGGAGAACGACCGGGGTCCAGTGGAGGCGGTGGCGGTCCATACTCGCCACCGGTTTCGTATTTTGCGCAGCATGCGCGCCGGACGAACGTCGAGGGTAGGCTGCCGTGTTGTCTCAAGCCACGGTCGCCATTCACCATTCAGCGGAGAGGAAGGCGTGCTCAGCGCACGGCGGAGGGCTAGCAGACGTGGGGTCGACGGCAGCGACGACGGAGGACGTATCGCCGCGATGATGCGCTAGCGGTGCTGGTGGGTGCACCGGCGGCGATGCCCCGCGTGCAAGGGCGACAAGGGTGGCGGCGGAGGCGTCGCCCCTCGCCCTCGCTCAAGCCCGCCTGCCCGCCTTCCTCTGCTGCTGACGGGCCTCAGCCCGTCAGCGTCTCCGAAGTCGTCTCCTCAGCCGCGCCTGCCGCCGGTTTGCCTCCTTCCTCATTGCCCTCAGGCCCCGTGGGCCATGGGCCATCCCAATTCGTCAGCCCCCCTCGGCGGGGGACCCGAAAGAGAGGAGGGGCTCGGCGGCGCGCTCCATCGCAACCAACTATAAATAGAGGTGCCCGACATGATCGCCACACTCTACAGTACACGACCCGCCCCTGACTGACACGCACGATCGATCGATCGATCAACCCTCAAAGGCACAGACGTGGGTGCGCTCCCCGGCCACCACGCGCATCCTACCATCGCCCACGCCAGCTCTGCAGCCGCACGAAGCAACTCATCTCGCCCGAAGGCACGCATTTGAACCTGCGAGTGCAAAACAATCACACATTCAAGCAGACGTGGCGTGGCCCACGTGGGTCACACACGCTTGAAGGACATGAAACGCAGTTGCCCATGACTCCATGAAGCAGCCGCGCGGGGCCATCAACGCGGGTGCCCATTCCGAGCAGCAAAACTTCCGAATGCGCGCAGAGTGGCGCGGGGATGGAGGGTCAGCGGTCAGCAGCACAGGTGGAGCGTGACGCAGTCTGCGTGCGTAACCGACCATCCATGCAGCTCCCGACGACAATGGGCGAGCGGGTACTCGCCGGTACGGGAAGCACCAGACTGTGCATAGAAACGTGGCGGGTTCACATGCAGTCTCAGCAGGCCTGGTAGCCCATACCAAGCTCCCAGCAGTCTCCCTGCTGTCTCCCTGCTGCGCGCTCGAGCGCTCGACGCTAGGCCTGAGAGTGTCCTGACGCCACCGGCCGTGGCGCGCGAACGCGTTCGAGTTTGGAGACCGCACCGGTACCATGCGAAGCGCAAAACCGGTGCGCTTTGCATGGTGCCAGAGGCATGGAGCTGGCATGCACTGGCCAGCCCCCGCGCCGCCATCAAAATCAAACGAAGGAATTTTTTGGCGAAACAAGCCTGTAGAAGACCGAAGACCCCCGGTTTTTATTGCTGATCTCCCATACCAAAACCTATAGGGAGCTTATTTAGGCCTTCGTTTGCCCATTACAGAGGGTGCCTACACCCCCCCCTAGCCTCCTAGTGAGTGACGGGGCTAGTATTTCCTCAATCCTAACTTCTTCATGTTTATACCCTTAGAAGTTAAAATAGTGTTAGACCGCCATAGATGAGAAAGAAGAGGGAGGCCTGGCTGGCTTGTCCGAACGTCGTGTTCGGCTATGCCCACAGCACACCGGTCGTTGGCCGCCGCCACCACGATGCTGAAGCGGGTGCTCTCGATCCAGTCGCACGTGGTCTATGGCGCGGCGGGGAACTCGGCAGCGGTATTCCCGATGCGCCGCCTTGGCGTTGAGGTTTGGCCGCTCAACACCGTCCAGTTCTCCAACCACACCCAGTACGGTGCGTGGGAGGGTTTGCCGACGCCAAACGAGCAGATCTCGGCACTCGTCAGAGGTATTGAGGCGCGCGGTGTGCTTGGGAAATGCGACGCGGTTCTAAGCGGATATTTAGGCTCCGCTGAACAGGGCGCACACGTGCTTGAGGCCGTCGACAAGGTCAAGGCGGCCAACCCTGCAGCGCTCTTTGCATGCGATCCAGTGATGGGTCACCCTGAGAAGGGGTGCATAGTGCCGGCTGGAGTCTCGCAATTTTTCGTGCGGAATGCAGCGTTGGCTGCAGACGTGCTGAGCCCCAACGTTCTCGAGTTGGGGATTCTGGCAGGCGGGGCTGAGGATGGAACGGGGACGCCCAGGACCACTGCTGAGGTGGTGGATGCATGCCGCAGCCTCATGCAAGAGACTGCCCGAACTAGGTTGGTCCTTGTGAAGCACCTTGCCGGAGCCGGTCGGAATCCCGGATTGGAGTTTGAGATGGCCTGTGTAAGCGCTAGCGAAGCCTGGCATATCGCGACGCCTCTTCTGCCATTCAGCCGTGCGCCTGTCGGAACAGGCGACGTGACGAGCGGCATCTTCTTGAGCCGCCTTTTGCAGGGTGCATCAATCAAAGAATCGTTGGAGCACACAGCGTCCGCGTATCACGCCATTATGCAGGCGACCCTCGATGCCGACGAGTACGAACTTCAGACCGTGCGGGCACAAGATGAGATCGCCGCTCCAGGACGGTGGTTTGAAGCAACTCCTATGCTATGATTTGGACGACGCTACTTGGTTGTTATGAGGAACCATGGGTTATGTGAGGCTACTTGGTTGTTATGAGAAACCACGGGTTGGTTGTTGGGAGCTCCGTAGTTTCTCATAGCAATCATGTAACCTCGTCCCAATGCAGGCTCGGGCTCCGGTCGAAGGGTATACACACATGGGTGTGAAGGAATGAGCGGTGCAAATATCGAGCGCGCTGGCCATGAGACAGGGGCGATGGACGGTAGGTCCCAGGCACACCTAGAGGTTAGAGGGCACGCGGGGGGGGTGCTAGGGCCTAAGAGAGCACGCGGATCCACTGGAAAGTTTGATGATTTGACCTATGTCCTATCTATATGTTACCCCCTGTGACTGGCGGAGTGGAGTGGCTGTGGCTGTGGATGTGGATTGGGACTCTAAAGATTGTTGAGACAAGGAATGGGGCTCTCCAGGGGCGACCGTGCTCACGGAGGGCTGAGCACGGGGAGCACTGGGGCTGGAGGGAGGCATGGCACCGGCATCATGTCGGCTACATTGAGCTCGGTTTGCACGTGGTAGACACGTAACACATTCTTCTGCGTGAGCTCACGCACGTAGAGCTCACGACGATGGATGTAACGGACATATATACCACTGGTCTATAGTGCGCCACAAGCGCTTGTGGCGCACTATAGACCAGTGGTATATATGTGCGCCACATAAAAGCAGAGGGCGGGGGTTCGAATCCGACCCGCGCGCGCTTCTCTTTTATACTCCAGTATACTACCATTATACTGGAGACCTCTGCCCCGCAGCTCCTCCCTTTTTGCCGGGGCAGCTACTCGCGAACGCGGGTTTCTCTCTTTGGGTGGAAAGGTGGCCACTTGAGTGTTCACCTTCACATTCATCCACCCACTTTCTACTGTCCTGTTTCTTTACCCAACCTGGGTCTTTTCTTACAGTAACAGTGGGGTGGATGGTCCATCGGTCCATCCACTCCTTTCCCCCTTTCTTGGGAGTCGAACCCGCGCCCTCTGCTTTTATGTGGCGCACATGAGTGGCGAAAGCTGTCTTGTTACTTGTCTCTTAGGGGTCTCTACCCTTGCACGGTCCGATGTCCGTTCAAACGACTCAACCACGTTCAAACGACTCAACACTTGGCGGAAGCCTTGCACGTACATGCGCGTCATCACCAACGACATCCTCACCATGCCTTGCCGCAGCGTGCTCACGGGCTACAAGTACGTGGACGTGTTCTACGACGTCTTCTCCGGCCTCGTGTTCGCGTATCCCATGCGCTTCAAGTCGGAGCATCCAACGATGTTGCAGCGCTTCTTGGCGGACACGCAAGGGTTCTTCATCGTGAAGCGCTTGCACTCGGACAATGAGCCCGTGCTCAAGAGCGACAAGGTATCGCCCATAAGCATGAGGCGGTGCGCTCCACGGTACGTCCGGGCCAACGTGCAATGCAAGCGACCAAGACCGAGGATGACACGGATGCCATCAAGAAGGCCTATGAGGCGGGCTTCAAGGCTGGCCAAGGTGGGCGTGGAGGTGGTAGGAGCAACAACAACAAGGACAAGAAGCCTTGCTCCCACTGCGACCGCATGCACACGGGCATCTGCTGGTCCAACCCCGACACCGCGCACTTGATCGATTGGGACAAGGTGCCGGAGGGCCTCCGATGAGGAGGATAACGATACGCTTACGCCAAGTGCCCAAGAGGGCCGCTAGCTCTTGTCCGTGTTCATCGTACTTGCGGTAGTTCTTGGGCATGCGTACCCAAACGCGCTCGTTGGGGGGCAACTCGCTCTGCGTGTACGCGGAGATGGCATCGGCGGCGCCCTTGTACGTGCACATGATGACGGAGATGACGCAGAACAGTCGAAAGCCGCCATGGGAGATGGTTGGCGAGTACGAGAGGTCAAAGTCAATGCCCGGGACTTGGCGGAAGCCTTGCACGTACATGCGCGACTTGCGGATGCCGTCGCGCTTGTAGCGGAGGGTCTCACCTAGTGGGATGGCGCGTCCCACTTCCTTGATTGGCTTCTCGTCGATGAAGGTCTTGTTGGTCACCAAGGTGTTGTACTCCTTCATGCGCGCCTCCTCCCACAAGTCTTGTTCATCTTGTGGTAGGTACTTGAGTTGGTGCGGCTTAAAGGGCTTTGGGAAGCCGATGTAGATGGCGTCGTCGCACACCTCAGTCGCCATCAAGATCTTGTGGCACATCGACGCCGAGTACTCGCTTGCACTCTCGTCGCCAAAGACAGTGTTGTCGTTGCCTAAGGTGGAGTAGTCCATCACCGTGTACGGGAGCTCCTCTCCCGCGATGCGGCTTGAGCGGCGTGGTGCGGTGTCCTCCTTGCCATCTTCCGACTCGAATGGCCCGCGTTGCACTTCGCCACTTGGCGTAAGCGTATCGTTATCCTCCTCATCGGACTCGATGATGCGTCGGTGACGTTGAGGAGCTCGGATAGGCGACGTGGTGTCGGAGGCATTGTCGCTATTGTCCTCTTCCACCTCCGTGATGGGGCCCGAGTAGGAATGCTCCGAGGGCGTGTAGTCCGGATCCTCGTGGTCCTCCGGGATGCCAAACGCGTAGATTGAGCCATGCATCTTGCCGTATTGGTCGGTCTTGTCAATGGGGATCTCACCCCCCCTCGTGGTTTTCCACGGGAACTCGGTCTCCATGAAGGTGGCGTGCACACCGCTCACAAACACCTTGCCCGTCTCGAGCGACATGAAGATGTTGCCCGTGTGGTAGCGTGCCGGGCCCAAGTAGATGCACTCTTGTGCTTGCTCCGACAAGTTGTTGTCGCGGTACGCCTTGGGCTTTTGCACGATGGCCTTGCAACCGAACACCTTGAGCATGCTCAGGTTGACCGTGTGGCGGATGCCGGCACGCACTAGAGGAGGAGCACTATCCTTGGCGCCGGGGATGCGGTTGATGATCACCATCGCGGGATAGAGCGCAAACTCCCAATACTCTTGGGGAGCATTGCACCCCAGGAGCAATGGTCGCATGGTGCGCTCGAGCAACTTGACCGCGATTTCCGCTGGGTTGCCCCACGGCTCGTACGGGTTGCTCTCTTGCTTGCGGATCAAGTTGCTATCGCAGATCTCTTGCACCTTGTCGCTCTTGAGCACGGGCTCATTGTCCGAGTGCAAGCGCTTCACGATGAAGAACCCTTGCGTGTCCGCCAAGAAGTGAGAAGCGCAAGGCTTCATACAAGGCTTCATGCAAGGCTTAATGTGCGTCGTGAACCCAAGGCCTAGCTATGGCTAGGTGGTGTGCAAAGCATTTGTTCTTGTTGGGGTTTTGTTTTTGTGTCGGTTACGTGACCGGCGGTTGAGTCGGTTACGGCGGTTGAGTCGGTTACGGCGGTTGAGTCGTTTGAACGGACAACGGACCGTGCAAGGGTAGAGACCCCTAAGAGACAAGTAACAAGAAAGCTTTCGCCACTCATCTGGTACCCCCGCCGAGAGACAAAGAGACATGGACAAGAACAATGACAAGATCTTCTTCTACAACAAGGATGGTGCTGAATGGAGAGCATTCAGGCCCAAGTTGCTCGCGATGGCCGGCAAGAACGGTTGCCGACGTGCGATGCTCAAGAACAAGACGGAAAGCGTCGATGACGCCAACAAGGACAAGGAAGCCACCCAGGTGGAACTCAACAAGGCATATGACCTCCTCATCATGTGCATCAAGGATGACAAGCTTGTGGCCACCTTGGATGTGCTCTACACGGATGAGGAGGAAGAGAAGTACGACGGCCACCGTGCGTTCAAACACATCGACGAGTTGCACGTGGCGGTCAACACCGAAGACAAGGCTGAAGACAAGAAGATGGAGTATGACACACTCAAGATGACCAACCTCCAGGAGTTCCCCTCAAGGGAGGAGGTCACCAACCGCTTTGACAACATGTTTGGCATCTTCCAAGGACTCAAGGGCACCGCGCGCGAAGTCTCCGTCGCCGAGTTGTGCCTCGACATGAAAGCGAGCTTCATTGGATGTGGAGAAGGAGTCCTTCGTGAAGTGGACAAGGCATGGGGCTCCTTGGAAGTTGAGCACCGCAAGAGGCCTGATATGGTGCACAAGAACCTTGTGGAGGCGGCGGCCATCGCCCATAAGCATGAGGCGGTGCGCTCCACGGTGCGTCCGGGCCAACGTGCAATGCAAGCGACCAAGACCGAGGATGACACGGATGCCATCAAGAAGGCCTATGAGGCGGGCTTCAAGGCTGGCCAAGGTGGGCGTGGAGGTGGTAGGAGCAACAACAACAAGGACAAGAAGCCTTGCTCCCACTGCGACCGCATGCACACGGGCATCTGCTGGTCCAACCCCGACACCGCGCACTTGATCGATTGGGACAAGGTGCCGGAGGGCCTCCAAGCCAAGATCAAGGCCAACCTCTATGATGCCAAGATGAAGAAGGAAAACAAGCAAAGTGGTGGACGCCTCACCTTCACCTGCAACAAGATCTGTGCAACCACGACCAAGAACACCGAGGATGATGCCTTACGCATCCTCATCGACTCGGGCGCCACCGGGGCGGACTACTTCAACGACATCAGCTTCTTCCCGGACGGCGTGGATGAGACGCGCACGGACATGGTTGAGGTGGCAAGTGGCAAGGCAATCAAGACTTGGGGCACCGGCACCGCCAAGTTCCTTGCACTTGTGCGCCCCCAAGCCGGTGCACCCCTTGGATGGCATGTGGTCGAGAAGCCCGACGCATCATTTGGTCCATTCAAACGCAACATGCTCTCCACCCACAAGGCGTGCTCACGCAATGATGATATGAAGTGCATCATGGGCAAGGTGAATGGCTTTGAACTTCCGGGAGGTGCATTCATGCCTTTCACCATGGGTGACGACTCCCAAGGCTTCTATGTGGATGTACGGCCCATCCCCAAGGGCTCAATGTGGCCGACATGATGACGAAGCCCTTAGCGGCGAACAAGTTCACCAAGTTCCGTGGGCTGATCATGGTTCGCATCTGAGATCTTGCTGCCTTGCGAATCCCTCATTTGTTGCCCTTCTCCGGGGGATCAGGTCAAGGGGGGGGTTGAGTCGGTTACGGCGGTTGAGTCGGTTACGGCGGTTGAGTCGTTTGAACGGACAACGGACCGTGCAAGGGTAGAGACCCCTAAGAGACAAGTAACAAGAAAGCTTTCGCCACTCATCAAGCTCACTTGGCATGAAGGTCTCGATGAAGTACTTGGAGCCCAACTCAAGGAAGTGAGTGATGGAATCATTCTTCACCAAGGAGACTACATCAACAAGTTGGTGGGCACGCACCTCGAAGAGATGACCAAGTACGAGGACACGCTGCGCAACACCGTCGACACGCCATGCAACTCGTACCTCGGCAAGGACGTCATCGAGGCGCAAGACGAGAAAGAGCGGATCAAGACGGAGCTCGATCCCAAGTTTGGCACCAAGTACCGCGGCCTTGTCGGTAGTCTCCTCTACGCCGCCGTGGTGAGCAACCCCGACATCTCGTACACGGTGGGCCAACTTTGCCGCGCGATGTCGTTCCCCACCATCCAAGGGGTGCACCGGCTTGGGGGCGCACAAGTGCAAGGAACTTGGCGGTGCCGGTGCCCCAAGTCTTGATTGCCTTGCCACTTGCCACCTCAACCATGTCCGTGCGCGTCTCATCCACGCCGTCTGGGAAGAAGCTGATGTCGTTGAAGTAGTCCGCCCCGGTTGCGCCCGAGTCGATGAGGATACGTAATGCATCATCTTGGGTGTTCTTGGTCGTGGTTGCACATATCTTGTTGCAGGTGAAGGTGAGGCGTCCACCACTTTGCTTGTTTTCCTTCTTCATCTTGGCATCGTAGAGGTTGGCCTTGATCTTGGCTTGGAGGCCCTGCAAGGGTTCCGCCAAGTCCCGGGCATTGACTTTGACCTCTCGTACTCGCCAACCATCTCCCATGGCGGCTTTCGACTGTTCTGCGTCATCTCCGTCATCATGTGCACGTACAAGGGCGCCGCCGATGCCATCTCCGCGTACACGCAGAGCGAGTTGCCCCCCAACGAGCGCGTTTGGGTACGCATGCCCAAGAACTACCGCAAGTACGATGAACCCAACAAGAACAAATGCTTTGCACACCACCTAGCCATAGCTAGGCCTTGGGTTCACGACGCACATTAAGCCTTGCATGAAGCCTTGTATGAAGCCTTGCGCTTCTCACCCCCCCTCGTGGTTTTCCACGGGAACTCGGACTCCATGAAGGTGGCGTGCACACCGCTCACAAACACCTTGCCCGTCTCGAGCGACATGAAGATGTTGCCCGTGTGGTCTGAGCATGCTCAAGACGTGCACATGATGACGGAGATGACACTTGGCGTAAGCGTGTCGTCATCCTCCTCATCGGGTGCGAACATACAAGGCCGCTCAGGGAAGAAAACCGAAGATAAAAAAAACGATGGAACTCAGCACCCCCATGTTTATCGAAAACGAGAAAGGCAGGCTACAACTCAGCAAAGAATTCGGCCTCGTAGCGAAAGCTCTCGGTTTAGCCGAGAGACTCGCATGATGCGACGAGTCACCCCGCTTCGACTGATACTTCGGATGGGCGATCGACCATAACTACGGACACGCCGAGCGAACGCTCGTGCGCATTAGCACGACGACACCCTGCAACACTTTTGTATAGACAGGTCACTCAACAGAACAGGAGGAAGGAGAGGACTTACTGCTGGGGACAGGTGCACCCCGCTTAGCTCGTACCCCCCGCACGACCCGGGCCCCTAAGTAGAGCACGAGGGGAGTTGCCGCAAGGCAGGGAGTGAGGGAGTGGGAAGAGAAAGGGCGTGGCTTCGTGAGCGTCGTCCAGTGCCACGGGTGAGGTGAGAATATTAAAAGATTTTTTTTTACAAGGTAGATGTGCAGAGCCGCGCGCGTGGCAAGAATATTAAGAAGTTTTTTTCTCTCCCCACACCCGCAACAAGTGTAGAAATTCGATTTTTTGCAACAAAAGGTGCTTGCTGCAAGCATGTACTTCGCTGCTTGCTGCGCGTGCCGCCTTGTGCATTGGACCCGCTGCCTGCACGCACGTACGCACGCCGGCACTCGTAGGCGTTGAAGTGGTCAGTGCCTTCTAGCTCAAGTGAGATCGAAGGCGCCGTGATTCTCGGAGGCGAGGCACGCCTCGAGGATCCGCTGCACGCGACATGCAGCGTCTCCCCACCTCAATACCTCGGCCTCAGCTGCCTGAGGAAGGGACGCGTCCACCGCAGTGTCGGGCTCACCCCGCGCACTGAGTGCTACGGACACAAAGCGCTCGATCATGCGTACTTCCTGCCAGCATGCTTCCGCTTGCCGTTCCTCCCAAGCCACCTGTCCTGCGCGTCGAACACGGAAGTGTGCGGGGAGCTGTGGCGGCGGAGAAGCACGCAACTGCACAAGGGAAGTGCCAAAGGTGTCAAGCTCCTGCGGATGTACCCAGTCATCGCAGCGGAGCACGCCTTCTGAGCAGTGGGCCTCAAAGAAGTCACGCCGCGCTGCGTCGAATCCGCAGTGGAACGAGCCGGTCGCGCCTGACGCATAGATGAGCATTGCGTGTGCCGAGATGGGCACGCCACGGCACTTGGCGGCGGCACCCGTGAGCTCTTCGCCCCCGCGCGCCGGTGAGTCGAGCTGTCGCGCGCGGTCGCCGCTCCAATCTATGTGACAGAAGACGCGCGCCGGAAGCTCTCCTCCCGGCGCAAGGAAGGCATCTAAGGCTGCCGCGCAGTACCAGCCCAAGTCGCCCAGGCAACCAAGCGGCTCGAGAGCCGCGTCTGCACGGATGTTTGAGGTCCAAAATTCGTGGGGCGCCTTGAAGCTAAGGCAGCACGTGGCGCGGCGCACACCGCCTAGCCCCGAGAGCGCGCCTAGCATGTCGCCTGTTCGCGGGTGGTGCGGCCACATCTGGCCGTCCATCAGCAGCACACCTGAGCGCTTGCAGCCCTCAACGAGAGCACGAGCCTCTGCAGCCGATGCGGCGAGCGGCTTCTCGCAGAGGACGTGCAGCCCCTTGCCCGCGGCGAGGCAGCCCCACTCTGCGTGCAGCGCACACGGCAGCGCGATGTAAACCGCGTCCACTGCGCCTGAGCTGAGCAGCTCACCGTATGAGCCGAAGGCAAACTCTATACCACGCTCGTCTGCCCAGCGTCGTGCGCGCTCGTGCGAGCGACTCGCGACCGCCACGATCGCGCAAGTGGACGTCTGCTCCGCCGCCCAGCAGATCTTGTCCGCGATGCTCGCCGTGCCCAGCACGCCCACGCGCAGCCGCCGAGAAGGGGCGGCGGAGGCCATCAGGCCGACAGTGCCGAGTCGCCGAGAGAGGAGGGGCTGGGCTCTCACCGTCGCAGCCCCCACCCAGCCAGAGATTTGGTTGCTGCAAAAGGGTCCATATTTTTCGGTCGTGGCAGATCGGGACCGGCCACGGCAGTGGTCCGGCAGTGGTCCAAGATAATGTGCCACCATGGCCTCGCGACTCCCTCTCCCTCCCGGTCCACCAGAGCCCCTACTCCTCTCGCCTCGCGCTATTGTCAGACTTTTGTACAGCCGTTTTGGGCCCGCTCCACCTGCTGCGACGGTCGTGTGAGAACGACGCGTGCGCGACGGAGCAACGCTGGCAGGGCAGTGTGCCTGCGGTTCTATCTCACCTGTGGGAGCCCTGCGGCAGCCCGCATAGTGGCTAGGCCAGATGTGTCGGATCAGCCCGATGAAAGCGGGAGTCCTGTCGGCACTCCCCAAAAATAGAACGTCAAACTTTTGGCAACGAGGGGTATGTTCAAACGGTCAAAAAGTTGGGAGTTGAGTTCGCGTTCGACATTCTTTTTACCACCTACTCCTACTTGTAAACCCAACTCTCGCCGCTGTGCGGTCTCCACCCGCTCCGAATCATCATCATCCTTCCATCAATCAACGCCTCTCTCCGCTCTCTGGGCGCCCTCCGTCCGCCGCGCCGCCGCCTCCCGTCCCCCCCGCTCTCTTTTCTCATGACAAAGCTCGTTTCTTTTCTTTTCGGCGTTGATCCACCTCCTCAGTCGGTGCTGGCCACCGCGCCCCCACTCCCCCGCGCCGCCCCCCCCCTTCCTCCCCACGCGCGGCGTGATGGCCCCCATGGAGACTGGCGAGCGAGAGACGGAGATCTACGGCGTGCCGGAGACCGCGGCGTCGGGCGCGCATTTGCGTGGGATGCACAACTACCTCGCCACTTGGGAGCGCTCCGTCGACGACACGCACGCCTTCTGGGCCGAGCAGGCGCAGGAGCGGCTCGAGTGGCTGCGGCCGCCCTCTCGCGTGAGCCGTGGCTCGTTCGAGGAGGGTGACGTCGCCTGGTTTGACGATGGGATGCTCAACGTCTCGGTGAATTGTCTCGACCGCCACCCACCGCAGAACACCGCTATTATCTGGGAAGGCGACGAGGTCGGCGACTGCCAGCGCATCACGTATGGAGAGGCACTCGGAGCCACCTGCAAGCTCGCGAACTCGCTTCGCGCGCTCGGCGTGCGCAAGGGCGACCGCGTGTGCATCTACATGCCGATGGTGCCCGAGGCCGCCTACGCTATGCTCGCCTGTGCGCGCATCGGTGCAATTCACTCTGTCGTCTTTGCCGGCTTCTCGGCAGAGGTGCGTGGGGGAGGCAGAGGGATGGGGACAGGCAAAGTGGGCCCAGCAACCGTCTGATGCCCCCGCGACCGTGTCGGCAGGCCCTGCGCGCGCGAATCGCTGATGCCGAATGTAAAGTGGTCATCACTGCGGACGAGGGCCTGCGCGCTCGCAAACAGATCAAGCTCAAGGCGACAGTCGACAAGGCACTCGACCACCCTGAGTGCTCGTGCGTGAAAAACGTTCTAGTGCACAAGCGCACTGGGGGCGACATCGACTGGGTCTCGGGGCGTGACATCTGGTTGCACGAGGCGATGGCCAACGAACGGTTAGACGACGCGCTCTACCCTCCATTCTGCACTCGTCACTGCCGGGTGCCAACGCGCAGCGCCCTCACACGCACCCCCCGCCTCACACTCACCCCCGCTCCTCCTCCGCTACAGGCCGTTTGCAGCCCCTGAGCCTATGACGGGCGAGGATCCGCTTTTCCTACTCTACACGTCGGGCTCAACGGGGAAACCAAAAGGCATGATGCACACGAGCGCCGGGTACCTGCTGTGGACGGCCTTCACCCACTACTACACCTTTGACTACCGGCCGGGCGATGTCTACGCATGCGTGGCCGACATTGGCTGGATCACCGGACACTCATACATCGTCTACGGCCCTCTTTGCAACGGCGCCACCACAGTCATGTTCGAGTCACTCCCCACGTTCCCGGACGCCGGACGCTACTGGGACCTGGTGCAGCGGCACCACATCAACTCGTTTTACACCGCGCCTACCGCCATCCGCGCATTGATGAAGTACGGAACAGAGCCCCTCAAGAAGTACGACCGCTCATCGTTGCGCGTCCTCGGCACTGTGGGCGAGCCCATCAACCCGGAGGCGTGGCGGTGGTACTTTGAGGAGGTCGGGCAACGCCGGTGCGCGGTGGTCGACACTTTTTGGCAGACCGAGACGGGTGGCCATATGATTACCAACTTGCCCGGCTGCACACCCATGAAGCCCGGCTCCGCCTCGCTGCCCATGTTTGGCGTACGGCCCGTCGTCGTCGACCCTAGGAGCGGCTCGACCCTCGAGGGCAACGGCGTAGAGGGCGTGCTGTGCATCGGCCAGCCCTGGCCTGGCATCGCGCGCACCATCTGGGGAGACCACGAGCGCTACCTCAACACTTACCTCCGCCCGTACCCGGGCAAGTACTTCACGGGTGACGGGTGCCGTCGTGATGAGGACGGCTTCATCTGGATCACCGGACGAGTCGACGATGTGCTCAACGTGTCAGGACACAGACTTGGTACAGCCGAAATCGAGTCTGCTCTAGTCACCCACCCCGCATGCATCGAGGCCGCCGTCGTCGGCATGCCGCATGACGTGAAGGGCCAAGGCATCTTTGCATACGTTGTCCTCCACGATGGGGCCGCCGATTCAGCTGACCTCATCCCCTCGCTCAAGCAGGCGGTCCGCACGGGCATCGGCGGCATCGCGATGCCAGACTGCATCGTGGTGACACCAGGGCTCCCTAAGACGCGGTCGGGCAAGATCATGCGCCGCATCTTGCGCAAAATCGCGTGCCGCGAGTGGGACCAGCTCGGCGACGTGTCCACGCTCGCCGATCCGTCAATCGTCGATGTTCTGACACAAAGGGTGGGCGCCATGTACGCAGGCAATTGAGCAGCGCCTCATGGCGAGTGCACGGATGAGCGGGCGTCGAATTACATGTCGAGATTGCCGTGCCATCAGCTGCTTACCTTCCCAATCTACCTTCAAGCCCTCTCCAATGCATAAGGACGGTGGGCGGCATCCCCCTTATGAGCATGGCCTGGGATTTAGGCTGCCGGTCCGTGTTCGATTTCAAGGCAGTATACTTGTGGTAGTGTCCGAAGGTGCTCTGAGCGTTACGTATTGGCCTTCAGTGCGCCGTCGAGCACGACGCCCGCAACCCCAGCTGTCTTCGATCGATCCTCGAAGTCGATTTTGCCTGCCTTCTCAAGCATGCTCCTCCAAATCCGAGTGATGTGTGGCCGATGTAGACGAGTAATGGGCAGCAATGGCCAAGCAGCAAAACTATCCCCACTTTTGGGCACGTGCATTCCAATCTCCAGTGCCCATATACGTTCGAAAGGATCAGCGCAGCACGATAGAGAGCGTGCGGAACACGAGTGGGCCAATGAGTGCACAGAGCGGCACAAAACACCATCGTACTTTGCAGTCGACTAGTTTTACTTCCTCTAGTTTGAACTCTTCGGTGTCACAATCCTCTCGGATTTTCGTTATTCGCGGTCCTCGCCCTTTCTCTATTAGTAGGCGTTGTTGCAGATGGTTTGCGTGGTATGCACTGTAGAACTTATAGTGGGACGAGGAGGGAGAAGAGGCAAAATTGAGGCGAGCAGTGATCTCCCCTACTACTTTCAACTAAGGTCGCGTTCCGTCAAAAGAGGACAATGAGAATAAAATTTATGTTTACCCCATATGTGTATTTAAATCAATATAAAATGTAAAGATAATCCCAGTCTCGCTTGTATAATGATATATTGAACCATGTAAATGAACAGATAAATGGAAAGTTAAAATGTACTTAAAATGTGTAAAGATACATCAATACAAAATACAAAATGTGATTTGTACGCCATTAAATGTGTGATGAGTTGTAATTAGCAATCACTTCGACATGCGCACGACGTGCCTACAAATGCGCGTCATTTGCCGCGGAGAAGGTGCAACTCGAGGTTCCCTTTTTTTTTTCACACCCCTCCCGTCTACCGTCTATTTGGGTATAAAATTTTATTGACTCCTAACTTGGACACTATTTCTATTGCCACGTACTCAGTACTCCAACGTACCACCCGATTTAACAAATTCGTCGCGATGCCGGCGTTAATTCATTTGGTGAGCGGCTATTTTTTTCTAAGACGTATACCAAAATGACTATTCACGAACAGGTCTTATTTATTGTATTTGTCAGTTTGCACCTCTAAGCTATGTATGTCTTATGGTGTAAAAGTTAATTTTAACATAACCAACTTCAAGCGCTCTCCTCGGCCGACGGCAGGAAGATTCGCCCAAAACATTCTCCGGTCCCAAGATATCTTGTGGGGGGTCTCTCCGCGCTCCGCGAGGGAAAAGGACGCGATCTCGCTCCGAGATCGGCCACGCGCCCTCACACGCTGCCCCGCCGTGCCCTCGGTCCCTCGCCTCCCCCCCCATGGCAGGTTCTTTCCTTCGGCGTGCCGTCAACCTACTTTTATAAGTGGGGGTCAATGGGGGCCTCGCGCCCCCCTCTCTCCATCGCGGACACCCCCCGGGGTGGGCCCGTACATTCAACCTCAGCCCCTGCCCTCTGGCGGGGGCTGGGCAATCAACATCCTGGCCCAGACCCTTCGTGGGCGCGGGCCGCGACTCGCACTCCCACGCCCATACTGGGCCTGCCCTCGAGCTGACTCCCCCCCCTCCCCTGGTCGCCAGGCATACAGAGGCCGCAGGGAGGCCCCAATGGCCAGCGTGGCAAGCGTGGGAGAGGCAGGGGGGGCCAGGGGCTGAGCCCCAGCCTCCACTGCCCCCTGAGCTGCCCTTGCTGGCCCTCTGGGAGCCCCCAAAGGCCCTCTGAGAGCAGGCCGTGGCGCGCCGCATGGCGACGCGCCGCAGGGAGAGGGGTGGAGGAGAATGGAGAGAGGGAGAGGGGGGGTTTTGCACCCCCCCCGATGGAGTGCGGTAAGAAACGGGCCCCGTTTGCGTTAGCAAACGGGCGAAGGGGGGCGGCTGGCGACAGGAGGAAGAGAGGAAGGGAGTGGCTCAGGACGTCCTTGTGGCAGGTATCGGGGGGCGCAGTCATTTATTTCTTCGAGGACTGCTCGCGGCGCGAGCTGTAAGGGCCGTTCTGCTTCTCGACGAGAGGTCCCTCCCCCCCCCCCGGTGTTTTTCCCCGGAGAGTCGGCCGGCGTCGACCGGTCCGCCTCAATGGGTTTTCCCTCATTGTAACTTGTGGGGAGTTATAATGGGAGCCGGGGGTTTGCGAGGGGGGAGATTTGAAGGGATGCATATGTGTATGTGTCTGTGCCACCACTTCAAGGCGTGCGGGCAGGTGCGCTGAGGGGTGTCGTGATAGTACCGGGCTAGTGGGAGTAGTGGTACTAACGCTCAGTTGTTTTATTATCCTTCGGCGTGCCGTCCGTTGCCTCCGGCCGTTATATTATTCCCCCCCGCGCGCGAGGTTCTCCTCTGCGCGCGGTTCGTTTCCTCCGGCCGTCGTTCGTTCCCCCCCCCGCGCGCGCTGTTCCCCCCACCATGCCCGTAGTCACCCCCGAGGAAAGCTCCATGAGCTCCCCGCAAGAACCCCTCGCCCTTGAGCCACTCCCTTCTCGTCTCCCTCCTATCGCCAGCCGCCCCTCACCCGTTTGCGTGGGCCCACCATTTCTCACTGCACTCCATCGGGGGGCCGTTCATCGACGGCGTTTCTGCGCCACTGCTGAAGTCGGGCGTGCAAAGGGCCACCTCTGCTGCCCCGGCAGCATCCGGGCCGTTCGTCGCTGCAGCACTCTCGCAAGCTGCACCACTCCCGCAACACTGGGAATGCGTGACGCTAAGCCTTCGCCTTCTGAAGGAGCCCAGCCGGAGAGCGCCTGACTCACCACTGGTTGCCAAATCTGCGACACCACTGACTTCGGGCGCTCGACTGGCGACCTCTACGGCCTCAGCAGCATCCTCGCAGTTTGTCGCTGCAGCACTCCAGCAACCCCGGGAGTGCGCAACGCTACACGCTACCCCTTCGCCGTCTGAAGGAGCCTAGGCCCGAGACATGACCATTAATGCAAGCCGGGGCGCTCAGATGACCCGCCCGCCCGCCCCCGGGCTCTGCCGGGGTCTCTGCAGGGCCTGCTGGGACATCTTCACCTGCGTCTTCACCTGCGTCGGCGTGCGGCATCGGCCAGCGGCTCAGTGCAGCCGCCGATATTCCCAGTTGTAATTATTTTTTATTGAAGTCCCCTGTATGCCTGGCGACCAGGGACGGGGGTGGGAGTCGGCTCGAGCGTAGGCCCAGCGCGGGCGTGGGAGTGCAGCTCGCGGCCCGCGCCCACGAGGGGTCTGGGCCAGGTTGATGAGTGCCCTGCCCTTGCCAGAGGGCGGGGCTGGGGTTGAATGTACGGGCCCACCCCGGGGGGGTGTCCGCGATGGAGAGAGGGGGGCGCGAGGCCCCCATTGACCCCCGCTTATAAAAGTAGGTTGTCGGCATATACATGAGCTGCCCCATCCCACCCCTCTCCCTACGAATCGAGAACGACCCTTCTGTCTATAGTCCACTTGTCTTCAGGCTCGAGACCACATACTAGGACATACTAGGACTTGGTGCCGCATTCACACACACTACATGGCAAAGTAGGTGCGGGATAGGCGAGGCGGAAGTCGAAGAGAATGTAGCTCGCCGCCTTTGTCTTAGTGTTGTCGCTTCCATGAGTCGACAGAGGCACTGGCCATTAGAAGCCGCCTTTACACCGCCTTCACATCAAACTTAGTTCCTGAGATGGTCCCTAACATCAGGCTTCCCCGAAAGGTCGAGCTATGCGCGCTGCGGCTGGGATTCGAGAGAACGGGCCCGACCTCGGCTGGAGCCTTGTATTCAATAGCGTGTGCGTGTGTGAGATCGGCGTCTAGGTTTCGGTATCGCTGTTCAAAGATGGCGTACGCCTGCATCACGAGTTTGGGATGAAGGTAACATTGTAAGTTAGCAGAGAGCTTGGTTGGACGTGTTGCACATGGTTGGTAGAGTAAGCTCCGCACCTGGGCTTTCTCGCGTTTCACATTAAGGCGCATGGCATGGCACTTTTGCTTGAGGTTACGCATCTCCGCTTGCACTGCAGCCTCAAATTCCGTCCGCGGCTTTTGTTGAATCTGTTTGCCTCGCTCGTTGAAGGCTGCCATCTCCTTCATCCGCAATCGTGCCGCGCGCGCCCCAATCTCTGCTGCTCCCTTGAACTCCTTACCCCGTGCAAGCCGCTTCTCTTGATCCTCGAGCTCCAAGAGCTTGGGTGACGCCCTAAAGCGCATCACCGCAAGTTTGGCGCTCAATTCGCGCTCAAGATCGGCTCGACGCACTTCATTCACCTCCTGCAAGGGGGATGTATGCCGAAAGTCAGCTCGCGACTGCGCCTAACAGTTAGTTCATTGTAAGGGATGGACTAGATTGTACCTCCATGACTCGGATCTTTTCTTCGCATGCTTCTTCCACAGCCTGGACTTTTGCAGCCCAGTCCACCTCAAACATCTTTTTCTCTATATCGTACGCTTGGCCTAATGCCACACGTTCACGCTGCTGCCGTTTCTCCTCTTCTGTGCGCCGGAATTGAAGCTCCTCCTGCCTCACTTTGTCAATCATCTCATTCTTCGCCTGTAGGCCAAGGATGCTGCGACAGTGACGGTGGAGTCGCCCAAACCGCTTTTACGAAATCATCCACACCTGTGCATCCGCGTACCGGCCCTGGTTCAGGGACTTGGACGCCTCTTCCATGAAGGTATCCCTAAGCAGAGGATCGTGGCAAATCGATCAGTCACGCAGGCAGCAATCAAGCGCCCCACTCAGAGTGGTTGCTCGGCTGGGTGCGGCCCACATCTTGCGGCGATACTCTGGAACACCCATCGGTGTGCGGCCGTCCGGGCCACGCGAGTAGGTCGGCTTGATCGCACGAGCTGCCACCATCGCAGCCAGACCGAGGCCTCGACGGTCGTTACAGCTGAAAAAAATAAACTAGAGCTACACTCCAGGGATTTTGCAGAGCTGAAAAACCCTACATGGGAGATGCGGACCATCGGCCCCCCAGATACGGTAGATACGGCTGTATCTGGGTCAACTCCCAGATACGGCCAGATAAGGTGCTGGATACAAATACGGTCCAAATACCGGGAGGGGGTTACGCTGCGCGCGTTGGAGGCGCGGCGCGCGCGCGGGAGGCGTGACGCGCGCGCAGGAGGCGCGGCGGCGCGGCGCGTCCACGCGCACCACGTCGTACTGCCGCTTGCGCCCTGCCTGCGGCTGCATCAGTCCAGTGGCCCTTGCAGGCATGAATTGGAAGCTAGCTGCTGGCTGTCTAGCTGTCTGTGGCATGGGCTCCAGTGAAGGCCGCTGCGTGGGCGCGAGCGCGGGCACGAATGCGTCTGCCGGTGCGATCGCAGTCACCAGTCACCAGCGCCGGCGTATCATCCGTTCTGGCACCGCCGCCGCTGCTACTCATAGGCAGCAGCGGGTATTGATTTGTCGCGTCGAAGCCCGCCTCACTGGCAGCCCCTGCGCGCGGCTGCCCGCCAGCGACCAGCGATCGCCCGCGCAGCCCCGAAGCGCGAGGCCCTGTGTCGCATTCGCGAATCGACACTCGTTAGGCTTCGCTCTTCTCTCTTCTCTTCGTCGTTCGGTATTTATCGTTATAATTCTCTGCTTTCTCTGGTTCTCGGTCAAAAGCTTCGCTTGGATGCATGGGATCGTGGGTTGTGGAGCGCCCTCTCTCTTTCTCTCGAAAGAGAAGGGAAGTTTCCCCACGCCGACGTGCTGATCGCAAAGTGCGACCAATCATTCGCCGCCGGGGCAAAAGGTTTCGCCAAAGAGACTGCGTCCGCGGTCCGCGGAATGGGACCGTTGCACCACGCGCTCGGAGGGCGAGGACTTAGTGACTCTTGCCACTCGAGTGACCGACGCCTTTGTGACGGATCCGAGGTTACCACTGCCTCAGATGGGAACGGAGGGGTCGGAAGGGAAGCGGCGAGAGGCGCGGCGGAAGTTGGGGGGTGGCCAATGACGGGCTGGACCACCTCCTCAACAGAGAAAGGCGGGAGGACGGGCTTGGGCGAGGGCGAGCGCGACGACGGAGCGGACATGGCTGGGCGGATCGGGATGGATAGGCTGGGGCTGAGGGATTGGAGAGGTTTGGTATTGAGGTAGTGTTGAGAACGAGGGACGAGAACGGGAACGAGCTCGTTCCGTTATCGTGCGATTCCCGTTCCAGACAAGATCGCCGACAGATCGCCCTTTGATCGTCGTCCGTCGTCGTCTGGCCGGAGTGTTTGGGTTTGATTTTAGCCGAGTTATGTGAGAAAGTTGTGGGGCGAGAGTCGGGGTGTTTTCCTGGGTGTCTCTGTCCGTCGTCTAGTCGTCAGTCGTCATTCGTCGCTCTCGCTCTCGTCGCTCTCGCTCTCGTAACACTCAGACCCTACAGCCTCGCCTCGCCTCGCCAGCCCCTGCCATCACAGCCCTCCTCTCACTCACCCTCGCCTCTCGCCGCTCGTTCCATGTCGCTCTCGCCGCCGTCCTCGCCCTCGCTCAAGCCCGCCTGCCCGCCTTCCTCTGCTGACGGGCTTCAGCCCGTCAGCACCTCTGAAGTGGCCTCCCTCGGGGATTCGACGAGGGGCGTTGTCCTGCCCGGCGCCGTGGTGCGGAGCGGACCCCAGATGCCCCGTCAGGTCTCAGGTCATCAGGTCTTGGCGACCTGATACCTGATATCAGGTGATATCAGGACCTGATATCAGGCTGATATCAGGTGGTCCACCACTAATATTATAATTTTCTAATGAGCCATTCTAAGATCCGAGGAAATGGACTACGTCTAGCTAGAAGCGGAGAGGGGGTTCGTGTGGAAGCGGAGGGGAGAGCCCCCCCCCCCAGCGAACCCCCACCCCTCCCCCCCGCGGGAACCCCCGCCGCCCCCCCCGCGCACCCGCCTCTGCCGCTCCGCCGGAGGCGCACCCGCCCCACACCCCTCCCCCCCCCAGAGCCCGCCACTGCTGCCGCTGTTCCCGCCCGCTCCGCCGCCAGCGCGTCCCCTGCTACCTCTGCTCGCCCCACCGCCGTCCCCTTCGCAGCCGCCCGCCTCGCTGGCTCACCCGCCTCGCTGCCAGCCTCGCCGCTGCGCTCGCGCCTGCCCCAGCGCCACCCCGCCTCCCCCACCTCAACACCAGTCGCCCTCCCCCCTGGCAACCAGCGTCGCCGCCACCAGCCTCGCCTCCACCCAGCCTCGCAGCCACCAGCCTCGCCTGCACCCAGCCTCGCCGCCACCAGCCTCGCAGCCACCAGCCTCGCCGACACCAGCCTCGCAGCCACCAGCCTCGCAGCCACCAGCCTCGCAGCCACCAGCCTCGCCGCAACCAGCCTGGCCGCCACCAACCCCACAACCACCCCAGCCTCGTTACCACCAGCCTCATTACGACCAGCCTCGCCGCCACCAGCCTCGTTGCGACCAGCCTCGCCTCCACCAGCCTCACCTCCACCCAGCCTCGCCGCCACCAGCCTCGCCTCCACCCAGCCTCGCAGCCCATCATCCATCCTCACTGAGAGGCATGGCCGATCGCTCGCGGTTCGGGTCGATGGCTCGTTTACTGACGTGAATTTTATTTTATTCTAAAGTTCGTAGTCATAATATCAGCCTGATATCAGGTTATCAGGTCTAGTAGGCCTGATAACCTGATATCAGAACCTGATATCAGCCTGACGGGGCATCCAGGGAGCGGACGGCCGTTGCTTTCGTCGCGCGACCCCCACAGCCGTAGAAGTAAGAGTTGAGGGGTGCTTGGAGTGATTCGATGTGGTAAAGTGTCCTTCCCACCCTTGAACTGGTGAATGCTTGCGGATCTGGCATCGGCCACCACTGAAGAATTTGTGTAGACTGACCATATTGTCCAGGTCCCACCAGTTGTGGGAACGTGTGGCCCGCTCGGCAGCCACAAATTCGAAGGAAAGATTTTCATCGAATTTGTCGAGTCCATTCGATGATGTGTTGCACCCTTGAGCGTCGACGCGCGCGCTGGTGTCATGGAGATTGCTGTGACCTCTCGGCGGGGGTACCACGTTAGAACTTATAGCGTCGTATGACATCTTGTTAGCTAGCACTCCTAGCCACATACACCGGACGAGCCATGCGCCAACCGCGCACACCCCCATCGCGGGGTAGGGGCTCCGGGCTCCGTTGCCGTCGAAGGGCTACGGTCCCGCAGCACTAAGGTTATACTAACATAACAATAAAACTCTGACGCTGACTATCACTGTCACTGGGCCTCATAAGGATGGGGCCAAACAAGAACTGATCGTGAAGAGGCCACAAATCCCTAGTTGCCGTGGAGCGACGCGCGCGCCGATGAGCGACGACGTCAAGGCGGCGAAGGCGGCAATTGTCTCGCGGCTCGGGCCCGATGCGCGCGAGAAGTACCTGGAGGCACTCTCCTGCTTTCTTTCCTTTGATATTCATAAAGTTGAATTCGAACGCCGCGTCTTCAAGGCTCTCAGCCCTGCAGAGATCGCGCTCCACAATGGTGCAACACTCAGCTTCCTGCCTTGCTGCGCTACCCCCAAGAATGGGCCGTGGGCCCGACTGACGATCCTCCCATGATGCTGCAGAGTTCATTGTGTCCATCCTGCGTTCCGCCCTCTCGAAGCCCTCGGCCGACTACCAGGATGCCGACTTGACCAGCAGTGGCTACCAAGCTCCAACAGCAGCAGCCTCTGAAATGGTATGCATCCAGCTGTTGAGTTGCTGGTAGCCGGCCTTGCGAGCGCACGTGTAACCTAGTGATGACCTCACGTTACAGGCAAAGGCGACGGAGTCCAGCCAACTCGCACCTGCATCTGCGTCGACGGAAGTCAATGGGCTGAAGCTATCTTTCAAGATCCGACGAGATGAGGAAGGCAGCTTAGTCGCTGTGGCAGGTGGCACGAACGCTTCTTGTGAGATCAGCCATGTTGCAAACGAGATCATCGACCCGGAAGAAGCCGCGCAGCTCAACGCGCTATACGACCGCATGATTTTGCTGAGTGAGGACTATGGGATGCAGTACGTCCAACCTGAGGCAGTCAGCATGATGCAGCGTGCACTCAAAGCACATGTACGTAGATTGCTCATCACCGGCTCACAATTCGCGATGGTTCGGGATGCGACTGAGGTTGGGGGCGCGACGCGTCGGGCTTTTCGCATACAGGATCTCAATGCAGCGTTTGCGCAACCGACTTCTTCTTTGTGGCTACCTTCATCACAGCGCATCCCGCCGGTCACAAAAGCTAGCGCAACTGGAGGCAGGCTTTTTTGAGGTGCTTTGTGGGGTTCGACGTGCATGCTTTTTCTGGTGCAAGACTAGGCTGTGGACGGCAGTCAGAGCTCATGCAGCGTGTATCGCGCTGCTCACGCGTACACATGTGTTCTTTTATCCGTGTTGGCGATGTGTGTACGTTTTAGACTATTGCTGTGAAGTTACAATCACAATCACTAGTATGACCCGGTGCCACTTGCGAGGCGAGAATATTAAAAGGTTTTTTATCGTGGCGCTGTTTTACTTCGGTCTTCATCAACTCACTTTCACTTAAGGGTTTTCGAAAGATTCCTTCCTTATTCCTGTGCGTAACTGTCGCCCTGTCGGATCGTCCGTCGCCCCGTCGCTCTCTTGTCGGCATTCTCTTCCTTGTTCGGTCTGTCAGCAGGTCCCTGTCAGGGTCCCTGTGCGTTCCGTGATAAAGATACGTAATAATAAATAATGTTATATCCTAGCCAACCCCACTAGCCAATTGGACATAACGTTTCAGTCCCGGAATCCCGCCATGCCTGACGGGCCAGGTGTTCGAGTGATACCGGGGGGTGGGGGCACTGCCCCCTCCCCTCGATATTTGTCCTCCCAACTAAGTTTATACTTGGTTCACCCATGGCGGGGCACGAGCCCCCCCCTCTCTCCACTCCTCCCCCGCCATGGGGGAGGAACCACCCACTCTCCTGACATGCCTGATGGCTTGCCAGGAGCACACTGCCATGCTGACCCATCCCTCTCCCCACAGGCACGCCTGATTCGCCCGCCCTGGCCTGTCGTGGCCAGCCCATCCCTCTGACCAGCCCCTCCTCCCCCTGGGCCCCCCTGATCAGGACCCCCCAGCCAGCTCCAGTCGACTGGCAGGGGCTCGAGAGCCAGCGATGGAGAGGCAGGAGGGGCCAGGGCCATGCCCCAGCCTCACCTGCCCCCTGAGCTGCGCTCCAAGGCCCCTGCTGGCCTCCTGGGGACCTGAAGAGGGGCCGCAGGCGCGCGCCATGGGCCCCCGCCGCAGGGAAGAGAGGAGGAAAAGGGAAGAGGGAGGGGAGGGGGGAGTGGCAGCTCTCCCCTCCGGCGTGTACGTGTCTTCTCGCCCCGTTTGGGTAAGAGGTAAGAGAAGACGGGGGCGCCAGAACCAGGAGGGAAGGGCCGCGGCTCGCCGCGGCCACTCGCTCTTGCGAGGAGAGATTAGCGTTTCTGGGCTCCTATTCATGAGTGCCCCCCCCCCCCTGCGTTGTTTTTACCCGAAAGGGGTTTTCCCCCAGCGTGGACTCGAGGAGAGGACGTGCTGGGGTGCGCGGGGTCGGTGCGTGCACTGGGGGGAGGACGAATATCGGGGGGAGGGGGCGGGGCCCCCTCCCCCCGGTAGCACTCGGACACCTGGCTCGTCAGGCATGGCGGGATTCCGGGACGGAAAAGTTGTGTCCAATTAGCTAGTGGGGTTGGCTAGGATATAACATTAATTATTTTATTTTATTTATTATCGATATTTGTCCTCCCCCCAGTGCACGCACCGACCCCGCGCACCCGGCACGCCGTCTCCTCGAGTTCACGCTGGGGGAAAACCCCTTCCGGGCAAAAACAACGCGCGGGGGGGGGGGGGGGCACTCTTGAGATAGGAGCCCAGAAGCGCTGATCTCTGCTCGCCGAAGCGAGCCCCTCAGTCCCTCATGAGTCGCTATAACAAGCGGATCGTGGGTTGAGTGTGTGTGTCTCTGTCTGGTCTCTCTTTTCTCTCCGTATGTACTGCGTGGCTTTAGCTTTCAATTATTCGAACCTACTTTTATAAGTGGGGGTCAATGGGGGCCTCGCGCCCCCCTCTCTCCATCGCGGACACCCCCCGGGGTGGGCCCGTACATTCAACCTCAGCCCCTGCCCTCTGGCAGGGGTTGGGCAATCATCATTCTGGCCCAGACCCCTAGTGGGCGCGGGCCGCGAGCCGCACTCCCAGGCCCGCATGGGCCAGCTCTCGTACTGACTCCCCCCCCCATCCCTGGTCGCCAGGCAGACAGGGGACTCAGTGCGGCACCCAAGGCCAGCGAGGCGAGCGAGGGAGAGGCAGGGGGGGCCAGGGGCTGAGCCCCAGCCTCCACTGCCCCCTGAGCTGCCTCTGCTGGCCCTCTGGGCGCCCCTGAAGAACCTCTGAGAGCAGGCCGTGGCCGTGGCGCGCCGCATGGCGACGCGCCGCAGGGACCGGGGCGGAAGAGAATGGAACGAGGGGGAGGGGGGGATTTGCACCCCCCCCGATGGAGTGTGGTGAAAAACGAGACCCGTTTGCATTAGCAAACGGGCGGAGGGGGGCGGCTGGCGACAGGAGGGAGATGGGAAGGGAGCGGCTCAAGACGTCTTGGGATACACCTGTGGCAGGTATCTTCGGGGCGCAGTTGCTTATTTCTCGAGAACCGCTCGCGGCGTGAGCTGGTAAGGGCCGTTCTTCTTCTTTGACGAGAGGTTCCCCCCCCCCCCCCGGTGCTTTTTCCCGGAGAGTCGCCCGACGTAGGTCGGTCCGCCTCAATGGGTTTTCCCTCATTTTAACTTGTGGGGAGTTAGAATGGGAGCCGGGGGCATGCGAGGGGGGAGATTTGGAGGGGTGCATAGGTGTATGTATCTGTGTCAACAGCACGCGCCAAGGTGTACGGGCAGGTGCGCTGAGGGCTGTCGTGTTAGTACCGGGCTAGTGAGAGTAGTGGTACTAATGCTCAGTTAGATTTGTTTGTTTAGCTTTCAAATTCTCTTTTATTTACAATCTTTACCCTTGTTTCATAGCATAATACAGCATATTGAATATCATATTGTATATTGTGTGCTATACCGTATCTAAATAGGCTCAGTGCATTAATATCGACATTAGCGCATACGCGCATACGTACGTATATGTACGTATGTATATGTGTGGTTATACGTATGTATGTGTGGTTACTTGTCTAATATGCGCGCAAAGCGCGCTGAGAAATTTCGAGCGAAATTCGAGCGAAATTTGGGCCGAGCCGTCCCGAAAGTTGTAGCAATACTAGCGAAATTTAGCAACGAAATTTGGGTGGGTCGGGCGCGAAACTCTGGCCGGGCCCAAGGTACCATGTACAATGTCTGAACCACCCATACACCCATAGGGTGGTCCATGAATAGACAGCATCGTGATGTAGAACAGAGGTAACATCGAGTGGCTAGCGTTCGGGACGGCGATACGGTGACTCCAGACGGGACGATGTTACCACACTGAGAGGAGAACTGAAGTATCTTTAACAAAACACGACTTACGTTTAAACACCTTTCCTGAGTGTGAATATGGTAGGATGGTAGGTACTCCTATGATGGAGTAGCGGAGAGTACTCCTAGCGGCTCAGGTTGGAAACGGCCATTTTCAGAGACTCGCTCTGAGAACTGATTGGGGAATACAGGCGCAGGGGGCGCGCGATGGGTTGTGGATCGTCTGTGAGGGCCACCGTGGTGCCAGAGACCTTTGGTCAGGCGAGCCTGGCCGATGCCGCCACTCTCATGCCCGTACCCTCTTTCGCGGAGATGCCCAAAGATAAATCCGCCAGGATGAAGACGGTGGGGGCCAAAGCCTCAGTCCCCTCATTCACTGAGGTGTCACCGACACCAGGGACAGCACGCGTGTCTGTAGAGGGGTGTCAGACACCAGGACTGGGACGACGATCGTCGAACATTTCCTTTATTGATGGAGTGACGGCCATCAAGGATGGTGGCTCGAGGATGGTGGAGGAAAGCACCAGGATGGCGTCAAGCGCATGGAGATCATTCAATGCATCGGCTCGATTTTCGTTTCGGGATGATGTTCCCTTGATACGGAGGCTGTCGAGACGTCAAATGGACGAGGAGCAGGCGTCTGCTGTGAGGCTACAGGCGCACATTCGGGCGCGTCAGGCGCGCAAGAAGCTGCAAATGCAAGTGAAGCATACAGACAGTGCACGGGTCCTCAAACGCAAGGATACGGTGCGCTTCGGTGTGACGTCTAGTAGTATAAGCTGAGTAGCACCAGAACATATGTGTCACGGATGCCCCTCAACACGCGCCCTTCTCGCATCCCACACTGCACAGGCTGCACTACGCCGTGTTAATGACTACAAAATTGGCAAGTTGCTAGGCGCTGGCGCTTATGGCCGAGTGTATCGCGCCACCAAATATTTCGACGTCTACGCCATCAAGGTATGTAGCAGCATCTAACCACCAAGTACCATGTGAATGGTGCTGCAGACCGCCGTGCTGATTCGGCATCTTGTGCTGCCTCCACTTTT
This sequence comes from Isochrysis galbana, assembly GCA_018136815.1. Lineage (NCBI taxonomy): Eukaryota > Haptophyta > Isochrysidales > Isochrysidaceae > Isochrysis > Isochrysis galbana. The sequence continues at coordinate 320,144 of CM030938.1, forward strand.
GGTTAGGTTGTGAAGAAGCCATCAGCGCGCCGAGGGAGAGAAGGCGGGCTAATGAAGAATCCGAGCTTGAGTGGGAAAGCTCAACGGCATAGCGCTGAGCAGAGCGCTGCCGAGTTGAGAAGAGAGATTACTATCATGAAGAAGCTCAATCACCCCAACGTAGTGAGGCTATTTGAGGTGAGACACGAGACTCACATCTTTTTACACAGGCTGTTCTCATCCCGAGCCACCTCGACGTGTTGGCTTCTCCCTCCTCACAAGGTCGAGAGTGTTCATCCTACCGTCTTGTAGGTAATTGATGACGAGGAGCATGACGAGTTATTCATGGTCATGGAGCTGATTGATGGAAACAATCTTCTTGAACCAATCACACAGAAACGAGTCGTTCCCGACGCAGAATTACGGGTGTGGATGAGAGACATGGTGCGTTCTTCCTTCTGCCATATGAGTGTCGCCCAGCCTTGATGCCGTGAGAAATTTTCCGCGAGGAATGGTGCAGTGTCCCTGCTTAGTTCAACCGTTGCTGATGCGTCAATGCCGCAGTTGATGGGTATCGAGCACCTTCATCTCAATGGCGTGTGCCATCGGGATATCAAACCGGAAAATGTACTTTGGGATAAACGCGAGCAAAGGGCAAAGCTAGCCGATTTTGGAACAGCGCGGTTGATCAATGAACGGCCTAAGTTGGGTGGAGACTACGTCACAGCCACCGAAGGTACAGTTTGTTTCTTTGCTCCCGAGATGTGCCAATCGGGGATTCACTCCAAAGGAGGATACTCAGCGCGCGCAGCGGACTGGTGGGCCTACGGTGTATGTCTATACATGTGGGTGTACCATGAAGCTCCCTTCGTTGCACCGACGCCGATGCTTTTGATGGAGAAAATTCGCACAGAGCCGGTATCATATGACAAAGATGCGCACGGTGCATCCGACAGTGTGATTGTACTTTTGCAAGGCCTGCTCGCGCAAAACCCCCGAGTCAGGTACTCGTTGGGTGACATTCGCCGCGATGCATTCATCACCGCGGATGGCAAGCAGCCACTGCCTGAACCTGATGTGCCCACGGATGGACAATCGTTGGCGAAGTCCGAACTAGAGGGTGCAATAACGCGAATAATTGCTGAGCAGTCCTTCTTTCGGGCTAGTGCAAACCATGGAGATCGGGATAGTTGCCGTAGCAGCGGCATCTTCACATCACAACGTGACTCGAGTGATCGGCTTCCCGCTCCTGAAGAACTAGGGAGCCCTTGAGCTAGATTACGTTTCTTCAACGCAAGCCACATTGGCGTGTGATTTGGGGCTATTTTGTCTTGTTCTCCACATGTTTGCGCTACCTGATGGGTTTCTGCTTTCTGACTCGTTTGATTCTTGGCTGAGCGACGTACGCTTCCAACACATCACACCCTTGGGAGCAACTTTCCGGCAATCGATTGCGTGTGCTATTGTATCATCACGACCGCTGGAAGGGAGAGTCTAGTTCGTGATCAACGTTCAACGTTCCCTTTTTTTGCTTTATTCTTTCACATTCACCGAAAACAATAATAATGCATAGAGCGTGTGGCCTAGTCGACCCCACTAGCTGTTTGAACAGAACCGTTCAATCCCGCTACTCTTGGCTGTCTGGGTATGCAACTAAGTTTATACTTGGTTGACCCATGGGGGGGCACGAGCCCCCCCCTCTCTCCACTCCTCCCCTGCCATGGGGGAGGAACCACCCATCCTCCTGGCACGCCTGATGGCTTGCCAGGAGGCCACTGCCCTACTGACCCACTCCCTTCCCCACAGGCTCGCCCCATTCGCCCATCCTGGCCCCTCGTGACCAGCCCATTGCTCCAACCCCCCCTCCCCCCCTGGTCGACAGGCAGACAGGTGCAGAGTGGGGGCCCCTGAGGCTCAGGAGCGCCAGCGAGGGAGAGGCAGGGGAGGCCAGGGCCCAGTCCCAGCCTCCTCTGCCCCCAGAGCTGGCCTCCAGGAGCCTCCAGGGGTCGCCAGGGGCAGCTGCAGGCCTGCCGCAGGCGCGCCATCGCGCGTGCCGCAGGAGAGGGGAGAGAGAGCGCGGAGAAGGGGGTGGGCGGAGCGAGAGCTCCGCTCACCGAAAAATAGGTAAGTCCCGCACCTGTTTACAGGATAAGTCGGGGCTGAGACCGCCGCCCACTCGGAGACACAGGAGGAAGGGGGGGAATGATCACCGGGGGGGGGCGCGGGCCACCGGACCATATCTAAGCCCTTCACCCCTATCCCCCTAGTAGTGCACGGGGGGAGTCGCCTTATGGCGGGGGGAGAAGGGCCGGGGAAGTGGGGGTGTAGAAAGTTTCCTACGTGAGTAGAAAGTAGAGGGTCCACGGCCGCGTGTGCGGTGAGACTATTAAAAGGTTTATGGCTGTCTGGGTATGCGAAGCCGACGAGCGAGGGGCCCGCCGGCCCCCTCGATGGGGCATCCTTATTGGCGAGCCTTAACTTGAGCACCGCATGACGGATCCGAGGTTACCACTGCCTCAGATGGGAACAGAAGGGACGGAAGGGAAGCGGCGAGAGGCGCGGCGGAAGTTGGGGGGTGGCCAATGACGGGCTGGACCACCTCCTCAGCAGAGAAAGGCGAGAGGACGGGCTTGGGCGAGGGCGAGCGCGACGACGGAGCGGACATGGCTGGGCGGATCGGGTTGGATAGGCTGAGGCTGAGGGCTTGGAGAGGTTTGGTATCGAGGTAGTGTTGAGAACGAGGGACGAGAACGGGAACGAGAACGAGAACGAGAGCGACGAACGAAGAACGACAGACGACAGACGGCTAGGGGCCGATGGACCGACGAGATGACACTACACTCACGTCAACACTCTCCACACTAACGTATCCCTATCACGGAACGCACAGGAACCCGCTGACAGATCGAACAAGGAAGAGAATGCCGACAAGAGAGCGACGGGGCGACGGACGATCCGACGGGGCGACAGTTACGCACGGGAATAAGGAGGGAATCTTTCGACAACCCTTAAGTGATTTGATGAAGACCGAAGTAAAATAGCGCCACGGTATAATCCAACGGCCAACACCTGAGGGGGAATCAGGGTCACACAAGGGGGCGGTTCCTTGCACCGGCGATACCTGATCGCGCGACTTAGCCTAAAACGCGAGGAGCACGCAAGGAGGTAAGTAAGCCAGGTCCAGGTGAGGGGCAAGCAGGCGACAAAGGAGGCGACAAAGGAGGCGAGGGCAACAAGGGCGAATGGACGAATGTAGGACCGGCTCCCAGAGGGCCAGCAAGGGCAGCTCAGGGGGCAGTGGAGGCTGGGGCTCAGCCCCTGGCCCCCCCTTGCCTCTCCCACACGCTCGCCTCGCTGGCCATGGGAGCCGCCTGAAGTCCCCTGTATGCCTGGCGACCAGGGATAGGGGGGAGTCAGCTCGAGGGCAGGTCCAGCGCGGGCGTGAGAGTGTAGCTCGCGGCCAGCGCCCACGAAGGGTCTGGGCCAGGTTGATGAGTGCCCTGCCCCTGCCAGAGGGCAGGGGCTGGGCTTGATTGTACGGGCCCACCCCAGGGGCCAAGGGGTGTCCGCGATGGAGTGACGGGGGCGCGAGGCTCCCATTGTTCCCCACTTTTAAAAGTAGGTTGAGGACCTGTGCCCCTAAGTAGAGCACGAGGGGAGATGCCGTAAGGCGGGAAGTCAGGGAGAGGAGAGGGACGGGCGTGGCTATAGAGTGACGTTGCAAAGCAGCGCGGGGCGAGAGTATTAAAAGGTTTTTTTAGTATGAGATCTGGCTCGATGGTGGGTAGTGGTGAAGCGCGTAGCTATAGCGAGCCTCCAACGTATGCTGTGGGCATAAAAGTTCATGTGGAAATGCCCCGGGTATGCCCTGGAGAGCAGCCATTGCGCGCCAAAAAGCTAGACATAAAAGTTCATGTGGTAGTGCTGTGGGTTTGCCCTGGGCAGTGGCCATTGCGCGCCAAAAAGCTGACTCCGCTGGACCTTCCATTCCCACTTCCTTCTGATACCAAAAACAGATCGTCAGGAAGAAACAGCTGCCGAGGCTATGTCTTGCCTACCCAGCAAATTGGCCACTGTGATAGACAGCTAGTAGTTGTCTCACACAAAATGGACCTCTTAAATGAGTCCCAATGCCTGTTCCATCGCATGCCTTCCGCCTCAACCACTGGGCTACAGAAATGAGTCCCATTGACTGCTCCATTGCCCGCCTTCCGCCTCAACCGCCGCACGCGCCCGACGGGCAGCTGCTTTCACGAGACGTCTTGCCTGTGGCCGCGCTGCTTCCACAGCTGAGGCATGAGCAGCTCGGGCAGTCTCGTGTCGGAGTTGCAGCTCGATGGACCGTGAGAAGGGAGCGAGGTACGGACCAACTTTAATGATGAGCGGAGAATAGAAGACATATGTCGCGAGAACGGACGCGGCAGCCAGGACAAGGAAGATCGTGAAGCCACAGCAGCAGCGGAAGAGGAAGCCGTTTACATCGTCTACCACCTCAAGTGCCTTCCCATCCTCTTCTTCATCCGTGGCATCTGTGTTGTCAGGCGCGAGGTTCTCTCCCCTTTTTTGTGCGTCCTCGTCTGCACGCCCTATCCGACCGGCATGCTCCGCTTGCTCGCGCTTGTCCTCGGCCCCCATCGTCCGCCCTGGCAGCCGATCGAGGGCGTGCAGAGAGGGACCAACCTGCGGGGGGGGGTCCCTCTCCCTCTGTTAGAACTTATAGCGTCGTAGGACATCTTGTTGGCTAGCATTCCCGTACACCGGACGAGCCATGCGCCAACCGCGCACACACCCCTAGATAAGAAATACGTATTTCCCGTATTTGGCCAGAGGCCAAATACATATGTATTTGGCTGTATTTGAAGCGCGTCCTGGGTTGTAGGCCTCGAATGTATTTGGCTGTATGTGCAGGCCCTAGCACCATATTTCCCATCCGGGCACACACCACACACACACACCCCATCGCGGGGTAGGGGCTCCGTTGCCGTCGAAGGGCTACGGTCCCGCAGCATTAAGGTTATTCTAAAAAAAATCTGAAGATTCTGGGCTACACACCTACTAGTCTCAACTAAGTTTATACTTAGACGCGATGGAGCGCGCCGCCGCGACTCCCCTCTCCTTCAGGCCCCCCGCCCCCGCCGAGGGCGCCCCCCCAGTGCCCATGTGCCCATGGAGCAGCCGCTGTCGAAGCAGCCGCGTCCGCCCACTGAGGCCGAGCAGGTGCGTGCGACTCCGGTCGCGCCACACGGCCCATGGCCCCGGCCACACCACCCATGGCAGCCTAGGCAGCCATGCTGGCCTCCCCCATAGGCCATAGGGGGGCAGCAGGCTGTTGGCAGCACCCCACCCATCAATGCCAGGCTCAAACAGCCACCCTTCCATTGGGCATGCCTTATGGCAGAGGCCCCTCTCGCCCTGGCAAGGGCCGCGCTGAGCAGCGCGGCCCGAGGCCGGGTGGCCCCTATGGGCACAACATCCACCCCATTGCAACGTACAACATACTCTCTAGAGACACCCCTTCACACACACCACACCACACGTACAAAGCACACGCACACGACCCCTTACTTAGGGGAACGCAACAATTCAAGGCCAAATACGGCGACCAAGTCGCGTTCCGTCAAAAGAGGGCCAGGTGATTTTTTTTTTCACTCAGAGGTGCATGTTTTCTTTTTCAACCAGTCTCCATGGTATTATTATCACAAAGATGAGTACAAAGCTAATCAAGGACGTGAGCATAGCAACTCCCCCCCCCCTTTCCCCAAAACACACGGTAACCCCAAAGCTACTGAGTTTTCATCCTTTTCGTCTTTTTCTCACACACCTCCTCTTCGATCCTATTGTCGATGTCGTTCTTCTGGCAGGCGACGATGTCGCTTGGCTAATCTTGGGTGGCGAGGTCCGTGACGCGTGCGAGGACGGCCTTCTTGTTCTCCATGTAGAGTTTGCCAGCTACTTGGTGCACTCGCACCATGGGATTCGTCTCAGCGTACGCGACCGCCGTGATGTATTCCATGCAGAGGTACGCGACGGCGGCCTCGTCTCCAATGTACTTGGTCTTGGGGATCCTGTCGTACTCGTCGGAGTAGTCGCCGACGAGCATGAGCTTTGCCTTGCACCAACGGCCCATGTATGGCTTGATCAGTGCCCACATCGACGGGTAGCGTACACGTGCTGCGTAACGAAACATCTCTTATATTGCACGTTTACGTAATTGTGCGCCTAAGGCGGCACGCAGAGGGAAAAAGTCGGCATGCGCACGCACGGCGTCTCCGCGGGGGGACCGATGCACACCGCGCCGTGCCCAATGCGCACGGCGTGCACAATGTGATTGGTGCTCCGTGGATACTATTCATTAAACTGCATGTTTATGTAGTTGTCGGCCTTAGAGGAAAAGCGTTTGCATGCGCACGCACGGCGTCCCCGCGGGGGAACATGCACCGCGGGAAAAAGCAGAGAAAAAAGTTGTTATCCCCACGCACTGCTAGCCCTTATTTAATTTTAAAATAACTGTGGACATTTGATCGCTCAATTCGACTGATGCCCCACAATTGACGGAACGACACCTCCTTACTGACATCTGACATCCGCGTCCTAGCCCGTAGTTTACTTGTGCCCGTTATTCCATCGGTGAGTTTGCTCGTGGGGATTGTCGAGAGGACCGCTGCCCTTCCTAAGTTTGTCCGGCAAAACCACGCGTCGAGCACTTGCTTCCACTGTGCTTGGCGCGCGTCTAGATAGTTTAGGATCCATTTTGCTTGTAGTGCTTTGACGTGGTTACCCCAGTCTAGCAGTCCCAGCCCGAGGTGAGGCCCTTTTTCCGAAGAGTTTTTAGTGGGAATCTCGGGATACTTTATCCATTGTAGCCTTCGTCCGGTGCGCGCGTTAGTCCACATAATTCTGTCCACGGATCTTTTGATTGCCGTATGGAATGATTTCGGGGCTGCAAGTGTCTGCAACCAGTATCTAGGGATAGAATATATAAGGAAGTTCGCTACCTTCGTTTTCCCGTGTATAGATAGGTTGTTGGTTAGCGGTGCGTATATAGTGGTTTTCTTCTCTATCTTGTCGGCTAATTTGCGCCAGAATTCCTTGATGGCCTGGGGCCCCCCTAACGGGACTCCCAGTATGGTCGCGTATTCGCTTCGTTTCAGCCACTTATATCTTTGGAATCTCGCGGGTGGGCGCTTCCTCTTCAGGGAGCCCATCCTCAGTCCTTCGAACTTTTGATCGTTGGGTTTGCCGCACGAGGCCGCCGCGTATCTTTCTACCCAGCTGAGAGATCGCGCCAGGCTGCTGTAGTCTGCCGCTAAGAGTTGCGTATCGTCCGCAAATTGACTTATCTTAAGTTCGGCACCGTTAACTACGATGCCTTCTATGTCTTCGTCTTCGTTTATCGCTCTGGTGAGGGCTTCTGCCGTTAAGAGGAAGGCCAGCGGCGAAAGCGGGCATCCTTGGGGGACGCCGCTCGCTATGTTGAAGGGGAAGCTCCTTCCCCCGTTCGCCTTTATGTAGCGGATTGGTTTAGCCTCGGAGTTCGTAAGAGCCTTCGCATACCTCTTGAAGTTTTCCCCGAATTTTAGTTTGTCGAGGACCAAATGGTAAAATTCCCAGTTGACCCTGTCGAAGGCCTTTTCCCAGTCGAGCGCCAGGAGGAGTCCTGGCTCCCCCGTTTCGTCTAGGTATGCATTCGTCAGTTGTAACAGATGAGTGGCTTCTCCGATCAACCGTTTCGGGACGAAGCCTAACTGGTCTTTCGAGATTATGTTACCGATTACTTTTTTTAATCTATTCGTAAGTACCTTGGCCAATATTTTGTAGTCGCTTTGCAGGAGCGTGATGGGTCTATAGTTCCTAGGATCTCTCGTGTCTCCTTTTTTATACAGAAGTATTATGTCGCCTTCTCTCATGGATACGTTAAGTTGCCCCTGCTCTAGAGCTAGATTTAGCATTCTAAGGAAGTCATGTTTCACTAGGTCTATGAAGCTTTTGTAGAACTCCGCCGGTAGCGCGTCTGGCCCCGCGCTTTTGCCACTCCCTATTTGGGTAATGGCGTCTGTGAGCTCCTCCATCGTTATTTTCCCTTCTATTGTATCGCTGTCGTGTTTATTCATCGGGCGTGTTTCCAGCGTCTCTTCGAGTTCGTGGTCTCTGGTGCTGCGGCGTTCCTGGTATAGCCATACGTAATACTTGCGGAGTTCGCTTCGTATTTCCGCATCGTCTGCGGTCGTGTTTCTCATGTCGTCCCCCGGGGCGTTCCAGTCCCTAGTGATGAAGAGTTCTGGGATCGCGCTGTTAGAGGCGCGCGTTTGAAATCTCTGAAAGAATTCTTTCGTCATCCTCTCCTCACATTTGAGGGAGTCGAAGCTTTCTTTGATCGTCGGTCTGGACTTCTTGCGAATCGCATCTACCTTTTCATTGAGTTCGCGCATTCTATCCACTTTCCTCGCGTTTGGCTCGCCATCGTTGAGCTCTATCCCAATCAATGCAAGCTCTTCGACGGCCTTTGCTATTTCCTGTTGCTCTTTGTTTTGTCTTGTTGCCCATAGAAGGTAAATTGCCGCCGCCTTTTTCGCGTTGCTCCACGCGTCGTCGATGTCTTCGTCCGGTGTCTCAGGTTTTATGTGGACGAAAATCACCCTAATAAGCGGGCTCGTCAAAGCGGTTGAGGCGCAAGGTCTCACCTCCGTTCTTTTGGCTACTAGTAGACTCAACATGTAATCTAGCCAAGCATCGGCTGAACGCTTCAGGCGTGATGGTTGCGATCGATTTCTGTGGGCAATCGTGTCATGAATCACGATTGGACACCGGCTGCTTTGCGCTCATCACGAGCCAACTTTTAGAATTTTTGGACACACAGATGGCCTCCAAGGCTTGTCCAAGGCCATTCACGTTCGGAGACACACAAGTCGTGCCCGCCAAGCACGGGCCAGTCAATAGTTCGCCTTTTCTATAGCACAGCATCCCAACATGGAGCACAAAAAGTAGTTTTGTTTTCGCGTTGACGTGCAAAATTGACGACGGACAGCCTCGTGTTTTCGAGCGTCTCACGTTCGATTTCGAGAGACAACCCCTCCTTTTCGCTCGATGGTTCGACAGTCTCATATGGTAAGAATGGTTGGCTACCGAAACATTGGCATTTTGACATGCTGGATGCTGGTGGTCATGTACTGTGCTCATATGTGTCTTGGACTGGTGAAATGAAGACTAAAATTAGAATTACTATGGTTATAATTTGGTAAAACTATAATCAATTTGATCTTTTTCTCCTGCGGCGGCGCGTGATGGCGGCCGCAGCGATGGTCGCTGGCCTCGCAAGTGGCCTCGCACGCGGCCTGTGGCCGCTCTGGCGAGGGTCTGCGGGTCTGCGCGGCCACAGGAGGCCAGCAAGCACCCCCTCCCACCATACTGAGGCGGTGCCGCGCGTGATGGGCCAGCCCATCATGCGCAGCACCGTCATTTTGACGGCTCGCGGCCAGCCGCGCACTGCACGCGCGCGAGAGGCTGGCAGCAGATGCCAGCAGGGGCGAGGTGGAGGGCGCAGGCGACGCCGTGACGCCGTGCGATCGCGCAGGGCTCTGTACTGCCTGTCCGGGGGTAACTGTGCCCGGGGAACGCAGGCGCGCGTCGCACAGCGCGACCTGTGGTGCACTTTTGTGGTCGACGTCAATTTCGCACGAGCGCGAAAACGTTTTTGGGTTTGTGTGTTGAATGGCGTCGAAAATGTACATATTTCTTATAAGATTCTGCCTAGTATACCCATTTCCAGTGTAATACCCTAAAAATCGCGTGATAAAACCTCAATCTTGACTTGGTGAATTTTCACCCTTAGAAGTTAAAGGCGCGTTTGACCGCCCTACTCGTCTCCGCTTTCCTCATACGCGGCACTCCCCGACCCTGGCTGTGCGGCGATCACTGGGGAAGATAGTCCCCAGGTCTGCGCCACGGCACTCTCCATCTCTCCCCCCTCCTCATCACCATGCTCCTCCTTCTCAGGCTCCTCCCTCCAGACACCCTCTGCGCTCATTGCCACGGTCCCACGAACTGTAGGAGAAAGTTTATACCGGGGGGTGGGCCCTCTCATCCGCGGACCACCTTAATAACTACAGTAGAGATCACCCACCATGAGAACTCGTGCATGTAGTGCGTAAGGAGAGGAGGGGTGCTGCGCGCGCTTGCTGCTACGAGAGTGCCTTAGTGTTTGCAGACCTCACCCTCGTGTGTAGGTCGGCGCCGCTCGCCATGCTGCGCCTCCTCGCGTGGGCCTCGACCAATCGTGCGCTGATCGTCGCAATCCTCCTCGTCGTCCTGTGCTGGTGGCTACTCAGGCCCAAGCCACTGACTGCCCCAGCTGAACAAGCTACTGGGGCACCGTCTGGTAGGGCCTCCACACACCCAGCCACCTTTGTGCCGAAGAAGCGGGCCGTCAGCGTCTCGACACCCGGCGTGTTGCTCCACTTCCGCGCTGGAGTGCCAGAGGTAGACGACTCGGCTCTTACCGCTTTACTTTCACTCTGTGCCGTCACCGACATCTACCTTGTCACCCAGCTGGAGACTGATAGTGATGTACAGGTGTGCATGTCACCAGCAACGCACCAATTGAACTTGGGCGAAATATCCACCTGTCGACTCGTTGTAAGTGTCGTACTTGAGTTCTTCTTTGACCCCACCTGTCTCGTCATCATGTGCCGTTTTGATAGGAGGAGGCCGTAATGGCCGCGCTTGAGGCTGCAGGAGTCTTTGGAGAAGGTGCATGCGATCGCCGAAAGGTATGCCAACCACATAAGTGCATGGTGTGTCCTCGCCACATTCATTTGAGTTCGCATGCTCGTTCGTCAGGTGATTTGCTGCGCGACCGAGGATGGGCGGGCTGCCATAATCCGCCAGCTCTCGCCACGAGCACACATTGAGACCAGCCACAAAGTTGCACAGTATTTGGCTCCCCACATTCCTTCAGTAGTGCTCATTGGTGAGCCATTGCCCGATGGGTCGTCCACAGGGAGCATTGGCAGCAGCAGCAGCCTTGCGGACTATGCTTACGCCGAACTAGGACGGCAGTGATTGGTCTCATCGTTGCCAAGTCTACCATGTGATGTCCATGACTCTTTGTCGCTTGTTGCGGGTCATTTGGGGTCTTTAGTAGAGGCGATGGAAGCTCGTCTAAATTAAACCTTAATTTACTAATGTTATATCCTAGCCAACACCACTAGCTAATTGGACACAACTTGTTTTTTGTCTGTTTTTCTATGAAGGCCAAAAACAGACTATTTTTACTGTGTTTGCACGCCCGCCCTCTGTTTTTCCCATCTAGGTCCGCGACGTGCAGAAGCGGGGCAGTATCCTCGGGGCCGCAGAACCCGCGCTGGGGAGCCCATCAAGCTCCCCTGTGATGGTGCATGGTGCCAAGCGGGTCGTCGAAGGCAGGCAACCCATACATGGCCACTGCCTCACTTGGGGAGGGAGAGCTCCTTGCTGCCGACGCGCGCGCACCCGCTCACCTGCTGCCTGCTGATTTCCCACCTCTCCTGTAATTTCTAAGGAACCACCTTAAATCAAGGATTTCCGCTTAAAGCAAGGGCGCAAGGGCGGCGAGGCGAGCAGCAGACGGAGCCGTTCATGGGCAGTGAAAAGTAAAGGACAGCTTACATTTTTCTTGATGTGTCGAAATTTGCCGAATATCCAGTAGAGCTAGTGCGAGGAAAGGCGGGGGAGGCGTCGGCGCGGTCGGCGGGACGATGGCGTCACAGCAGACTCCACTGCATCCGCAGAGGCTCAACTTTGGCTCGACGCCCGTCGTGCAGGAGCCAGCACCGCGCCACGTCTACACATTTGAAGAGGCGCAGCAGCGCCGGTCGCCCGCCAACCAGGCCTTGCCGCCAACCTCAGCACCACAGCCGGCGCAAGGGGCAGGCCTCCTGCAGACTCCCGCGTTTGGCCATCAGCTCTCCACTGCCGGCAAGGAGATTCGCCTGTGGGACCCCAGTCTTACGCCCCTCAACGCGCGGACCCTCAATCAGGACACCTATGTTGCTCACCCAATCCAGCCGATGGCGACCCCTCCCCGTGCGGAGTACGTTCCGAGTGAAGCACGGTGTGATGGCACGACGACGACCAAATCGGATTATCGCGCGTGGCCTTTGCAACCTCCACCCGCGAAGCCGCCGCCGCCGCCACCGCCTGCTCACGTGCCATTCACGGCGACCACGTCGTACAAGGATAACTTCAAGGCACCTCCCATGGGGCCGCCGCCAGCCCTACCAGCTCGGGCCCAGTACACTCCAAGCACTGCAAAGCTGGAGAGCACCACCTCATACGCCGCGGATTACCGCGCCTGGCCCGTTCAACCACCAGTAATGGCACCCGCTCCCCCACCAGCGCCACCCCCAGTACGCTTTGAGGGCGTGTCTGAGGCGAAGGCACAGTATGGCCCCAAGCCCCTCGCTCCAATGTCGACACCGGCGCGTGTGCCATATGTGCCAAGTGAAGCTCGTTGCGAGGGCGTCACGACCACTCGGTCCGACTACCGCGCATGGCCGGTGCAACCACCGCCACCAAGGCCAGCCACTCCAGCGCCACCACCTCCCGTGCGGTTCGAAGGCGTGTCCGAAATGAAGGCACAGTACGCCCCGAAGCCACTTGGGCCGCCTGTTGTGCCGATGCGCACGCCATATGTGCCGAGTAGCGCGAGATGCGAGAGTGAGACGGAAGCTCGCAGCGCCTATCGTGCCATCCAGCTGCCGGAGCACATCCCGCTCGCCCTCGGGGTCCAAACTCAAGGAGGAGAGTTCCACCAACTGATAGCACGTGGGGCCTTGCCGCCAGCTAAAGGAAGTGCTGTCTTCACAACATGTGAGGACAATCAAACTGAGGTAAGTACACCCTTTGCTACCCAGATTATTCGGGTGCTTTTCTCATCTAGCTCATTTATGCCTGGGTACCTGCCCCAGGCATGTGCAGACTCGCACCCCCAAGGTGCAACAGTAACCCTCGCGCCAACCACAAAGTTCCATGAGCTCCATAAGTTGTGCTGTTTTCGATATCTCCTCATACACTGAAGCACCTATGCTTCCTGTACAGGTTGCCATCAAGGTGATAGGTTTCGATGGCGCCGAGAGGCATGTTCTCGGTCGCTTCGAGTTGGTAGGCATCGCACCCGGTCGTGTTGGGTCCGCTCAAGTGCAGATCAGCTTCAGCCTAAGCGACGATGGTGGACTGCATGTCACTGCCTCGGATCGCACTGGTGGTGCAGGCTCGCGAGGCATCTATATTCGAGATCAAAGCCTGACGCCAACCAGCAATGCGCCCGTCAGCCGCACAGTAGGCGCCATTGGATACCGCTGACAATGAGGTTTTTGGTGTCGCAACTCCCTGAGCGATGAGGCAAAGACAGTGGCCGGGCATGCTCAATGTTGCTACACCGTTGTGCCATCCGCAAAAGAACGTAGTGTGTGGATCTCATAGGCCCTCGGTTGCTGCGTCAGAGTCGCGTCAAAAGCGGACGGCTAGTTTCTATTTCACGGGCGCAACCAATTATAGCATCATCCCCATCCAAATATCTCATCAACATACCAGCTCGTGAATAATACCATTCGGCGCCATGAGGGAGGGGTACGTGGGAATAATGTCCAAGTTAGGGGTTAATAAAAATTATATACATAAATAGACGGGAGGGGTGTAACAAAAAAAGGGAACCTCGAGTTGCACCTTCTCGTTCGCATCGTCGGATAAAAAAACCTTTTTAATATTCTCGCCGCGCGCGCGGCTCTGCCGAGTTACTTAGCAGCCACGCCCGCGTCCCTTAACACCTCATCTCACTTGCCTTGCGGCTCGTCCCCTCGTGCTCTACCTAGGGGCTCAGTGTTTGAGGTTTCCAGTGGCAGGCGGCGTGTTCCGATCCCTGATGGACGACTCCTCGGCCATCTCTTGCGCCATCGGGCGGTCGGTCGTCGTGCGTGATTCGCGTGGTGAGTGGTGATTTTCACGTTAAACTTTGGGTTTGGTTTTGGGGTGTTGTGGCTTGAGAAGGCGTTGTTGCCGGGTCGTGTTGGTTGGGCGTGCGTCGGTGGATTAGGCTAGTCTCCCTGCCATATCCAGTGCTTGTGCCACTAGAGCCAGGTTATTGTTCATCACGAGGGCGCCTCTGGCGTTCGTTTTGAAGATCGGGGCACTGAGTTCGCGTGCGTCCTTAATTTTCGGCTTCCTGCCTCTGGAGGCTTGGCTCGTCCTCGCTGTCGAGGTTTTGTTGGAGGATTCCAGTCCTCGCACGAGGGTTGTGAATCTGGTCAGAGTGCGTTCGATTACCGGGTATGCGGATGAGTTTTTCCCTCTTCCTCCTTTGCCGAAAGCGGAACTTTTGCCTTTTCCGCGGTTTGCGGTTTGCCCTTTGGTGCGTGAGCCGGCGTGAGATGCAAAGCAGCTATCCAGTCATGTATAGTGACGGAGTGATCCGCGGGGCTCGGCTGAATATCTCGGCCACGTTGTTTCGCGTGAAGGTCTTCGGATGGATCCCAAGAAAGTGGAAGCCGTCTCGAAAATCGACCCTACCCAAATCAACTCGATCGAAGCCGTCCGTTCTTTCCTTGGACTGTGTTCGTATTACCGCCGTTTTATACGTCGTTTTGCGATCCGGGCAGCGCCGTTAACCGCTCTCACGCGGAAAGGGTGCGATGTCCCGGTCGAGTCGCAAACAGAAGCCTGTCGCCAGGCTATCGAAGATCTCAAGCAAGCTATCTGTGAAGAACCCGTACTTGCACCTCCTCGAGACGACCGTCCTTTCCTCGTTAAGACCGACGGTCTCGCGGGACGCTCGATCCTAGCAGGGGGGTGTCGCATTCGCGAATCGACACTCGTAAGGCTTCTCTTCGTCGTTCGGTATTATCGTTAAAATTCTCTCGTTCTCGTCCTCGGTCAAAAGCTTCGCTTGGACGCATAGGATCTTGGGTTATGGAGCGCCCTCTCTCTTACTCTCGAAGAGAAGGGAAGTTTCCCCACCTTTCACCTTTCTCCCTCCTAGGCGCCTCGCAAATAGGTTTAATTCGCTATCTTCCCCGCGCTTCTCTATCTACTTCAGTGATTGCAATCAGGTTTAACTTCGCATCTCCCCCTTAGGCACACCGCACTTCTTTCGTCTTATTCGATAGGTCTCTTGGAATCCTGTGCGGCAGGATTGCCCCTCGTTTCCGTTATGGTGCGATCCCCCTTCCAGACGGGATCGCCGACAGATCGCCTTCTGATCGTCGTCCGTCGTCGTCTGGCCGGAGTGTTTGGGTTTGATTTCAGTCGAGTTGTGTGAGAAAGTCGTGGGGCGAGAGTCGGGGTGTTTTCCTGGGTGTCTCTGTCCGTCGTCCTGTCGTCAGTCGTCATTCGTCGCTCTCGCTCTCGTCGCTCTCGCTCTCGTAACACTCATACCCTACAGCCTCGCCTCTCCTCGCCAGCCCCTGCCATCACAGCCCTCCTCACACTCACCCTCGCCTCTCGCCGCTCGCTCGATGTCGCTCTCGCCGCCGTCCTCGCCCTCGCTCAAGCCCGCCTGCCCGCCTTCCTCTGCTGACGGGCTTCAGCCCGTCAGCACCTCTGAAGTGGCCTCCCTCGCCGCGCCTGCCGCCGGCTTTGCCCCTTCCTCATTGCCCTCAGGCCCTATGGGCCATCCCAATTCGTCAGACAGATAAAGGCGGGAAACTCTGCCCTTTGTCTTTTCAATATATATACGATATAACTCAATATCAATACAGTATACACGAGGGCTCTCCGCTGGAATCGCGTTCGGGCGACAAGCTCGAAGCTCGCGGCATTCACTTAAACAGCACGATTTATCCAATATCGCGGGGTTTGCACAACGTGTCGAGATGAAGCGGAGCGGAGGGGACGGGAGGGCGATCTCGCCCTCGCCAGGGGGGGAGGGGGGCTGAGAGTCCCGGAGGGGTGGGGAAGAGAGCGGAACGCCAGACATTTACCAATGTCAGATTTTTGGCAACGAGGGGTACGTTCCCCTCCCTTCACTCGGAGTAGATCTGACACATACTACAAAACCCTCGCTCTGAGGTCAGAGTCAAACACTTCCCGCCAGCCCGCCCGCTCGCTCGCTCCTCGGCGTGGGGTGTTGCCCGTGTGGGCGCTCTTCCCTCTGCCCTTCCTCGCTTCCTCGCTCGCCTCCCACTACACGCTCCTCGTCTTTCGCACTCTTCCCTACCGCGCTGCTCCTCTTGCGCGAGAATAGGCGTATCTCCCTTGTTGCGGCGCACATCGCCGGCCGACCGCACCCCAAACCTCCTCCCTGCCCGTGCCACTGAAATGGAGTTTGGTTCAATGCCGCTCTCGGTGAGTGAGCAGGCTGAGCAGCTGCTCCCGCTGCACGAGACTCCATCTCGGCCCACGTCCGTTCGGCGATCACCATCTGATGTGAGCGATGCCTTCTCTCCAGGGAGCACCAGCTGCAGCGCCTCGCCAGGTCTGCAGACGCCGCGTATGCAACTTGTGCTCGACATCGACATGACCATTCTCCATGCATGTGAGGCACCGCCTGGCTCCGAAGCTCAACCACCAGAGGGCGTTTATTCCGTATTGGTCCCAAAGTTCAACGGAGGGGGCATGTCGAAATATCACGTGCGCACGCGCCACGGGCTCCATACCTTCCTACAAGAGGTCGGAGGCTTTGCGGACGTGCACATATATACAATGGGCGCCAAAACATATGTACGGCAGATACTCAATGCGATCGACTCGAATGTTGAGCTGATTACCGGACGTGTCTTTTGTCGAGAAGATGGAGAGAACGAGATATTCTTGAAGAGTTTGACCCACTTGCAGCCCAGCATAAAAGTGAGATGCGACGCACAACACCTTGATGATGCAACGCACGTGTGAGATGAAATCTGATTTGCTATCCGGCACCAGCCCAGAGCTTCAGCATTGTGGCCGCTGAAGTGGCGCTTCGTGCATGCAATCGTGTCGACTCCCTCGCGGTCGATCCTCCACCAATTCTTTCTTTGGTGTAGGCCCTTGCCCCGTACATCATCGTTGATGATCGTGAAGAAGCCTGGGACGCAGTTTCACGTCATGCTTTATTGAAAGTGCCGGCGTTCTGCGCCTTCCATTCCAATGGCACTGCCTTACCGATTGCAACGAGTTGTACTCCAAAGTGCGCGTAGTGCGCTCCACTTGACCTTTCACTCGTGGTGCTGTCTAGGCTTAAGCCAGCGCTACCTATTGGCTTGCGCACTCCATGGGGTCCCCAGTTGTAGCTCTGGCTGTGGCTGGCCGTGCAGTTGACCTCATCATTGCGTGTGACTCATTATCGGAGGACGCCGCGAAACACGTGCCACACACCGGCTTGGGAGCTAAATGCTTGACCCCCCGCCCCCCGCCCGATCAGTGGCATCAAAGTGCCCATTCCTGATCCAACCCTGATGCATGTGTTGCGTGTGCTCAAACAAGTCCATCTTGATTGGGTCCAAGGTGGACTTGACAGTTGCGCTGAGGCGCTGCAAGTAAGATCACCACGTTGCCTTGCTAAATGACTTTATGGACATGCTTGCTGGCGAGTCTTGATAGCAAGGCTTGATGGAAAAGCTATTTGGCAAGGTTCTAGATGGATTGAGAAAACGAAGAGGGGTGGAATTGCGAGCAAGTCTTTGTTCCCCAGCAAGTTGCGCGTTGTCTGAATTGTTTGACATGCTTTCATGTTCGCCCGTCCCGTTGTAGGCATGTCGGACGTCAGTATTAGAGGGTGTTCACCTCGTGTTTTCAGGAGGTATCCTGGGTCCTCACGGAAACGAGACACACGCGATGTGGCGCCTCGCCGAGACTTATGGTAATTTGATAGTGCCACTCGCCCCCATCCATTTCATGACCTCTTCCCCGTCTCAGATTTGCTCAAATAGACCTCCTGGCGTGCAGGTGCCACTTGTTACAGGAAATGGGAGCATGGCCCCATCACCCATGTCGTGTCCAAGTTGGGCGGGAGCTTAAGTGTGGATCGAGCTATTGTGAACGGAGTGCACGCCGTTACTGTTGATTGGCTTGTGAAATCGGCCGAACATTGGCAGCGACAGCGAGAGGAGTGCTACCCAGTCCATCCTGAGAGGATCCGCGACGTGGCGGAGAGCTTGCCACCACTTTTCCCCGGCCGGAGTCTTCAAGAGCGCATTGAGGCCATCAGGTGTGCGCTACTTCTTTCATAATTAGACCAAGGCTCCTGGCTCCCATTCGCGTGCATTCGCATTTTCGACTTGCTAGGACATGAATGGCTCCTCTTGTACATGCGGTTCGACCCTTTGTTTGTTTAGGCATGCCAACCAAAATTTGATCCCTGCGGATATTCCGCACCAAGAGCGTGTGGACGCGCTCTTCACCTATGCCGCCGGCTCGATGAATGTTCGGCGCATCAAAAGAGCCTTAGCTAAATTTGCCGAGAACGGGGATGAAGGCGATGAAGGCGATGAAGGCTGGTTCCATATTCTTGAGCAGGTGTTCGAGAGGGAGATTATCAATACTGTAGTGAGAGTGGTGTATTCTGAGTCTGCCAATCCGGAAGAAGCGTCTGCTAAGGGATTCGAGCAGTAGTTGGTTGAAGTATATGAAAAAAAAACCTTTTAATATTCTCGCCACGCGCGCGGCTATGTAGCTGTCTATCGTAGCCACGCCCGTTTCCCTTCCTTTCCCTCACTACCCGCCTTGCGGCAACTCCCCTCGTGCTCTACTTAGGGGCCCAGGTTGTGGGGGGGTTGGGTAGGGCGGGGGTGCACCGGCCCCTAGTGGTCTGTCCTCGCCCTCCTCCTGTGCCTCTAGGTGGCCCGTTTCTCCCTGCGTCGGTGTGAGTGGATGATTGTTGCTGCGTCTCCTTTGTTTTCATCGCCCATCCCTTTTTGGGGTGTTTTCTAGGGAGATGCGCCTCAGCCTTAGGCGAGTTTTTCGGCTAGGCCGAGTGCCCCTGCTACGAGGCCGAGGTTGTCGTTCACTATCAGCTTTCCTTTGTCGTTTTCTGTAAAAATGGGGGCGCTGAGCTCTAACGGTCTTTTCAGCTTAGGTTTTCTCCCCTGGGCCACCTTACGAGTGCGCATTCGGTGATCGCCGTTTGGCGGGGCAATGCCCCTCACCAGGGTAGTGAACCTTATTAGCGTGGATTCCAAGACCGGTATGTAGTGGTACGTGTGTGATTCAAACTCTATTCTGTAGAAGTCTCTTATTATGTATCGCCATGCTATTACATAGAGGGTTTTTAGGCTATCTGGCGTGGCTTCTGCCGGGTATGCAAACAGTCTGTCTTTTGTTTTCTGTTTTTTTGGCCTATTTGGTTTCGGGGTGTAGTTAGCGATTGCGTCTAATGTGTCGAAGATCTTCCTCGTCGCGGGGCACCACGCTAGGTGACACGAATCTTCTTGGTATTTGCCGCACATTCTGCATTTTCTCGTCGTGCTATTCTCGAATCTGTTCCTGGTACCTATCCTCCTGTGGGTGATGTGTTTGAAGTGTGGGTGTTTGTCGGTGTGTTTTAGCAGCGGCAGGGTATATAGCTTGGCTATGTGTTTCCAGTCGTCTTTGGTGATGTCGAGGCGTTTTTCCCACGCTTTTCTGGCTGCCTGTGAGTCGTTGCGGCGTGCTGCTTTGAGCGCGACCTTTGTGATGTCGGAAACTGTGATCGCGTCGAGCGCGATTTTTCCCTTTTGTATCGCGTACTCGTCAGCTAACGGGTACTCCATGTATCTGGGTCCTTTGTATCCATTCTCCCACCGCGCCGGTGGGTGATATCGTTGAAGTTCTTCGTCGTTAACTACGTTGCCGGTGTCGGAAGTCTCTCCGAGGTAATCCGTGTTAGCGTGGATCCAAACGTTGTTGAGTTTTTTGATGTATTTCTCATCGTCTGAGACTCTAATTTCTTCTTGTTTCGCTTCCTCCGCACCTTGCGAGGCGTCTCTGTTATCTTCCAAGGAGGCCCTCTCCCTATGGTCGGGCGGTGGGCGTTCCGACGCTTTGTTGAGTATTTGTCGCGCGTGTTCGATTACCGCGCTCCATGAGTCTAGGAACTCCGATTTATGAATGGTTCGGTTTTCGTGTATAAATGTCTCTGGAAGGTGTTCGACATAGGCCGAGCACTCTTCTCTGCTGTAGGGTGTCGTGAAGGCGTCGTCCTTATACACGTTGTGCACAACGTTGGTGTGCAGGGTCTCCCACATTCGTGCCCACGAGGCACGAATCGCTGGAGGAGGGAGGTGCGGGTTATGCCACAAGGGCTGCGAGAGCGCGCCCTCGCGCGTGAAGGTTGAAGTATATGAATAAAAATGCTTAACATTGAACTAAGTTTACACTTGGTTCGCCCATGCATGGGGGGGCACGAGCCTCCACTCCTCAAACGAAATCTAACTGAGTATTAGTAATACCACTACTCTCACTAGCCCGGTACTAACACGACAGCCCTCAGCGCACCTGCCCGTACACCTTGGCGCGTGTTGTTGCCACAGATACATACATCTATGCACCCCTCCAAATCTCCCCCCTCGCAAGCCCCCGGCTCCCATTCTAACTCCCCACAAGTTAAAATGAGGGAAAAGCCCCATTGAGGCCACGAAAATCGCCTTGCAAAATCACTGACTTGACCTCCCCGAAGCAAATGTTACAGGGCCAGCCGTGTAATAGTTGGGCGTTAGCCACACCGCCCAAACCCTCAGGTAAAACTCTCGTAAAAGAGAGAAGGGAGGGGACTATTATGCTGAATCCTGCGGTCTTGCGGACTGCCGTGCCGACCGCCGATTCTTCACCTCACCGTCCGGACGGGTGTGGCTGCCCTCTCGTTTGGCTGTTTCGTCTTGCTCTCCCCTTGTTTGATTTTGTTTCGCTCATTGCCATTGCCCTCTCGCATGGAAGCTCGATTCTAGCAGGGGGGTGTCGCATTCGCGATCGACCTCGTTCGCGCCCTTAGACCAAAAGCGTTCAATTATCCCCATCCCTGCTAACACCTTTTGTTGTCACCTGGAGGTTACTTGACACTTCACATGTTGAAATCCACACGTGGGTCTGACTCCATTCCTTCGATTTGGGGCAGGGTCGATATCTCGTTGAAATCACGATCCACGTCTCACACACGCTCATTATATTTTGACAGCATCGGATTGACCAACCTCAGTGTGACGTTAGCTAGTGTATTGATGCGGTGTGACGTTAGCTAGTGGTGATTGAACGTTTCTCGCCTCAACGGAACTTTTGGTCGTCTAGCGTCTCGCATCTTTTGTTCATTCTTACGCGAGACTGACAACACCCTATCCACCAATGTCTTTACATCTTTATTGAAATTATCATCTAACAGAATCGAATTCAAAACATCTGCATTTGGATTATCAATGTTATCCATTTGGTGTACTAACCCCGCATTTTGTGCAATTTTCTTGAACTCATCGTAATTGACATAACGTTTGAATGATATGTATACAACCTTTTTGAGGAGATGGAAAGTGGCGACTTTGTGATGAACACCAAGTTCGATCAGGATGCTCTCTGGCGTTTGCGTGACCGGTTCGTGACGGTTGGAGATGAGCCCCTTGTAACTGTCGATCGCATCAACTAAGTTTACACTTGTTTCGCCCATGGGGGGGCACGAGCCCCCCTCTCTCTCCACTCCTCCCCTGCCATGGGGGAGGAACCACCCACTCTCCTGGCGCGCCTGATGGCTGATGGGCCTGCCAGGAGCACACTGCCCTGCTGACCCATCTCTCTCCCCACAGGCACGCCCGATTCGCCCGCCCTAGCCTGATGTCGTGGCCTGCCCATCCCTCTGACCAGCCCCTCCTCCCCCTGGCCCCCCCTGATCAGGACCCCCCAGCCAGCTCCAGTCGACCTGCAGGGCCGCGGAGCGCCAGCGAGGGAGAGGCAGGAGGGGCCAGGGCCATGCCCCAGCCTCACCTGCCCCCTGAGCTGTGATCCCAGGCCCTTGCAGGCCACCTGGGGACCTGAAGAGGGGCCGCAGGCGCGCAGGGAAGAGAGGAGGAAAAGGGAAGAGGGAGGGGAGGGGGGAGCGGCAGCTCTCCCCTCCGGTGTTTATTTACGTGTCTTCTCGAACTATTTGGGTAAGGGAAGACGGGCGCGCACGAGCGCGTTGAGCGGCTGCAGCAGCAGCAGGGCGAGGGCGAAGGCGACGATCCCGAGCGTGTGATGGGCCGCCGGCGACCATGCATCCTTCGTCGACCCTGGCGGCTGCGCGGCGGCCACGTCATGCGTGACGAGGAGGCCGCTGGAAGTGCGCGCGTTTTCTTTTCATCGAGGGGGGCACGCACTAGTACTCATTTTTTGGTGGGGTAGATGACTTCCCGGGCTAGCTGCTCAGAGCGTTCCACTCGCTTCTGGAAATTTTTATAGGCTGGTGCTGATTGTTTGAGGTCAAATTTGCGTTGCAGTTGTTTATCTGGTGGGGGCGGGGGTTTCATTTTTGGCATGGCTACTCGCACTTCCATTATCATCGATAAAAAAATTATGGGCGAATGTCCCCCCCGGGCGGCATCTCCCTCGTGCGTCGTCTCCGGCCGAGGACCGCTTGGTGTGCCCTCCAGCGAGGAGACCAATCGCGCGTGATGGCGCTGCTTGAGGAGCACCCCGTGGAGACGCTCGCATGAGATGTACGCCCCCCTTGCCGCGGTGGACTCGCTCGGCAGGAGCGCCCTCATGGTGAGCTCGACCCGGTGTCCTGGGACGCCGAGCTTTTTTGTATTTGATGTTACTGGGCCTTGTGGGTTCAATCTTTACGGGAGCTGAACCCGAACCGATAAGCGGCCTTTTGTTTTCAATCTTCACTTGGGAAGCTGAACGCTGAACACGAATCGACACCTTCTAGCAATTCTTGGAGGTGGGGAGTTAATTCCGAATCGACATAAGCTTTGATTGTACGAAGCAGATCATCACGACTCATATTGATGATTGTTTTCGCAGTCAATTTCTTGCTCAAGAGAGTGTGTATCATATAAACCAGTGTGAATGATTTATCAGCCTCGCAAATGGCATGTAAGGTGTCTTTAATGTTCGTATTGTGCTTGAAATCGAATGAACTGAATAAGGACTTACATTCGAAAGTGTACGTCCACAAATTTGGGTTCGACTCAAGCAGCCTCCTCACAGGGAGTTGTTGCTCCCCCCCGGGTTGACCCCAACCGGCGGCGGCGGACTGATGCTGTCCAATGCTTCCGCAATAACCTGCATGGCAGATTTAGAAGTGCCATATGGCGGAAAGAGAGGTGTGATGAATTTTTTAAAGTTATCGTCCATTTTTTTATTATCCATTGCAATCGCTTGCGTATTACATCATCAGCCACCATTCCATTTGTAGACATGGTTGAGCACTGTGAGGTGGGTGCCTTTGCTCAAATACTATAAGATTTTTTTTGTACCGGTGCATCGCGTATTTGGAAACGAGGGGTACCAAATGAAGGCAAACGACCTCCGCCCCATCGCCTCGCTCCGCCTCTCCCAAGCCCGTCTCCCTGCCTCCTCTGGAGGCGGGTGAGCCCGTCATTGGCCCATTCCCAACTTCAGCCGCACCTCTCGCTCGCCGCTTCCTTTCCATCTCCTCCGTCCTCCGTTCCCATCCGAGATCGTGGTAACCTCGGATCCGTCAGGGCCACCCGGCCAGGGCCAGGGTGAGAGGGGTCTCTGCCATAAGGCATGCCCAGTGGAGTGTTGGCCTTGCCCGCCTGATGCTGTCTCCCTGTGGTCTGCAGTCTGCTGTCTCCCATGGGGGAGGCTAGCATGGCTGCTGTGGGTGCTGTGGCCGGGGCCACGGCCACGGGCCGTGTGGTGCGCACCCGGGTCCCGGGTCGCACGCACCTGCTCGGCCTCCGAGGGTGGACGCGGCCGCTTCGCCAGCGACTTGTCCATGGGGGTGGGGGGGCCGCCCTCGGCGGAGGGCCCGGAGGAAAGGGGAGTCACGCCGGCGCGCTCCATCGCGTCTAACTATAAAGTTAGTTGTGAATGTGAATGTGAATGTGGGGGAGTGTCACTGGAGTCTGGAGTGTCAGATTTTTCTTGTTGTGTGTCGGTTTGATCTTAGTGCTGCGGGCGGTTGGCGCATGGCTCATCCGGTGTATGTGGCTAGGTACGCTAGCCAACAAGATGCTCCAAGATGCTCTACAAGCATACAATTCTCAACGGGCAGCGGGCAGCGAGGCGGCTCCCATGAAGGCATGCTGTGAACGGTATTTTCTTATAACTGCACTACCATTACTTCTACCCGCGCGGCGGGGCGCCTAGAGCGGGCGATGGCGGGGCCTCGTGCTGTCCTCGACGAGCTGGCGGCGCTTGGCAAGGAGCCAGCAGAAGTGAGGCCGTGGCTCAAGAGGATTTCTGATTCGACGGGTATCCCCAACCCCTTCGGTCAGCACGGCCCAGACGGGCCGCGCGCGCTCGCGCTAGCGCTCGACAAAGCAGATCCTCTCGGCACTGTGCGATCTGAGTTCCACATCCCCAAGGCAGCCGACGGGAGCGAGACAGTCTATCTGACGGGCCACTCGCTTGGGCTGCAGCCGGTGTCGACAGCTGGTGCCGTCAAGTCCGAGCTCGACAAATGGGCCACGCGCGGCGTCGCCGGCCACTTTGAGGGCGATTTGCCGTGGGCATCCTGCGAGGAGAAGGTTGTCGATCTGCTTGGTGAGCTCGTCGGCGCCAAGACGCCCAAGGTCGAGGTCGCCGCGATGAACTCGCTGACCGTCAATCTTCACATGCTGATGGCAGCCTTCTACCGGCCGGTCGCTGGGCGTGCTGCTATTCTGATCGAGGCAGGCGCCTTCCCCTCCGACAGATATGCTGTTGCCTCGCAGATCGCCCACCACGGGTATGACGCAGCGGAATGGATGATCGAAGTGCAGCCGGATCCCGACACAGGGCTGCTTAATACGGACACAATCACAAGCATTATCGACCAGAATGAAGGGCGGCTCGCGCTCGTGCTGTTAGGAGGTGTCAACTATTTGACTGGACAGGTGAGGTCCCACCACTCATTGCGACCCATGGTACTATGTTGCACAGCTCTAATGTTGCTGTCGTGGATCCGGCGCCTTGTGGAGAGCTTCTACACTCCGACGTACGCATTCACTTAACCCCGACTGAACACTAGTGAGTACAGTATAGACCTCGTGAGGGATCTGCCTCTAGATGACATCACGCTCCGTATTCAGCTACGCCCCCCCCCCCCCCCTTCCCCAAATATGGTACGTGCCACGACCAGGTCCTTGAAATGCAGGCTATCGCAGCACACGTGGCTCAGCTGAACGCCTCTCGCCGCGCGCCTTCTGGCACGCCGCCAGTAATCCTCGGCTATGACCTTGCCCACGCTGCAGGCAACGTGCCACTTCGTTTGCATGAGTAGGCAACCCTTGCCCCATGGGACACTTATGACATAAGCCGAGCGATTTCAGACAACCAAATTTATTGCACTGACCTTTAGTCGTTGTACGTCCATTTGGTGCCAGCCAAACATTTATACCATTCGTTCGCCAAGCCAGCTCTCAAATCGTGACACCTCGCCATGTTTGGCTCACATTGGTAGGTGGGGGATCGATTTCGCAGCTTGGTGTACGTACAA
The DNA here is from genome assembly GCA_018136815.1 of Isochrysis galbana. NCBI lineage: Eukaryota > Haptophyta > Isochrysidales > Isochrysidaceae > Isochrysis > Isochrysis galbana. Next base: position 345,675 of record CM030938.1, read on the forward strand.
GTACCTCAACGCAGGCGCCGGTTGCCTCGGCGCTATTTTTGTACACGAGCGGCACGCGAACGGTAAATGCTTTGGGTGCTACACATGGTAACAGCAGCTGGTTGACTCTCGATTAGCGACTGCTGGATTGCACGCGCTCACCGGGAGCAGCTGGTTCCTTAGGGCATGAGACTGCTTCCTAACACCTGACCACACATTCCTCTAACACCCAACTCATGCTCCACTACTCATTGCAGATACGGCAACCTATCCTCGCCTAGTTGGATGGTGGGGAGTCCCGCACGCTCCTGGACCTCGGTTCGAGATGCGTCACGCATTTGAACCTTGTGAGGGAGCTCCCGGCTTCGGGGTCTCGAACGTCAACCCTCTGATGGTGGCGTGCCTTCAGCAAAGCCTCCGAACACTAAAAGCTGCTGGTGGCATCGCTGCTGCAAGATCCAAATCCATCATTCTCACCGGCATGATGGAGAAGTTGCTGCACACGACAGGTCTCACTACCCCACGGGCGGCAAATGGTCTGTCACGCCACATCGATCGCATAACATGGCGCTTATTCCCGATAAGCGATGTTGCCACACATGTGCGAGAGAGAATGTGTGCCGCAGCCTCATTTTTCTCTTTCTCGTGAGGCCAATGCAAATGTAGCGCGGTCATTATCATAAACTCACTCGCGCCTTCGACTCCATCCGCCTCAGGAGCCATCCCGGCACGATGTGGCGTAGCGATCATCACGCCAACGAACGCGACCCTCCGCGGCTGCCAACTGTCGTTACGCGTCATTCCGCCTCCCGGTCGGATGGCCACCGGGGGCGGCAGTGGCGCGATGCGTCACCTCGAGTCGGAGCTCGAGAAGAGGGGCGTCATTACAGACGCCCGGGAACCCGACATCGTGCGCGCAGCACCTGTGCCGCTGTATAATAGCTATGCGGATGTGGTCGCCTTCGTCGAGCGACTAGGAGATGCACTCGTGGATCTCGCAAACCATTGGGCGTGACCGGAATCTATTTTGGGTCTCGCACATTCTTGGGCATAAGAGGACCCACAATTCCATTCCTATGCCAGTCAATGGCCGCGATGCTGTGTGCGCATGCTACATGCAACAGTGCATTTATGTCATCAGGCGGCCCCTGTTGTGTCATCAGGCGGCCCTTGTTGTTGTCGTTGGCTAGCTTGCTTGTCTCCACACTATGGGAGGGATTTGGGGGGCGAGACTAGACGAACTCCCCTATTTCTAGAGCTGGCCAAGGCACCGAGGCTGAGGCTAAGCCGAGCGTCGCGTGGAGACGGCTGGACACCCTGAATCTCTCTTGAAAGCTCAGCCTCCTACGCTGGCTTTCGTGTACCACCCGCAACGTTTCCCCCACACTGGTGAGGCCGCGGAGTTTCTTGCTATCGCCCTGGCACCATCGCGGTGACCGGGGCGGTCGTGAAGAGGAGAAGCGACGCCATCGCTCGCGCTCTCCTCGCAACAGAACCGGATGAAGTTCTTTTTATAATGAATAAACCTTTTAATAGTCTCACCGCACACGCGGCCGTGGACCCTCCACTTTCTACTCACGTAGGAAAACTTTCTACACCCCCACTTCCCCGGCCCTTCTCCCCCCGCCATCTGGCGGCTCCCCCCGTGCACTACTAGGGGGATAGGGGTGAAGGGCTTAGATATGGTCCGGCGGCCCGCGCCTCCCCCCGGTGATCATTCCCCCCCTTCCTCCTGTGTCTCCGAGTGGGCGGTGGCCTCAGCCCCGACTTATCCTGTAAACAGGTGCGGAACTTACCTATTCTTCGGTGAGCGGTGAGCGGAGCTCTCGCTCCGCCCACCCGCCCTTCTCCGCGCTCTCTCTCCCCTCCCCTCCCTGCGGCACGCGCGATGGCGCGCCTGCGGCAGGCCTGCAGCTGCCCCTGGCGACCCGTGGAGGCTCCTGGAGGCCAGCTCTGGGGGCAGAGGAGGCTGGGGCTGGGCCCTAGTCTCCCCTGCCTCTCCCTCGCTGGCGCTCCTGAGCCTCTGGGGCCCCCAATCTGCACCTGTCTGCCTGTCGACCAGGGGGGGAGGGGGGGTTGGAGCGATGGGCTGGCCACGAGGGGCCAGGACCAGCGAACCAGGCGTGCCTGTCAGTGGGAAAGTGGGTCAGCAGGGCAGTGGCCTCCTGGCAAGCCATCAGGCATGCCAGGAGGATGGGTGGTTCCTCCCCCACGGCAGGGGAGGAGTGGAGAGAGAGGGGGGCTCGTGCCCCCCCATGGGCGAACCAAGTATAAACTTAGTTGATGAAATTCTTTTTATAATCCTCCACACTACGACGCTTACAGTCAATCGTACCACCATGGATGGTCCGCAGTGTATTTACATATACATTTCCTCCAGGGAACAAGAGGAGAAAGAGTCCAAGATATCGAGTAGACCATGAAAGTGGTTCCGCGGACATTGTTGTGTAGGAATATCTGCTACCATATTGTGGCTATCGACGTGCTTCATTCAAAAATTGTAAGGACTTGCTTCGCGACCAAGTCGCGTAGGGAAAAGCCTCGGCGCGTGCAGGATATGCTCGGTTTCCTTGAAGGCGACAGGATCCAAAAAAATTTTCTTGAAGATGCCCGCTATGCTACTATCTGTTTTCTCCCCTTTGGGATCTCGCTCGACATCGCCCTCGCCCCCCCATCTCTCCCCTTCCCGCTCCCCCCGCGTTCCTTTTTGTTTGGTTTCGGGGGTCGGCCCACGTACACTACACACTACTTTGGGCCTAGCGTTGGAGGAGGGGGGCGGGGGCAGGCCTCTATTATGGATACATCCATTATCCATTCGCTTCTACTGTTATAATCTCCTTGCGTGGGGAGCCCTGCAGCTTCTTCTACAGCTCCCCCCGCGGGTCTTACGGGTTCCCCCGCCGATTTCCCCCCCGCGGGTCTTACGGGTTCCCCCGCCGGGTCTTACGGGTTCCCCCGCCGATTTCCCCCCGCGGGTCTTACGGGTTCCCCCGCCGATCTTACGGGCTCTTCTCCCGTCGTTCTCTCATTTCTCTGCACGTGAAGTGTCGTTCCGTCAATCATGGGACATCAATCGAATGGAGCCATCAAATGTCAATAGTTATTTATACAACAATAATCACATGATGGCCCATTCTCGATGTTTAACACCTACGGCGTGCGCTTTCGGTTTGGCTAATTTTGGCATTCCCTGATAGTCACACCACGGAGCGCGCGTACCAAAGCTGATCATCTCTGCACACGCGCTGGGGCTCCAACAGTACAGAACACAGAACTCGCGGTCGCCCCATGGGCCATGGGCCATGGGCGAACTAAGTATATAAACTTCGCAGTTGAGTTATTAAATGATGAGAAGAAGGAAGGCATCGTACTTGGGGCGATTGAACAGTTTCCGGCTTTTGTTTCGGGTGGCCCTCGGCCCTCCACATCCAAACCTCCAGAAGGAACCGAATGCAGGCAAGCCGCAAGCCGCCTGTCCTGGACAGTGGCAATGGGGGGGCGGGGGGCGGGCGCAGCGCAGACATGCGTCTAGCTGCCTCCCGGAGATGTGCGAGTTCGGCGAGACACGGCTGGGGTGCGTGGCATGCAGCAAGCCCCCGGCCCACGCCTCGCCTGGGTGTGGGCGCGAGGGGTCCGTACCAGCACCCCCACCGCAGATCGGCAAATCGATGCCCCCCAAGAGGGCGGGGTCACGCGGCCACTGCCACTGCCATCGCACTGCCATCGGCCCAGAGTCCGATTTTTTGGTAATGCCCATTTCGTAAGAGCAGTGAATCTTCAATTTTTTTTGGAAGAGCAGTGGTGCAATAGCAGGTATGCGCGGTGAGTGATGAATGCAGAATGTTGTTGTTCACCGCACCCCTTTCCTTCCTCTCACGCATCAACACGTCAAAATCGGTGGAAACGTTTCACACTGCTTCCAAGCTGTCACCCGAATTCGGCGATAGCCGCAGGAACGCAGCGATCAGACCGTAGTGCGGTTGAAAGCCTGCCACTGAGAATCACAGGAATCAAACCTGGTATACTTTCGGGGCAACGCACAATTCGTCGGCAAATAGGATATTGCTCGACCACTATTACCATGTCTGCGTGTCCACAATTTTACGTTTTCAGTGGGCGCGCCGATTGAGACGAGCCGCAAGACGCCGACGTAGAGCATCGACTTCTGCCTCCTTTGTCCGCAATTGCGCCTCGAGTGTGGACAGATGGGGCAGAGGCGGTGGCACCCTCCTAACAGGCTGGTGAGTGTGGTGCAGCAGCTGCTCGAGTGGCAAGTCGGCGCTCTTAGCCTGAGGGAAGAAGGCCATTCCACGCGCTCCCCGAGGCGCAACGTGGCAGAGTAACTTGTGTCCCAGCATCGGCGAGTGCATACGAATGGGCCGCACGGTGCGCCAGAGGCCAGAGGGGGACTGACCACGAAGCCGCGAGGCAGACGACGAGCGTCGCTGTAGTCTTCCTGACGAGACTGGCCGCCAAGATCTAAAGGTAGTATGTGTTAAGCCAACGCCCCCGATAGTGAACAGGTCCGTCCGTTGCACGTCGCCCTTGTTTCCGTGTATGTGCTATTATCGACCATCGACCTACTATATAAGACGAGAGCTCAGGGGCTCGCACCTCCTTTTCCTCCAATCCCGCCATCCCTCTGGCTACGCTGGCACGGGGCGCGTCCCCGCCCCCACGCTCTCTTGTCTCCAGGGCTCCTCTCTCCTCTCTGGCGCAAGGGGTTCTCCGTCTCGAATGCACCCCCCCTGCCCTCTCCCGCATAGCCAGGCTACAGCCAGACTCCAGACTCGCTCCCGACAAGCCCCGTAGCTAATAACACGCTAGGGTTCGTCAATTAGCTACCGCATAGCAAGGTTCCGCCAAGCTGTCCCAACCCCATCCGGTTTCGTCAATCGCAGCTGAGCCGGGGGGCCGGGGACCGGCCTCCTTGCATCCTTGCACGGGTCGCGAGTCCGGAGCCGGAGCTTCGGGAGCCGCAAGCACCGCCCTGGCCCCTCCATCGAGAGACGGGGGCTCCTCGCGCTCCTCCCCTCGTAGTGAGTAGTGAGAGGAGCACCTAGCCTAGCACGGAACATTCGACCAGGTACACCCTCACATTCCCCACCCAGGCACCCAGGAGCCAGGAGGACAGCCGGACTAGCAGCCAAGCTTAGCAGAGCTTAGGGCGGTCAAACAGTGTTTTTTTATAAGGGGTGAAAAAATGACCATCTCAGAATTGAGGAAATTTAAGGATTTTTTTCGGGAGAAAGTTCCCAATACACCCAACTAGCACATATCCGGGGCCCATTAGGACCCGGACCCCCCCCTTGGCCCTTGGGCCCCCATAACAAAACGTAATCAAAAACTGACAAAAGACGCTAAAATCGCAAAAGCTCAAAAAGCCCAACTTCGAACCGATGCCGGGCGCGCTGCGTGGCCGTTTTCGACGATCCATCCGGATGGCGGACCCCACCAGATACCATATACGCATATCCCACCCGGATGGTCACGCCAATCGGGCAGGCCGCGCGCCGAACCCTCGTCGAAATCACCCACCCGCCGAGCCCATTGAACGTTGAGCCGTCGCCGAGGGAGGCCCGGAGAGACCAACTTCGAACCGACGCCGGGCGCGCTTCGTGGCCGTTTTCGACGATCCATCCGGATGGCGGACCCCACCAGATACCATATACGCATATCCCGCCGCGAGGGCAGCCTCAACGCGGAGGCTTGTCAGCCACGCGTGGACGGCCGCGTCGGTGAGCTGGTCCTGGTTCTCGATGCCGAGTTCGAGTGAGGGCAAATCCTGCGAGGGGCGGGTCGGGATGGTCAGGGCGGGGTCTGCGGCAGCCAGGGTAGCCGCGTGCGCGCGCTGTGAGGAGCTGGGTGGGCTGCGCGGGCCATGATGCCAGAGGGTCAGGGGGTGGTCGGACTGTCGGCAGCCCGACACGGCGCTGCATCGGGCGGGAATCAAATGCCGAATGTAGCTTAGATATAAAGGAATCGATCCCCCCGCGGGCGCGACCGCCCATTCTTTACGGGTAGAGCGTGAGCGCGCGTGACGGAGGGGGGGGGAGGGGGGGAGAATCGCACCATTTCCTGGCTAAGATTTTCGTGGCGGCAGGTGGCCCCCCCTGAAGGTTTTTTATTGGGCCTCGCGCCACGGTCAAAAAATGCAGCCCAACCCTTACTAATAGTTAAAAGCCCCTGTTTGACCGCCCTACAGAGCTCCCTCGCGCACGGGCGAAGTTGTCGCCGCGGGGAGGCACCCTCCCCCCGGCGACACCTTCGCCTCCCCTTCGGCCAATACCCCCTCCTCGGCCCCCCCACCCCCCCTCCCCCTTCCCCCAGAGTAAGCACCCACCCCTCGGTAGGGGTAGGGAGCCTAGATGGGAAATACGGTGCAGGGGCCTGCAAATACAGCCAAATACATATGTATTTGGCCTCCGGCCAAATACATTTCAAATACATTCGAGGCCTACTACACAGGACACGCTTCAAATACAGCCAAATACATATGTATTTGGTCTTTGGCCAAATACGGTAAATACGTATTTTCCATCTAGGGTAGGGAGTATAAGAGGACGCCTCTTTACTCCCCTAGGGGCCCTTTCGGAAAAGGGCAAGGGGGACGGATAGCGCGGCCCCAAGCAGCAAAGCGGAGACACTCTCCCCCCCCCCCCCCCCCCCCCCCCCCCCTCCCCCTCCCCCCCATCACTCTCTCTTCAGCCGCAGTCGACCAAAAGGCTTGCGCCCGGACTCCGCACTCCGAACCACCGAACCAGGCCCTGAGGCCCTCAAGGTAATGCAGCGCACGTGGGCCGTGTGCACCTCCCTGAAACCGATGACGAAGGAGAGAAGGGGGGAAGGGAACGAGAGGGAGGGGAGATAAAGAGGGCGGGGTGTCGGTAGCGAGGCAGCGAGTGCCGAGTCGAGTCTTTTAAGGGTGTCAGCCTCCCAGAATCCCAAGATTTCTCTCTCTCCCTCTCTCTCTCTCCCTCTCTCTCTCTCTCTCTCTCTCTCTCTCTCTCTCTCTCTCTCCGCCCCCTCCTCGCCCCCCCCCCCCCTCTCTACTTCGTACCCTGGCCCGCTCGTCCTTCCCGGCGCTGCTCTCGCCGGCCTCGCGCGCACTCCCCCCCTCTCCCCTCTCTCCCCCCCTTTTCTCTCTGCAGCAACCTCTCCCTCACCTCCATCACCTCCCCGTCGTCCCTCTCGCACGCTCGCTTCCCATTCGTCAATCCTCCTCTCTCCTCTTCTTCCGCTCGTGTTATGGCCTCTATGTCGATAGGCGGTGGGGCCCCAAGGCGGCCCCGTGACGTTGGCACTGAGGAGCATGTGCCGCCGCCAACCACTGAGGAGCTGACAGTCTCGCATGCCGCGCTCGACGGTGCGTCGCCAAAGAAGCTCATCCACTTCGTCCATCAGACGCAGGAGGCGCGCATCTCGCTCACTGAGAACTTCGACTCGCGCTTCTCCGACCTGGTTACCGCGGGTAAAGGAGAGGAGTACCCGGAGTTAGTGGAGCAGTTCAAGGCGCTGTACGCCGCGTGCGACGTCTCGCTCGAGACCATCGCCACTCGCCTAGCCTCTATTCCGGCAGGGCAAGCAGCCTCGAAAGTAGTGACGTCGATTGTTCTCGAAGAGCGTTCGCGTGCTGATGCACACCTGCAGGTGTGCCAATTCGTTGCCCACGGACTCATGTGTAGATCAAGCTTCTCCTTGTGCTAGCGCGAGTGAATGTCTCTCGGGCCTCCTGATCGCATGCAGGTGCAGGTGATGCGGCAGCACAAGTCGGTTGCCGGCGCTGCTGGTGAAGAGGGAGTCGCCGATACTGCTGAGGTGAGCGCAAGCTGGCACCCCTATTTACACTATCTGCTATGAGATTGGGCGGGCCATCATGAAAAGGTTGCTGCCTGACCAAATTGAAAGCATGTTGTGCATTGAACAATCTTCGGGGTGCTCCAGCCCATTTCCAACATCATTCGGATGCCACTCAAGCCAAGCACGGCTGAATGCTCGTTTCCCCACTGGATGGAGAAGGGTGCTCAAGTGTTGTACATCAGAGCTCCCTTCCATCCCTTTCTTCATGGCAACTCTTGCTGTGTAAATGTTCGACAGGCACTTGCCATGGTGGAAGCCAATGAGAAGTCTCACATAAGCAAAATCGCTGAACTTGAAGAAGAGCTGCGCGCCGAGGCCGCCGACATGGACGATTGAAGACAGAGAGATGCCCACATCACACACGGAGATGCCCCTGATACGTGTGGAGGCCTCCCTTTAAAGGCCTTCCGATGGTCGACATAGTGAAGCAAGAGTCAAACACAAACGTGGGCCAAGGCTGAACGCTCTGAAGATCGATGCACCGCTTGCTGAAATCATCGCTGGTGATGTGCAGCTCTTGTGTGCGCTGCTCTCGCAACAAGTAATTTCAGCTGATTAAGGAACTCCCTTACGCTATACGACCATCGAATAGGATTCAGGGCTCGACCTCGCGCATTGGGTTCTATTCGAATCAATTCTACAACTTGCTCTCGAAAAGTACACGATAGACAATAGCCAGCTGGGCGCATTGCTGCAGTTTTACGCACGCGCGTGTATTTCGTGTTGCATATGTGTTGGGGTGCGGCGTGCAAAGTGCAAAGTGTGTGTGTAATGATAATAAATCATCTTAAATCGCTAGCTGATTGGACACAACTTTTCAGCCCCAAATTCCCGCCATGCCTGACAAGCCAGTTGTTCGAGTGATATCGGAGGGGAGGGGCACTGCCCCCTCCCCTCGATGAGAGACTGAAAGCTCAGGCCTGCGGCTGGCCCACCATTGCGCACTCGTCGGCTCCCACCCGGACCCGTACGACAGCGCGCACCACAGGGCCTCAAGGTGCCCGCCCTCCGCCGCATTCTTACTGCACATCCTCGACGGCGTGCAACGCTGCTCCAGCGCCCACCTCAGCACCGCCACGTGGCCTTCACGTGCCGCCATCTCACAGCACGACGAGTCCCATCACGTCCCACGCGCACGCGCACGCCCAAACTCGCTCGCGCGCCCACTGAAGCACCGCCAGGTGACCACCCTCCGCCGCCGCCGCGCAGCAGCTCGCGTCCCAAGGGCACCCGCGCGCCCGAAGATCACGCAGCACCTCCAGACGGCCCGCGCGCGCCGCCGCCGCGCACGTCGACACGCCCCACACGCACCGTCGGGGGGTCGCCTCCATCCAACTCCAACACTAGCTAGGCGGCGCACCGCGTCCGTTGACGCCGCCGCGCCCGCCGCCGCCTCCGCGCAATCCTCGTCCCACGGGCAGCCGTGCGTGCGCGCCCACGGCAGCACCTCCGCGTGCCCACCCCGCGCCGCCGCCGCGCACGTCTTTGGATCCCACACACATGCACCAGTGCCCGCGAACCCACCGCAGCAACAACAGGTGGCCACCGCCTTCCGCCGCCGCGCACGTCCGCGCGTCCTACGGGCAGTTGTGCTCGCGCGCCCACGCCAGCACCTCCATGTGACCCCCCTGCGCCGCCGCCGCGCGCGTACTTCAGCGTGCGCAGGTTGCCACGCCGCCAGCCGCCAGCTCTGGGGGCAGAGGAGGCTGGGGCTGGGCCCCGGCCTTCCCTGCCTCTCCCTCGCTGGCGCTCCTGAGCCTCTGGGGCCCCCACGCTGCACCTGTCTGCCTGTCGACCAGGGGGAGAGGGGGGGTTGGAGCGATGGGCTGGCCACGACTGGCCAGGACGCGCGAGGCAGGCAAGCCTGCCAGTGAGAGAGTGGGTCAGCAGCAGGGCTGTCTGCTCCTGACAAGCCATCAGTCAGGCGTGCTAGGAGCATGGGGTGGTTCCTCCCCCATGGCAAGGGAGGAGTGGAGAGATGCCCCCCCATGGGCGAACTAAGTATAAACTCAGTTGGACCTTAGACAATTCCTGGCTTGAGTTGCAATTTCAATGATGGGACGTCGAGCAAAAAAATCTGACCAATAGGTACAAACAGGTAACAAAAAAATGCCATACTCTGATACTCTGAAACAGATCGCATCCGAAAGGCGACGTGGCGATCAATCCTGCCTCTTCTGGCGAACCGGGCGTTACGCCGTGCCCCCTCTTTCCGCCGGAAGAGAAAGGCTTGGCCCCTCGTCCGTTTCTTGCGCGCCCTCCCATACTCTGGCCGCCACGACATGGTGCTGGTGTCTTTGTGGGCCCTGGTTCTGCGAGGCCAAACAACGAGTGCAGCGTGCTTCCCTTCCTCTTCGACCCGGCTTGCCCGGCGCGTTGTACTCGTGGCATCACTGCCGGCTTGGCGTAGACGTGGGAGGAGCCGAGCTTGCGCACTTCCTTGTTCAACACAATGAGCATATCGGAGCCTGCAATCTTCTCGATCGTGCCCTCGCCGAAGACGTCGTGGACTACTGCAGCGCCAGCACATGCTCGCTGCTCGCCACGGAGCATGGCTTCCGCAGTGCCGTTGGCCCCGCCGCAATACACCCATGTGTATTCGACGGGGCTGGCCTCGTCGGAGGAGAAGGAGTCCGGAAAGATGCCCATGATGCAGTAAGGGAGAGCGGGAGAGGCGAGGCGCGAGGCGCGAGGCGCGGGGCTGCGGGCGGCAGGGCTTGGTGGCGCGCAACGGGGAACGGTAGAAGATAGAAGTCATACTACGGGCCTATTATAGCTGTAATGCGGTTGGCGAAATCTAATAGTAGATTCTAACAGCACTTTTGGAGCACTTGGGCTAACACCTCCCCCAGGAGGTGTTTTCCAGCGAAATCGCTGGGCAACTATTAGATCACAGACCCTGCAAGGAAACAAGGGGAAGACCGGGATTACACGGGAAAGCGCAAGGGAGCGGATCTCGGCTGCGGCTGCATGCGGGCGCGGAGAGAGGGAGGAGAGGGAAGGGCGGGGCGCCGGGAGGGGAGACACGTTCTAAGAATAGAGCGTGTCGTGGGGCATGGAGGGTGTTCGCGCGCTCCCCCTAACGCAACAAATAGATTTGCGGTGCAATTAAAAAATCGCTATCCGACATAAGTTAGAACGAACCTCCCAACCTCCCCCCCCCCCCCACACACAAGCACGCAATGGCGTGCGTTATATTGGACATAAGCATTCAGCCGGGAGGGGCGCCGACTCCCGTTGGTCGCGACATTGCCTTGCGTGCAACTTGCCTGTGGGTTGATGGAGCCCCACTCATCAAACAGGAGGAGATGAAAATATTAGGAAGTGCGCGCGCAAGCGGGCTGGGATAAGGTGAGGGGGGCAACCTGATCGGCGCATCAATGTAGCACATGGAGGTTGTGGAGCGAAGCCGTTTCCAAACATGGCTGTTTTAGGGCCCTCAGTCTAAATGGACGCTTCCAGAACGCCGTCGCGAGGAAGATTTCGCTCAGAAGGAAAATAATTCATCACTGCTGGTCGAACGATCTCCTCCGAGCAGCATGGTCACCTGAGGCACTCATGTGCGGGTTATTGCAGCATGCTAGGCACCGGATGGGTGAGCACGCTGTTGAGGTGGCGCGTCTTGCGGCAGTGGCGGCGTTGCGCAATCCTCAAGGTTGCTGGCATCCACTAGGGAGGCGCGGGAAGAAACAACAGTGAAGCGTGAAGGCGCTTCAGGGAGAGGCGCCGGTGGGGCGTGCGGTACACGGGCACCCGAGAAGTCTAGGGGAATGGCATCAACAGCACCATCCTCCCTCACATCGGCGACGGTACGTCCGACACAAGTATGGGCCAATCGAGTTGGTGGCGGGGTTGTAGTGCCTACTGGGCGAGAGATGCGCTTCTGGGCAGAATTCGAACTCTCAGCCGCTGCGCCCAAGGCTCGAGAATCAGGTCGGCAGGTCGATGTCCTCGACGCCGAAGCGCGCGACGACAGGTCTGCCATCGACTCGCAAGGGGAACGTTCAGGCCTTGACTCACGGGGAGACAGGCCTGTCTTAGAGGCCGGAGATGTTCCAGCAGCGGCGAATTCTCGTGCGATTTCGGACCGCAGCGCTTCCCGTCGTTTTGCAAAGTCGGCTCGAACTGCAGCAAGAGCAGCAGCTTCAGCAGCTTTTTGCTCTACGTCTAGCGCGGCAAGTCGGGCGGCGCCATCGCTAGGAATACCGCGAGGCGAAGATGCTGAGCTAGAGGCAGTGGCCGATAGACGCGGGGATGTGGGGCCGCCTCGAGGAGATGCACAAGCAGATGAGCTTGTGGAACCGTTCAACGATATAGCGGAGCCATTGACCGATGGACCAGCGGAGTGAGCGTTCGAACGGACCAAAGAAGCTTTGCGCGAAAGCGATTCGAGGACCGAATCTGTACTCTGGTTGTGAGAGCTGTTGGTCACCATCGACGGTCGCGCTTGGGCTTGGATAGAGGCTGTAGAGGTGCGTGCTCGCGCCAGGGTCGCCGCGGCCGAGCTCGAAGGTCCCGATGCTCTTGATGGCTGAGCAAGCGATTCCCTAGCGATGGGCGGTGAGTGCGAACCGCTTTGCGAACGGCTGTGCCGCCTTGAGCCTGCACCGGAGGAGGTCTGCGATGCCTTGCCCCCCGTAGACTTTATAGTGGTCTCGGGAGCAGCAGTCACAGATGATTTTCCGGCGGTGGAAGGTCTGACCACTTGGGCGGCGGTCGGTCGGTTGGTATTGGATGGTGCAGCAGCCGACGCGGGGCGGGTGTGTGATGACCATGGAGTCGTGGTAGCAGGTGCTGCGTGGGCCGGGTCGCAAGTTGATGAGCCGTTGGGAGCAGCTGACGGAGCCGCAGCCAATGCCGTTGTCTGCCTCGGCGATGTGTTATACTGCTGTGGGGGCCATGCTTTGGCGGCATTAGACTTATCGCCTGTCCCAACGGTGCTAGTTTGGGCAGCCTTGGAGCGGAGACGGACAACAGCTAGGGCAGCGGGATTTGTTGTATCTGCAGGAATGGCTGCTAGTGTTGGTTTTATTGGTGGGGCGAGCGCGCGCTTGGACAATGGGGGTGGCGCCGGCTTAGGTATCTCGCCCTGAGCCGATTTGTGCATTGAAGCTGGCGCCGCCTTTAGTGGTAGAGTGTCTGTCGATGCTTCCGGCTTGGGGACGGGAGTCGCTTTCGACAACGATGCGCCCGGCTTTGACGCATCCTTTGAGGTTGGCTGCGAGCTGTTTTTGCCACTGCCATCAACGCTCGCTGTACCCGCTCTAACCTCAGCACGAAATTTAATGAGGGAAGGCTCGATTGACGCAACACCTACACGGAGGGTGGCGACGTGTGGGGGGGGGAGGGTGGAAGGGCGCGGAGGGGGGAATGCCCTTGAGCAGCATCAAGGTTGCGCACACCTTTGGGGAGCAGATCTTCGAAGCCCATGTTGGTAAAGATGCGCCGGTCGATTTCGTTATTGCGCACCAGCATCTTGTTTAGCCGGAATGACCTAGGCCCAAAAATCCATTGGCGTGAAAATGGGAACGTTCACCGGGAGAAGGATGGCACCACGCACAGCGACAGGCGTCGGCCGGATGCAAGATGCCCCTCTAGTGCTCCCTTTACACGAGGTGGGCTGCTGGCAAGCACGAGCATTTGGCTCACTGGCGGGATTCGACTCTCCAAATTATTTTGAGCAATGTAATGTTGGTGTCAAAGGCATTGATGAAGGCAGCCAGCGTCGAGTCGCCGAATCTAGAGCCCCTCTGGTCAAGCAAATTGAGTGTGATCAATCCGCGGTTTGAGGCGAGCGCCTTGGCAAGAGCGGTTGCGCCATCGTTCCCGCAACGGTTGGCTCCGAGGTCGAGGGAAGTGAGGGTCTTGTTGTTGGCAATGGCCTCGGCAATGTGTTCGCCTTACAAACGTGGGATCGTGATAGAGGCAAGGTGACAATCGATGCAGGGATAGCGCATCTATGCCGAGTAAGCACGCGCGTGTACGTGTGCGCCCTCTTGTGTTGAAGCCATATTGTGTTGAAGCCATCGAGCCGACAGCCAGAAGGCCAGACAGATGATGAGCGGGGGCAAGGACTAGAGAGATTCTTCCGGACGAGCGAATGCTAGGCATACGGTGGCAGTCGACTCACAACAAGCATCATCCAGGCCACAATTGCTGAGGATGAGCTCGCGGCACTTCGTGTTGCTCTTGAGCTTTTCGGCAAGCTTAGGAATGTAC
>CM030938.1:359832-376646 GCA_018136815.1 Isochrysis galbana
GCCCGACAACGAGCAAGTGGCTCTCAACCAGACCTGGAATGTCATACAGCACGGCCTCTTCTCGAATATCAACGTCTTGCAACACCCGGAGCTCAAGCCGCTGTTTGAAGATGGCGAGAAGCCGTCGCAAGTGCCCACGGAGACGGTGCTCGCTCGCTTCCTCAATCACCCACGTCCAGAATTACCTGGCGGAGCATCCTCAAGACAAGAGCAAACTTCCGGCCAACTTCAAGGTTGACGACAACCTGACCAACTCGCTCACGATACCCATCGCCATGACGCTTCACCAACTTGCGAAGACCCCCACCACGACCAATCAGGATGCACCCGCACCGACGAACATCAATGATCTGAATCGAATGCCTTTGCCGCTCTCGGCTGGTGGAGCGGGAGTGCCATTTTCGCATCCAAATGCAGGTGCTGGATGGCAGTGAGACATCGAGCCAAGACGCCGCGCTCTCTCGGAATCCGTTGCAGCACGAGGCCACCCTCGTCCAAACCAATCCGAGCACGGCGCAGCAAGCTGACCCGCGGATGCTGTCGCAGGGTCGGCTCCCGCACACCGGCAATTCGGGTTGTGCAGGGATGCCACCGAAAGGCCCCGGCTTGGTTGGCGGCAATGCGCCTAACTCGATGTACTCTATGAATCCACTCTTGAGGAGCGGCCAGTCTGGTGGAGGGTCATGCGACCCACGCCGCATGGGCCCCAGCGGCCCAACTGCACCTGCCATTTGCGTGACGTACACGAACAACCCGCTGATGGTGGCGGCCGGCCAGGCGGAGGATCATGCGAACCTCACGGCATGGGCCCCGGCGGAATGAGTGAGCCGGCCAACAGCGCTTTGAACTATCACAACCCGCTGATGATGCCTGGAGGCCAGCATGGTGGAGGGTGGTGCGGCCAGCACGACATGGGCCCATCGGCGCAAATTCGCCGACTGCCGACAGCGCGATGAACTCAAACAACCCACTCGTGAGCGGCAATCAGCCTGACGGAGGGTCGTGCGGCCCCCTCGGGATGGGCCCCAGCGGTGTGGACGCGCCCACCAGAGCGCAATCAACTCGAACAACTCGTGTATGTGCGGTGGCCAACCTGGCGGGGGGACGTGCGATCCACAGGGCATGGACCCCTGCGGCGCGAGCGCGCCCGCCAACAGCGCGATGAACTCTAACAACCTGCTGATGATGCTGGAGGCCACCCTGGCGGAAGGTCGTGCGGCCCGCACGGCATGGGCCCCGGCGGCCCGAATGCGTCTGCCGACAGCGCGATGAACTCGAACAACCCGCTGATGAGCGGCAATCAGCCTGGCGGAGGGTCGTGCGAACCGCATGGCATGGGTCCCAGCGGTGTGAACGCGCCCGCCAATAGCGCGATGAACTCTAACAATCTACTGATGATGCCTGGAGGCCAGCCCGGCGGAGGGTCGTGCGGCCCATTCGGCATGGGCCCCAGCGGTGTGGACGCGCCCACCAAGAGCGCGATGAACTCGACCAACCCGCGTATGTGCGGTAGCCAGCCTGGCGGGGGGTCGTGCGATCCACAGGGCATGGACCCCGGCGGCGCGAGCGCGCCCGCCAATAGCGCGATGAACTCTAGCAACCTGCTGATGATGTCCGGAGGCCACCCGGGCGGAGGGTCGTGCAGTCCACATGGCTTGAGCCATGGCGGTGCACGCGCGTTTACCGACGGCTCGATGTACTCGACAATACACTCACTCACATGAATGGCTCAGCCCCCGGCGGTCCGTCTGGTATGCCGCCTGCGGACCATGACACTACATACAACATGATTGCGCACAACCGGATGCTCATCAATGACCCGATGGAAAATGCCAACATGTACTTCACGCCAACAGTGCCGATGGTGCCCGTGCCCGCCGACGGTACTAGTTCTGCACCGTCCGACGTAATGCTAATGTCCAGCCTGGGCATGCCGATGCAGCAGAATTTACTCCCGACACTCCCGCTCATCTCCAAGAATGCGGGCGAAGGGTTGCCCGAGGCGTTCTGGCACGGGTCGGCCGAGGAGCGCGCTCAGCAGGTCATCGACCATGGCCTCGCAGCCACCGACAAGCCCCTCTTCCCAGTCGCGCCCGAGTGACCTCTCCGAGCCGCGCCCACGGATGCAGCAGGCGTATCTGGCGTCAATCGTCGATGCCTTCCCAGGGAGCGTTCCGGACTCGGGCAGCGAAGATGACACGCCCCTCGACGTCCCTCAGGAAGATCCGAATGAGGCGCCGAGGAGCGCGTCTTCCGCAACTGGGTGAAGTCTCTTGGACTCAAGCTGAACCTGCAGGACCTCTACAATGACTCATGCACGGGCGTTGTACTCCTAAAGGTGATGGACAGGCTGGAGCCAGGTTGCGTTGACTGGGCGAAGGTTGATGGTACGCCCAAGAACGACTTTGTGAAGATGGCGAACTGCAACCACGCCGTGGATGTCGCTCGGCAACTAGGCTGCAAGCTAGTCGGCATCGCAGGCTCCGACATCGCAGCCGGGTCACCGAAGTTGACGGGCTCAATTTGGTGGCAGCTGATGCGAAAGGACTTCTTGCAGTTCATTGACGAGCTTGGCATGCAGCAGGAGCATGTACTAGCGTGGGCCAACGCCCAGGTGGCGTCCACGGGTTGCGACATTCAGCTCTCGCGCTTCGGGGATCCCGAGATCAAATCGGGAGTTTTCTTATTGCAACTGATGTCGGCGGTCGCGCCCGAAGCGGTCAATCCAGACATGATCAAGCCGGGTCTCTCGCCCTTTGACCAGCAGCTGAATGCCAAGCTCGCCATCTCAACGGCGCATAAGATGGGGGCGCGCGTCTTTTGTGGCTGGCAAGACATTATTGAGGCACGGCCGAAGCTGATGCTTTCCATGATGGCTGCGGTTATGGCTATTGCCTTCCAGAAGCGGGCGACGACGAAGCAGGACGTGCTCAACCAGGTCGCACGATCCCAGCCACGACCATCTCTACCTCGTGCTGCGTCCTCCGTCGCCTCCATTCTCTCGGTCACCTCAGCGCCATTTTCAAGGAATGGCTCCATCGCAAGGAGCGGGTCCATGGTGAGGAAATCCCCAGACCAGGTCGTCGCAGCCATGCGCAACGAAATCAAATCCGAGCTGGAAGAGGAGTCTATCATGCCAAACTCCAAGCCAAATTCGAAGCTGGATCGCCTCTTCGCCGCGTTACCCAGTCTGCCAAACCCATTCGGGAACCGCAAGGGCGCTCAAGTCGAGCCAATGCGCAGCCCCGACACAGGCCTCAAGCTGTACGTCCCCGAGAGTCCCCACGCTATGAAGCAGGCTCAGATACGCAGCGCTCGTAAGTCACCGCCAACATCGCCCAGGCTCGATGCAGACCGGTTCGTCTTCAACCAAATCTCGAAACCCCATGCGCTGCCTCCCGTGCCAGCGCCGCTCGGCACTCCACCGCCTGCCACGCCGCGTGGCGGCGCGCCGTATGCGCCCGGGCAGGGCGATGCGGAGCAGATGACGCCAAGAGATGCAGCACTCGCGCGTGCCCGCGCGGCGCGGGGCGCCGCCGTCCGCGTCTAAGGAGAGGGAGGAGCGGGGGCGGAGACCCCCTCCCCCCCCTTGCGGCCATTGGACGCTCTCCCGCTGCAACGCCTAGCATGGCGGAGTCCACTACCAGTGGACCAGGCGATCCCCACAGGAGCTCCTGCCACGACTTCGTCGCTGCGAACCCGCGTCCATCACGCGTGCCCCACAGGCTCTACCACACACACCCCTCGTTCTTTTGCTACGACCCGGGCGGCGCGCTGCCCCCCCCCCTCTCCACATAGGACTTCCACAACTACATGGTAGTACTCCTACTACTAATACTACTTGTGCCGGCCCCTTCTACATCTGTCTGCCTGTGAACACACTCGTGATTGCTTTTCCTCTTTTTCTTCATGTTCACAACCCCCCACCCTCCCGTTCTTTTGTATCGATCGATCGCCACACATCCCCACTCGCCGCGCGATGTACTCGAACCCTCTCTTCAGAGAGAGGGTTGGTCGCGAGCATGATGGTTCGATGGTCGATGGTTGTGGCATGTAACATGTAACATGTAGCACTAGTACTCTAGTATAATAGTTGACTAGATTTGCTTTTTGTGAAGCGGGGCCGGTCAAGGCAAGAGGTGGGCACACAGGCCGGCGTGGAGCGTGGAGGTGGAGGTGGAGGCTCACGGTCACAAGCTGATGGAGAGCCACCGCAAGACCCTACGGCCAAGGATTTTACTTCTTACACCTAGAGCCTACTTTAGAGAGCGCGTGGCGTGACTTTTCCCCAGCGGCTCCCCCCGTGTCTTCCCTTTCCCGAAACTTTCCTGTTGTGGGCAGGGGAGATCACGGGCGGCTGTCGTGCTCGATGCGCCGGGGGAGAGCGCATCCGCTTCTCTTTTCCCTCTCTCGTAGGTTCCGTTTGCCCACCACGAGGGGGAGCGAGGCAGATTGAACGATTTGCCCACGGAAAACTCATGACACCGAGTGAGGTCGCCTTTCGAGCCGAACGCCCACAGTGAGCGAGCGGAGTGCTCGGAAGTCGGGGGGGAGAATGCAGCCGATCTCTGATCTCCGTCGACCTGTGAGGGAGCTCCGCTCAGGTTCGACGAGATCGTTTCAGGGAGATCGTCTGAGTCGAGATATGTTTCAAAACGTCATTGGAAGCTACCATTAAACAACTCAGCTCGCGAAGGTGCCGCAGAGATCACGATCTGGTCATGGTGGATAGCGAGAGCTCGAGCTGATCTCGGCCGGCCCGCGCGCACCTACCGCTCGGAGACGGCGGTTGGCCGACTCGCATTTTCCCCCCCAGGGAAGTGGGACTGACACTGAGTGCAAACGGTGGCTCGTCTTTTTCATCTCCCCGCGAGGTGGGAGCTGCGGGGTGTTGGGGGGCGGGGGAGATGAAGCCCGCGGGGGGGGCCGGGGCCGGTGATTGGGGGAGGAAGAGGGGCGAGGGGAGTCCTTCGGGTGAAGCTCGGCGCTGCTCAGGGGGCTGCCGCAACAGAGAGCAGAGGAATGGCCGCCCAGGAGCGGGCGGAAGGTGGGTGCTCGACACCGAACAGGGCCAACATGCTTGACACCGCGCTCGAGACCGCAGAATGGGCTTCCTCCATGCTTCGCCGACGCGAGCCCACCGGTCTCCTCTTCATAGAGAAGCTCCGGCGGCAGCTCGGCTTCCTTTCACCGCTCGCGCTCCTCCAGATCTGCTGCCTGTACACCACGGTCTTGATCAAGCTGGGCTCGAGTTTATGGTATTTCCATTGCGGATGCCTTGCCCTCTTTACCGCCACCATGACCATCGGACTCACCTCTTGCCTTGAACGGCCCCGCTTCAATTTTGGGATGAGCGCTGAGTACGCCATGATGACCTTTGGCCTTATCATTGCCTCACACACGGTGCTGCTCAACCTCCACGCTCTCTTCCAGCCGGACCAGGCGGCACAGAGCGCGCAGCTTGTTGACTCCTTCTTCTCCTACCTGATGATCAATCACGGAGTCTTCTGGGCAGTCTCCCCATGTCCATCCCCTACTCGCATCTCGTGGCTGTGGGTCTTCCTTGCATGCAGCTTCTCCGATGCCCTCTGTCACGCTTACCTGCTCGAGGCCAACGCGCTCATCTGGATACTCCGTGGACCGGTGGTGCTCTGTATGAGTGCGGTTTTCGGTCGACTTGGGGTCATGTTTGTCCTTGCTCGGAGCGCAAAGCTCGAGGGAACCATGGGAGATCTACGTGTCGCCCTCGACACCAATTTCTCCAGTGTCAAACAGCTGGTGGACGTCGAGAACATTGCGCGGGCTTGGGAGCGAGGCCCACTCGTCAGCATCAACTCGTACTCGACTATGGCGGCCATTCTTGTGAGTTGCCTTCATGCGGCTTCTATGGTCTTCTTCAACGAGGCTGTCCTCATGCAGGTGGGTATGTTGCAGACGCTTATCTTCATCGGGCCTTGGTTCTTGAGATATTTTCATACCCGACTGAACTCCGGCTTTTCTCGCCTCGCCGTCTTTCTTTGCCCGGTCCTGTATCCGCTTCGGGCGCTGAGAGATATCGGCGACATTGCCGCGTGGCTCGGTAGCAAGTCGAACGTTGGCTGGTGCAATGCCGAGGTTTCAACAACCGAAGGCATCACATTAGCGACCTCCACAAACCCAGTGTCCTGCAACCACTTCACCCTCTTGGAGCTCTCAGAGCCCATCATGGAATGGTCAATCGAGCCATACCTTGATTTCGCCCGGGGTCTCGTTGCTGCCACATTGCCCCTTCCCCAATGCGGCGGCAGACATCTGTGGCGGGTGTTGCCCTGAGTGCTTTCACACGAGAACTTCGGCGTGGGCTCATAGTCTCAGGGAACATACCAGCTGAGGTGGTCATGGGTGCTGCGCTACGCGGAGTCGTCACAGTTTTGATGGCCGCGCTCGTGGTACGCTCCTCGCTTGTAATAGCCTGCCGCCGACCGGGCATTCACGGACTAGCATTCGTCCCAGTGCGCAACTGTGAACCTGGACCACCCTCAACTGGGAATGAAATCTTCTTACTAACGGTGCCCATGCGTTACTGCCGTAGGCGCGGTTTACGGTTCACACTGCGATGGCCGGCTGCTGGCAGCGCGCACGCATTATGGCCGAGTTTGAGTTGACGCGCAAGGAGCAGTTAAGATCACTCGCGGCTCACGAGCTTCGCAAGGCTATCGCTCGAAATGTTGTCGATGGTTATTCCGGGGCCGAAAGCGGAAATCTGCTTCACTCTTCGCTGGTGCGTCGTTCATCAACTTCACGTCCCCTGACGTCCACGTCGTTTGGAATCTCTAATTTGACCTCGCGATCGTCAAGCTCTTTCTCCACCGACTCCGGGCGCACATTCCACCGTGCGTGCAGTATCACACGCCAAGATTCTGATATGTCCAAGAGCTCCCGTACACAAGACGAGGTCCGCTTTGATAAGCCTGCTGAGGGGGCTGGGCGAGCAGAAGCCATGTACCGAACACGGCGGTCACGGCCTCCCTCTTTTCAGCCCCCGTCAAAGCCTGGGCTTTGGGAGGTATTTCTGCATGAAGATGTCGTAAAGAATGCTGT
Source organism: Isochrysis galbana (assembly GCA_018136815.1). Classification (NCBI taxonomy): domain Eukaryota; phylum Haptophyta; order Isochrysidales; family Isochrysidaceae; genus Isochrysis; species Isochrysis galbana. The sequence goes on from CM030938.1 coordinate 366,913, forward strand.
GATCTACATGATACCGTTCGTCGTCCTTCTTTTGGTCACCATGATGCAAGAAGCTCCGCTAGTTAACCAAGGCAATCGAAGCCATGCAAATATTGGCTGACCTGTGGGGCTCGTGAATGCATCGGGGGTAGGCTGACAGGTATTTGTCGTCGAGGAGTCCGAGACAAAGTAAGTGAGATCTTGCAGCTAGTAGCTGATTGAGTTGAGTAGGGCCATGACGGCCCATCTTCTGAGCGTCACACAAGTCGCCAAATTCAAGTTGATGGTCGCGAGAGAGTGCGCCCGGATGCAATGGCGACCACGATATATGCTAGGGCGGTCTAACAGGGATTTTTTATGAGGGGTGCGAAAATGGCCATCTAAGAAATGAGGAAATTTGAGGATTTTTTAGTAGCGAAAGTTCCCAATACACCAACAGCAAGCGCACATATGCAGTATCCAAGGCCCATTAGGACCCAGCCCCCCCCCCCCCGGGCCCCCACCCGCACAACAAAACCTAACCAAATACTGACAAAAGACGCTAAAGTTGCAAAGGGCTAAAACCCTCAACTTCAAATCGAGACCGGGCGCGGTGCGTGCGCGTTTTCGACGGTCCATCCAGATGAGGGCCCCGCCTGATACCAATACCAAATACACAGGGGCCACCAAGATAATCACGCCAATCGGGCAGGCCTTGCGCCGAGACCTCGTCGAAATCAGCTATCCGCGGAGCCCATTGGACGTCGGACGTCTCCGAGGGAGGTCCGAAGAGCTCACCTTCGAACTGATGCCGGGCGCGATGCGTGCGCGTTTTCGGCGATCCATCCAGATGCCAGATGCGGGGGGGGGGCCGCCAGACACCAAATACGCAAGGGCCACCTGGACAGTCACGCCAAAAGGGCAGGCCGCGCCGAAACCTCGTCGAAATCAGCCATCCGCGGAGCCCATTGGACGTCGGCGTCGGACGTCTCCGAGGGAGGCCCGGAGAGCTCAACTTATTCGAACTGATCCCCCTCCCCGATCATCCAAAGAAGGAATCGGGGAGAGGGGAAGCGGATGGTGGTAGGATAGGGAGGGTAGTTAGGAGTAGCACCAGCAATCTTCCTCACGCCGTGTAAGTAGCGGCTAGTTTTCTAAGATTTTTTTTGTGCACCGGGCGCGATGTGCCGTGTGACAAAGTTGATGGATACGTAATAATGTCGCGATTTCAAATCTGAGGCAGTATGATAAAACGTTTTATAGCGCATGGTTTATTTATTTTTATTTCTGCAAGACCGTATTTTTACTAATAAGTAATGAGATCCTTTTTCAACCTACTTTTATAAGTGGGGGTCAATGGGGGCCTCGCGCCCCCCTCTCTCCATTGCGGACACCCCCCGGGGTGGGCCCGTACATTCAACCCCAGCCCCTGCCCTCTGGCAGGGGCAGGGCACTCATCAATACAGCCCAGACCCCTAGTGGGCGCGGGCCGCGAGCCGCACTCCCAGGCCCGCATGGGCCTGCTCTCGTACTGACTCCCCCCCCATCCCTGGTCGCCAGGCAGACAGGGACCTCCGGGCGGCACCCAAGGCCAGCGAGGCGAGCGAGGGAGAGGCAGGGGGGGCCAGGGGCTGAGCCCCAGCCTCCACTGCCCCTGAGCTGCCCTTGCTGGCCCTCTGGGCGCCCCTGAAGGACCTCTGAGAGCAGGCCATGGCGCGCCGCATGGCGACGCGCCGCAGGGACCGGGGCGGAAGAGAATGGAACGAGGGAGAGGGGGGGATTTGCACCCCCCCGATGGAGTGTGGTGAGAAACGAGCCCCGTTTGCGTTAGCAAACGGGCGAAGGGGGGCGGCTGGCGACAGGAGAGGCGAGAAGAAGGGAGTGGCTCAAGACGTCCCTGTGGCAGGTATAGGGGGGCGCAGACATTTATTTCTTCGAGGACCGCTCGCGGCGCGAGCTGTAAGGGCCGTTCTCCTTTTTTGACGAGAGGTTCCTCCCCCCCCCCCGGTGCTTTTTCCCGGAGAGTCGGCCGGCGTCGACCGGACCGCCTCAATGGGTTTTCCCTCATTTTAACTTGTGGGGAGTTAGAATGGGAGCCGGGGGCCTGCGAGGGGGGAGATGTGGAAGGGTGCATAGGAGTATGTATCTGTGACAACAGCACGCGCCATGGTGTACGGGCAGGTGCGCTGAGGGCTGTCGTGTTAGTACCGGGCTAGTGAGAGTAGTGGTACTAATGCTCAGATAGATTGTTGTAGTAATGAGATCCTTTTTCGTATTCCTTTCTAAACCCCGTCACGAAACACCAAACACTCATGAAGGAAAAAAGTGCACACACACGTGCGAGCGGCCTGAAGACGGAGCATGGAAGCCATGCGCCATGCGTATGATTGCGGGTGGTTACATGCACATGCGTCAATGGCATCAACATACTACTATTATATTGTAATATTCAGTATTATTGTAAACGGACTATGGACATTTGATGGCTCAACTTGAATTATGTCCGATCTTCGACGGAACGTGACCTAACTAATAGCTCATAAGTAGTATCAAAAAGCCTCATGCCACATGCAGGCGCTGCTGATACTCAACACTCAACACAACATTGGCAAGTATGTATGTATATGTGCCGACGCTCGACAGTCGACAGGGGTGTCCCAAGCGCCACTAGTGGCAGCGGAGTTAGCTCTCGGTGCTAATATTAAGCTCACGGCACCATAACATTTCCCACGCGTATGCACATTTGCGATTGATGAAAGTCTACAAACAATCTTTAGTGTACAAACAAGCGCGCGTGCTCTCGAGTCTCTCGACCGCTTAGCACTAGAGTAGTGCATGTTCTATGATCGTCTATGTTGCAGACGGGTCGACAATAACGGCAGAGAGGGGTGAGGGCGGGAGAGCATGACGTTGCGAAAGGTGGGGCATTTAGAGAGACGTCGATCGGTCTCGAGTGCAACACCTTGTGACGAAAGAAACAGAAGAAGATGCAAGAAACGAGTGGAGAAAACTCTCCCCACCCATGGAGAAAGTGTACTGGACACGCATCGCGCATAGAAAGCGTTGGCCAAAAAATCACCGGAAAGCGTGGACGCGGCGCCAACGTATTTGGAGGGTGTCAAGGCCGCCGATCTCAACTTCCTCGCTAACACGAAGCAAATGGCAAACACGGAGAAGCCAGAAGAGCCCGGACGCGAGGCCGCCCACCCACAGGATGATCATGATGATGGCAACCACTTGTGCAGCGAACAGCATACCGCATCCGTAGACAATGCCACAGTAGCTTGAGGCCTCTGATCCGTCATCCCAAGCCATCGACGTGTATGCAGGGTAGGCGAACAATCCCACCGCGAGAAGTCCCCAGATCCCGCACACTCCATGGATAGCAACTGCACCTAACGGATCGTCGATGCGGAGCTTGAGCAACAAATAGCTCGACCAGATGCATAGGAAGCCTGCGACGCAGCCGATGACAAATGCTGCCCAGGGCAAAAGGTATGCTGCCCCTGCCGTCACGCCCACCAGACCAGCGAGTATGCCATTGCAGCAGCTTGAGAGGTCGTACACTTTGGTGACGATTCGCTCGAGGAGCACGGCAGAGAGTCCGCCACCTGCGGCCGCAAGCGTGGTGCACATAGCAGAGCGTGCCATTATCGTGCCTTTGCCCTCGCCGACGATGCCCATAGTCGAGCCTGAGTTAAATCCGTACCATCCCATCCAAAGGATGAATGTGCCCAACACAACAAGTGGTGCCGAGTTGCCAGGCATCGGGACAACATCACCGTTCGCCTCGAATCGGCCGATGCGCGGCCCCATAAAGAACGTACCACAAAACGCCGCAATGCCGCCCGTCATGTGAACCACGCCCGAGCCAGCAAAGTCAAGAGCGCCCCCAAGGATGGTTAGATCCTTAGACCTGGAGTAGCCACCGGCAAGGAACCCGTTGTCACACCACAACCAGTGTACGACCACCGGATAGATGATTGACGTAATGACGAGGGTGTAGATGATATAAGCCTGGACTTGAGCTCTCTCGGCGACGGCGCCGGACACGATGGTCGAGGCGGCTGCAGCGAAGCCGTATTGAAACATCCACCTCGCCATGGTGTAGCCATCGGCTTGGGATTCCACCGAGCCCCAGCCAGCCGCAAAGAAACCCTGAGGTCCCTGTGTCGCAGTCCCAATAAAGACGTTGCCCGAGGGAGATCCCGAGTCGCCGAACGCGGCACCGGAGCCTATTCCCCACCAGAAGAGAGCGCTGATGCACGAATCGAGCATATTTTTCAGCAAGATGTTCTTCACGTTCTTCGCACGCACACTGCCTGCCTCCACAAGTGCGAATCCTACCTGCGCAAACGGGGCGGGATACAACCAGTCAGGCAAGAGGCAGCCAGAGTGTGGCGTGGGCGGGAAGATCGCTGCGGGCAGCCTGAATCAGCGATCAAAAAGGGCTGGTCGTGGTCTGGCAAAGCCGGTTGAGCGCAGCGCTGCCAGGATGCGTGGTGAGGGGGGGGGGGGTTGCAGGTGCAGGAGCGGGCGGACCTGCATGAAGAAGACGAGGGTGCCGAGGGAGACGAGGAAGAAGGCGTCGATGTTGCGCAGCGCCGCCGTCTGCCGTGCGAGCTCCTCCGCGACCGCGAGCGTAAAGTTGGCCGACATGTCTGCAGGAGGACGGCAGAGGGGTGGGAGGGTTGTTCCCCCCCGTCGTGGAGCGGCTTTGGGGGCTCCTCGCTGCTCTAAGAACGAGAGGATCTGCAAGAGAGGGAGTTTGAGAGGGTTTGCGGCGTTGAGTGGCGGAACAATACTTTATGGGGTGGCGGGGGGGGCGGGAGTGTCCTCCGCGGGGGAGGCGGCGAGCGTGCCGGGCTTCCTGTGCGGGGGGAGGCGGGGAGAGGGGGCGGGGGGGGGACCTCGAGGGCCGAGATCCGAGAGTGCCGGCCGCCGAGGAGGAGGAGAGAGAGGAGGAGAGAGAGAGAGGAGGAGAGAGAGGAGGGAGAGAGAGGAGAGAGAGAGAGGAGAGAGAGAGAGGAGAGAGAGGGAGAGGGAGAGAGAGAGAGAGAGAGAGAGAGAGAGAGAGGGAGAGAGAGGGAGAGGAGGAGAGAGAGGAGGGAGAGAGAGGAGGGAGAGAGAGGAGAGAGAGAGAGGAGAGAGAGAGAGGAGAGAGAGGGAGAGGGAGAGAGAGAGAGAGAGAGAGAGAGAGAGAGAGGGAGAGAGAGGGAGAGGGAGAGAGAGGAGAGAGAGAGAGGAGAGAGAGAGAGGAGAGAGAGAGAGGAGAGAGAGGGAGAGGGAGAGAGAGGGAGAGGGAGAGAGAGAGAGAGGAGAGAGAGGGAGAGGGAGAGAGAGGGAGAGGGAGAGAGAGAGAAAGAGAGAGAGGAGAGAGAGAGGAGTCGCGCCCCCCTTCGACCACAGCCCCATCCTCTCCCGTCCACTCGCACACTCTCCCCACCCCCGAGAGTTTCTTTCTGCCCAAGAGGAAGCCCCTACTCCTTGTAGGGGAGGGAGTGACATACCACGTGCATACCATCGGAGCCGCGACCGTTTCATCGTGGGAGGCTCCGTGGCGGAGAAGTTGAGCCAGCGCCGGCGGCGGTGGGGCGGGAGAGGCGAGTCCTCTCGCCTTTCGCGCGAGGCGCTGAAGGCTGAACCAGGGGGGGCGAGGCCACGGCGGCACAGCAGTTGCCTGCAGTCCATCGCCCTGCGAGGCACCTGGCTTTGTAGAACCGGTCCTACAATAGGGGCTAAACTAACCTACTTTTGAGCCCACCTTTGCACCTTTGGGTTCTGGCCTTGAAATGCAAATGCAATTTCCAATGGGGCATTTGAAGGCCAGGCCACCATTCGCTATTCGCTCGAAAAACCGAATTTTAAAACACGCTTGCTCCTCAACGAGCATTCTCCGTCCTACGAATGGATAAAATAGGGCATAGGGCGGTAAAAAAGGGTTTTTTAATCGAGGGTGAAAAAATGACCATCTCACGTCTCACGGTTGAGGCAATTTGGACTTGAGGAATCTTTACGGTAGAAAGTTCCCAATACTCAATACACCCAACTAGCACATATCACATATCCGATATCCGGGGCCCATTGGGTCCCAGACCTCCCCCTTGGGTCCCCACCCTACATGTGAACGTGTGAAAGACAGAGAGAGTAGTAGGGCGGTCAAACAGGGTGTCGCATTCGCGAATCGACGCTCGTTAGGCTTCTCTCTCCTCTTCGTTCGGTATTTATCGTTATAATTCTCTCGTTCTCGTTCTCGGTCAAACACTTCGCGTGGACGCCTAGGATCTAGGGTTGTGGAGCGCCCTCTCTCTTTCTCTCGAAGAGAAGGGAAGTTTCCCCACCTTTCTTCCTCCCAGGCGCCTCGCAAAAGGTTTAATTCGCTATCTCCCCGCGTTTCTTTACCTGCTTCTGGGGGCAATCAGGTTTGGTTTGCCATCTCCCCTCGGAGATCGATTTAGGTTCGCTGCTTGGGTGAGGGAATCTTTCTCCTTGGTCCTTGGTTTGCCATCTCCCCTTGGAGATTGATTTAGATTCGCTGCTTTGGTTTTGGGTTATCTTTCCCCTTGATGCAAGTTGCATGGAAGCCCTTGGTCCCGTTGGTTTTTGGTTTTCTCCTCCCTTGGTTGCCGCTACTCGGGGTTGCTCGATAGAAACGTCTAGAAGGTCCACGCTCAACAGCAAGATTTCTTCGATTGCAAGGATACCTCGCTGCGATCTGTATCCAATGTGATCGCCGTGGTTGCGCGACATAACGTTCCTCTTCGACTTTCCGCCTTGGTGGGAAAATCCAAAGCGAAGACACGCTCCGACCGTCGCTGCGGATTCTCTCTCTCTCTCGCTCTCTCTCTCTGTCTCTCGCGACGTGTTTGAGTTACCGGCGATGTGGGGTCTCGGTTATTTCATGTTTTGCTTGGTTTGGGTGAATGATTCTAGTGTGTTCGTGAGTCGGTGTCGCAGCATCGTTGGATCCGACGTCTTGTCGTCAGTCGTCATCCGTCGCTCTCGCTCTCGTCGCTCTCGCTCTCGTAACACTCGTACCCTACAAACTCTCCTTGCCTCACCAGCCCCTGCCAACACAGCCCTCCTCTCACTCACCCTCGCCTCTCGCCTCTCGCTCGATGTCGCTCTCGCCGCCGTCCTCGCCCTCGCTCAAGCCCGCCTGCCCGCCTTCCTCTGCTGACGGGCCTCAGCCCGTCAGCGTCTCCGAAGTCGTCTCCTCCGCCGCGCCTGCCGCCGGTCTGCCTCCTTCCTCATTGCCCTCAGGCCCTATGGGCCATCCCAATTCGTCACAGGGGCTTTTTAACTATTAGTAAGGGTTGGGCTGCATTTTTTGTTTGACCGTGGCGCGAAGCCCAATAAAAAACCTTCAGGGGGGGCCACCTGCCGCCACGAAAATCTTAGCCATGAAATGGCGGTGCGATTCTCCCCCCCCTCCCCCCCCCTCCGTCACGCGCGCTCACGCTCTACCCGTAAAGAATTGGCGGTCGCGCCCGCGGGGGGATCGGTTCCTTTATATCTAAGCTACATTCGGCATTTGATTCCCGCCCGATGCAGCGCCGTGTCGGGCTGCCGACAGTCCGAGTCCGACCACCTTCTGACCCTCTGGCATCATGGCCCGCGCAGCCCACCCAGCTCCTCACAGCGCGCGCACGCGGCTACCCTGGCTGCCGCAGACCCCGCCCTGACCATCCCGACCCGGCCTTCGCAGGATTTGCCCTCACTCGAACTCGGCATCGAGAATAAGACCCGTAACAGGTTTGATTTGAGCAATCTGGATATCTGGTTGGAGTTCAGATTTGGTATCCAGATAGTATCCGGATACCTCTGGAGCTCATTAGGAATATCCAGATAGATACTGATAGTCGGGCAGACATGCCAGTTATGCCAGATATTCGGAATATCCGGGTATCAGAAACTTATTCTTATTCTTCCGGCCACCTTAAATAGATCGACGCCCCTCCGCCACCGTCGCCTCCACCGCCCTCACCGCCGCCTCCCTCACCGCCACCGCCTTCACCGCCGCCTCCCTCGCCACTGCCGCCTTCGCCGCCGCCTCCCTCGCCACCGCAGCCTTCGCCGCCTTCACTGCCGCCGCCTTCGCCGCCGCCGCCGTCACCACCGCCTCCCTCGCCGCCACCGCCTTCACCGCCGCCTCCCTCACCGCCGCCTCCATCACCGCCGCCTCCCTCACCTCCGCCACCCTCACCACCGCCGCCGTCTCCGCCACCACCATCACCACCGCCTCCCTCACCGCCGCCGCCTTCTCCCCCGCCTCCCTCCCCGCCACCGCCTTCACCGCCACCGCCCTCCCCGCCACCGCCTTCACCACCGCCGCCCTCGCCTCCGCCTCCCTCACCGCCGCCCCCCTCACCGCCGCCTCCCTCACCGCCGCCTCCCTCACCGCCGCCTCCCTCACCGCCGCCTCCCTCACCGCCGCCTCCCTCACCTTGCCACCCTCACCACCGCCGCCGTCTCCGCCTTCGTCCGTAGCGTCGTCCGGTCGGTGTCTGGGTGGTACCAGCACCGGATGGCCTTCAGCGCGCGCTCCTTCGTGTCATCCTGCGGAGGGACGCGCCCCCCGGCCATGTATGATATCTGAGCGGCCGCTTGACGCCTGGGACGCCCGGAACGCGCCCCGCCTGCCTCCCCCTCCTCACGAAGAACAACTTCTGTGACGTCGTCGATCGCGACGGCGATCGGGGATGCAGCCGGAGGGGCGTCTGAGTCGCGCGCGGGCTGGGGCGACCCGCGGAGGGATGTTGGGGTTGTGCATGCCCCTGGCTCTGACGCCACTCTCGACGCCATGGAGCTGCAGTGGGGCTGGTGGGGGCTGCGAAGAACCACGTGCCAGGCCTCAGGAATTGGCTGGGCACGGAGTATGGCTCGATGAGTGCCCACACCGACGCGCAACGAGGAGGCGGCGCGCATTGTGCTGCGCGTGAACCGCAAGGGCGAGTCGACGGGCGGCTAATCGCGGGGCGGCGGGAACGTGCACCACGCTCAAGAAGAATGAAGAATATGAACATGAACCCTTCACACCTTCCTTTGTCCTTTGGGGGGGGGGGGGTCAGGGAGGGGGGGGGGAAGGGGAATAAAAGTAGGTCCCATGGAAGGGGGTGGTGCAGAGGAAAAAACTGAGTCTGAGGTTGCAGTCTCTTGTCTCTTGAGCCAGTCTAGGTGAGTCTCCCCTGTATGCCAAGAGGCGGCGCAGGGGGGTGGATGGTTCTCGCCCCTCGTGAGGCAGGGGAGTCGAGAGAGTGGGGAGGGCGCGAGGCCCCCCTCCATGGCGACCAATCATAAGATTAGTGAGTGTGCAATGAGGAACGAGGGTAAGCACAACAAGCACCAGCCCATTCATTCATGGATCTCTATGTGGCAAATGGTTGATTTAGACACGATTCGGGTTGGCGACAGATGTTGCGATGAGGTCACAATAATGCGCCTAATTTCACCATGCAATATGCTTCCCCAAGCGGCTCGTGCGCCGAGCCCCACAGTAAGAATGCGCCTCAATCAATGATTCATACGTACTCTCAATGAGTGCAACGAGTTTCGACGCATTGTAGCACGACCAATCGAAGCATCGATCGCCCCCCGAGTACATGGGATGCGTTTCTCCCACGCGCGCAGCAGGTACTCCGACCCATCCTACTGCAAGCCCAGCCCGACAGAGATTGTAAGCGAGCTGCTTGAAGTTGTCACGGCCTGCGGAGATTGATTGCTGACTTTGCATGTCTCTCAAGGTCTTCCCGACGAGATATGGTGTTACCTGAAAC